>OX439005.1:10632200-11124700 GCA_949316495.1 Amphiduros pacificus | reverse complement strand
GGCTACACAGGCTGTGTGACGAACATTAATTTACACATTGTTCCTCGTCGCCTCCGTTCACTTATAGTATACTAGGTCTCTCAGAACAGAGCCTTTCTTATAATATAGACTTCATTCTTGGCTTCAGGCCCTGTATACTAAAAAGAGTTAGGTCCAAAAATCAGTTTCATTATGCATAAAACAAAATTTAACCTGAGAGGTAAACAGTTTGGACTATGTTTTACAGAAAACCAGTTGTGAACGTGATAACTTGAGAACAAATAATGTTTGGTTCTTTAAACTTAAACCAAAAATGCCTCATTTAAGAATCTTGAAATGGTGTGCTCCTTTGTATCCTTGATCAAAATTTTTAGGTCATGTGAACTGATCTCTAAAAATCTTGCACTCTAAGGTCATGTGACCAGTTTATGAAATATGATTTAAAGGTTGCTTACCCTTTACCTGAAGTGGCCAATTGGATAATGTAAAATAGTAGAAAAATAACTTAAAAGTTGCTGGCAATTCACTTGCTTAGGGCAAACCCATATTTCGTACACTGCATGTGACCCAACTGAATGAAAATCTGGTGAACACCACAAGTTGACAAAAAATTGAGAAAGCATTACCAAAATTCAAAAGATTTGATTTATAATATCCCTAAATTTCTTTTTTTTACTGTTGCTTTTACACTGAGGTGTTTGTGCTCTCTGACTAGTGCAAAGTATATAAAAAGTTACATCCAGTTTAAGACTGAAACTTAAGTAAAAGCTGCATGCACTTTTATAATGTATTCTCTTGCATGGTGGTCTGAGACAAATGGCAGATTTGATAAAGTTTGATGAAAAAAATCTGTCTTGATAAATTATCTAACCTTGATAAAGACATTATATCATAAAGTTATTTTTAACATATTTTTCTTTTTCATCTATTCAAACAATTTAGAAACTTTTACGACATAAGTTAATATGAGAATTGATGTGGAAAGGATATCATTGCTGTGTCATATAACAGGACAAACAAAACAGACACTCAAGAACAATTGATTTACAATGGCCATATGTTTTCTCCACATTATGTCTGTCCACATTAGGTCATACCATTTAATATGATTCATACAGGGCTTGGCTGATGGAATGAATCAATAATTTCCAACCACCAGACTAGTATCAAGCAAATTTCAGTTCAAATGGATATAGTAATTGGTAAATTGCTGCAAAAAAGACCATTAAGGGCATTTGATAACAGGCAAATGGTATAGCTTAATAGTAAAAACTGAATATGATCCATCTTCAAAAGCACATAACATTGCTTTGATTTTATATTGAACTAAGCCCATGCTATAAAAAATGTAAAATATTATATAAAAAGAGATTAGCCCATTTCAGCTGAAATGAAGTGATAGAGATTTTGGCCAAGATTTTGGCCATCAGATTGAATAATCTTGTCCTAGATTATGTTGGTCATGTACTTGATAAACTAATATGGGAAAACATTCAGACTCATTTCACATCATTTTTGTATACAGCTCTTATATGTTATGATATAGACTATATTATAACATATGATATATTGATCAGAGACGAAAAGGGCTTATGTGTATACATCAGTTATTTGTGTAGATGCATTTGATTCATACTCTCCTGATTTTAATTTCCAAGCAGGTTTGCACATGCTAGTCAATGATGTCTTTGATGCTTTTCAAAATGATGAGAAAATATAAATATCATTTTCAAAAATAAGAAATCAGAAATATTGAATTTGGATGCACATAATCTGGAAAGAAAATATTTGAATGTTTAATAATGAAATATGATATATTATTTGAGTTGCCGTATATGAGTGCATGACTTTCATATAGAGGGTTAGAAGTTAGGTAAAGATTCATATATGTCTTTAAAAGATCAGAATATCGAACAACTGGTAATGCAGAGTACTGTTAACCAACAAATTAATGTATCAATCATCAGTTGCAATATTTATTGTAATTCCCTTATTTTGATAATTGTATTTGTAAACCAATCCTGGGTAGCCTCTGAAAGAATAGAGTTTTCTTGAATATGAAAATGTGTTAATTTTAAGTATATTGGACTAATGTAATGGCATGCGGGCACATGTGTCATTTGAGAGCTCTCTTGTATGAGATCCCCAGCCCTACATGTTCTACATGCAATACACCCATCAAACTGTGCTCCAATTGATCCTTGATCTCAATATCAGTACCATTCTGACCTTGTATACACCAGGATTAGTCAAGATGATGTTTTTTACAGTGATTTTCTTCAGGAGGAGATTTATTGATTAGAGCAAATGCCTTCAGTTTCATTTCTGGCACCAGCATTATTTTGTACATTGGCAGACACATGTGGACTGAAATTGATATTCCAGTGCATGTCATGTTTTTTTTTCTTTCTTGTAGTAGTAAGGCTCTGGGGCATCTGTTGTTTCGTGGGAATGTCACTCCCCAAGAAAAAGTTGCTTGACTGCAGGTAGAACTTTTGTCCTAAATACATTGGGAATCAATTGTTGTAAAATCATTTGTTGATAATTTAGATTCTCACTAAGATTGACGTCATTCTCATTTAGAAAGATGCTAAAACATTCCAGATGCTTGAACATAGCTGGACACTGAATCGCACCAATCCAAGTGAAATCTGATTGGTGCAGTATGTTGAACATTGACTGGACTGAGAAAGTTGTTTTCTCATAATCTTTATAATATCAACTATATCATACAAATATTCAAGAAAATAACACCATCATCAATTGCACATATAAGGTTATGATCAAACTTTTAATTTTAACACAGAAATGTGCCTCACCTTTGGGGCACAAATATGATAGTTAAATCTGTTATTAATTTACAAAATATGACACTGTTACACACCCAACTGTAATGAAATTTGTATTATTTTGTAATGATTATGATTATGAGTTGATGCTTTTGGTTAGACATCAAACAGAATCACCTGGATTGGTTCAAAACTATAGTATGGCATCATACCATCCAGCTATGCTGCAATTTCAGTCCTGCATGATTTCAGTCCTGCACGGTTCAGAGCTCTCCCACCCCTGCATATGGCCACACTGAGAATATAGTTCCATCAGTGATGCCTCTTGCAGGCCTGGCATACAGGTTAAGACTACATAGTGGCACATAGGTGGAGGCTACAACGTGGCACATAAGTGGAGGCTACATAGTGGCACATAGGTGAAGGCTACAACCTGGCACATAGGTGGAGGTTGCATAGTGGCACATAGGTGGAGGCTGCATAGTGGCACATAGGTGAAGGCTGCATAGTGGCACATAGGTGGAGGCTACATAGTGGCACATAGGTGGAGGCTGCATAGTGGCACATAGGTGGAGGCTGCATAGTGGCACATAGGTGGAGGCTGCATAGTGGCACATAGGTGGAGGCTGCATAGTGGCACATAAGTGGAGGCTGCATAGTGGCACATAGATGAAGGCTGCCTAGTGGCACATAGGTGGAGGCTACATAGTGGCAGATAGGTGGAGGCTGCATAGTGGCACATAGGTGGAGGCTACAACGTGGCACATAGGTGGAGGCTACAACGTGGCACATAGGTGGAGGCTACAACATGGCACATAGGTGAAGGTTGCATAGTGGCACATAGGTGAAGGCTGCATAGTGGCACATAGGTGAAGGCTGCATAGTGGCACATTGGTGAAGGCTGCATAGTGGCACATAGGTGGAGGCTACAACGTGGCACATAGGTGGAGGCTACAACGTGGCACATAGGTGGAGGCTACAACATGGCACATAGGTGAAGGTTGCATAGTGGCACATAGGTGAAGGCTGCATAGTGGCACATAGGTGAAGGCTGCATAGTGGCACATAGGTGAAGGCTGCATAGTGGCACATAGGTGGATGCGACAACGTGGCACATAGGTGAAGGCTGCATAGTGGCACATAGGTGAAGGCTGCATAGTGGCACATAGGTGGAGGCTACATAGTGGCACATAGGTGGAGGCTACAACGTGGCACATAAGTGGAGGCTACATAGTGGCACATAGGTGAAGGCTACAACCTGGCACATAGGTGGAGGTTGCATAGTGGCACATTGGTGAAGGCTGCATAGTGGCACATAGGTGGAGGCTACAAAGTGGCACATAGGTGGAGGCTACATAGTGGCACATAGGTGGAGGCTACAACATGGCACATAGGTGAAGGCTGCATAGTTGCACATAGGTGGAGGTTGCATAGTGGCACATAGATGAAGGCTGCATAGTGGCACATAGGTGAAGGCTGCATAGTGGCACATAGGTGGAGGCTGCATAGTGGCACATAGGTGGAGGTTGCATAGTGGCACATATGTGAAGGCTGCATAGTGGCACAGGTGGAGGCTACAACGTGGCACATAGGTGGAGGTTGCATAGTGGCACATAGGTGAAGGTTGCATAGTGGCACATAGGTGAAGGCTGCATAGTGGCACAGGGGGAGGCTACAATATGGCACATAGGTGAAGGTTGCATAGTGGCACATAGGTGAAGGTTGCATAGTGGCATATAGGTGAAGGTTGCATAGTGGCACATAGGTGAAGGCTGCATAGTGGCACATAGGTGAAGGCTGCATAGTGGCACATAGGTGGAGGCTACAAAGTGGCACATAGGTGGAGGCTACAACATGGCACATAGGTGAAGTCTGCATAGTGGCACATAGGTGGAGGCTACAAAGTGGCACATAGGTGGAGGCTACAACATGGCACATAGGTGAAGTCTGCATAGTGGCACATAGGTGGAGGCTACAACATGGCACATAGGTGAAGTCTGCATAGTGGCACATAGGTGGAGGCTACAACATGGCACATAGGTGGAGGCTACAACGTGGCACATAGGTGGAGGCTACAAAGTGGCACATAGGTGGAGGCTACAAAGTGGCACATGGGTGAAAACTACATAGACCAATTGCCGATCTCCATGTTGTTTCCCTATTGAAAAGTACACACCGGAACTGTACAACTTTACCGGAACCAGAACTGTACAATTCCATTATATTTAGTGGTCGGAGAGATTGGCAGGGGGCCTATAGTGGCACATAGGTGAAGACTATACAATAGTTCTAGCATATTTTGTGTTGATCTTAACCACACAGATCCTGATGCGTTAAATGTGGGTAGACAGAGACACATCTAAAACACACATATCCATCTATAACTGACAACAATAGTGTTTCTCTCACTCCCTGTGGCAGCATATTTTGTTATATCCTACAAAAAGGCATCCTGTGAAAACAGACCACTGTCAGTTTTAAATATTGACATTCACATTCATGTGATTTTAAAAAAAAAAATTGCCAAAGGTTTTCATGTTTTTAAGTTGAATAAATTTCCTTACAATGTAATCAATGAAAAAAATGAGAGCTCATAAAATAAACATCCTGTGTTTGCAAATTAGATGAGCATTGCACAGGACAAGCATTGTTAACATTAGGGGGAACAGTGTTTTCAAAAGTTCTTTTTCCCCACCAAAAGAATCTTGTCCCCCACATTTGAACCCCCAAAACTGACAAAGTGAAGGCAACATAGTGTATAAAAATAACTATAAAACCGATTTCAGCTTTGAATGTATCAAATTACTCTGCATGACAAGGTAGAGTTATACACAGGGAATCTGAAAAGCTAAGACAGTGCCAAAATTGTGTGATCAATGCAATGTCAATTCTCCCTTCTGTCATATACAACTAAAGGGATGAAAGCTGAAATCACAACCTTGGATGAGATCATTTTTTATCCACGTATAAAGTTATTAATTTTACTTTCATAACCTTGAAGTTTGGATATTTCTGTTGAACAGTGTTCTGTGCCATCTAATCCTTAGGTTCAGTGTTTCAAAAAATATCCCTACCTTGCATTGATTAATATCTCTGCCCAAATCTAGGATCACTTGTAAAAAAACCCAGAAAAGCCTGTGATCCAGTTGAGGGAATTGTAGAAATGAAAAGTGTCCCACAGAATACTATTTTAATCCTGTGCTCAGTAGGGTGTGACAATGCCTTGTAGTTCACTGCAATTAATATGAGCAAATAAACACCAGGGGGTGCAAAATTTGTAAATTTCCTAGAGAATAATATTATTTACAGGGTGTTCCACCACCCAACCACCGGTCTTTTCTCATTTCTCTTGGAACACAAATTTCAACTCCATGAAATAAATATTTCAAGGAAGAATATGGTAAGGTTATAGTTTCTAAAAATGCTTTGCTATCCTAGCATTGTATGGATAATATCTTTTAAATTTTAGGATATACCTAACTATTTTACATCTAATTTGATACATCAGATTGACAGAAATGAGGTGCAATAGCTTTCATGCCCTTAGTTTATATATAGTAATACTATATTTAGACACATGGCTGAGATCAAATCTATTCTAATCATTTAGTTGCAGACAGCTCAGGGAGTCATATACTGCCTCTGTCGCAATATGTTGTTCTGTGCACAGAATTGGTCTGCACATTAGCATGCAATTACCATATAGTTGGCCGGCTCATGTATGTGCTCATGCACAACAACACAACTGTACACATGCTCATGCCCATTTCATATGTTCAAAAGTAATTTAGAATGGATCATTCGTAATTTGGGAGGGGGTATATTTGAAATATCAGGATGTTTGTTTGTTTGTTTGTTTGGGGTTTTACATCACTTTCAACATTATTTCAGTCATTTCGTGATGAGACCTACTTGTAGCAGATATAGTCCTGCCTCACTGAATTGTCATGTCGCACGTCCTTGACATGACAACCCACCCGTTCACAGATTTACAAGGACAACGGTTAAACCTTTAGGCATGGGCCTCAGCTCATATGGGAAATTGTATCATGAGCTCAATCTCGGCATGGGCTGGGTTCGAACCCACAACCTTTGGATCACCACAGAGGAACTGGTGTGATAAGCTGGCGCTCTAACCAACTGCGCCACGGCCCGTGGCCTTCAGAGAAGATTAGATCATGATATTATGTAAATATATGTAAATCTATTTATCCTGTACAATATGTTCATGGAGAATAATTGGAGAATAATTTATGTAAGATTACTTTGACCGCCTTATAGCACAAAAGAGATTGACATTTGTGAGTTGGATAGTGCATGAACTTGTATGCATTAAATACTGTGCTGACTTCAGTTTTAGGCCACTCACACTAGATAGTTTGAGTGTAAGTGCAATTAACAACCTGCAGCACAGAGGAAAAGACCAACATCATTGGGTCAGATATCAACCAGTGCAATGTATTTAACATTAACCCCTAACAGACTAGCAGATCTAAATTTTATTGATTGACAGGTTTAACCGAGTCTTCTCTGGACTAGTGTATGTACATACTATATTGATAACATTTATAACCATGGTCATTCAATATGCTCAATGAAGTGCTGGTGTCAGAAGTTCATGATCTAAGTTGTCTGACATCATTATCATGATTACGTCGTAACAAGTTGTAGCCTTTCAAAATATTGCAATTGACGTCATTAAGCCAGAACAATAGGGACGTGAATGTCCTTCCCGACCATTACCGGTGGTGGACGTTCTTCCCGTCCGTTATGGGTTAAGGAACCTGGCTTTAGCTATGTATGCTACCATTGTTGACAACACAGATTATTACAGTACCGATTGTGACATTCGTCATAAGGCATCTAGTTTTATTAGTTCCCAAAGCCGGAAGGGCACATAAACTATAGATTTGGGCACCTTAGGTGGCAGGGACTGATATGATAGAGAAGTCCTGCTATAGAGGGTACAGGAAATTCTGCCAACAGAGGATGGCTTAGATATTTGAGAACTAGCCTGTGAGGATACTCACCACCAACACTTCAAATTGCATTTATCTAAATCTCATCAACAAAGACATTGGCCTTGTGATCTGAAGCCAAACCTGATGAAAGTTGATACATTAGGCCTTTATTGTGATCAAAGACTTTCTTGAGGTGAGCCTTTCAGGAGAGATTCTTTACAACATTAAAACATAGCACAAAAATGATATTATACACTCAGCTGTGATATGCTTGCCTTTTTGAATAACCTGGGCTGAGCTGAAAGGGTGTGATGATTGACCTGAGGTGATCCCTAAAGGCTGTCTCATTGATTGGCCTGGGCTGATCTGTGGGTGTTTGTTTGGGTTGATGTTTGTGTAAAGACATAGTATTACCTTATGGATGCAGTTTTGTGAACGCTGCATATTTGAGCTTTATCAAAGTTTCACTCTGGTAACGACCTCACCTTTTGTTATGCATTCAATGAAGATTGTATTGCTTCAGCACATTATCATCCCTCATTCCAAATGACCAACTGATTTATGTGTGTTGAGGTAGACCACAGAATGTTTGACTGAGCTTAATGCTCCCTCCTCACATTAGAACCCTGGAACCCATGCAGTATATTGATTCCTAATCTGAAAAGTCCTGAAATGTTGACTTAAGTCAGGGAAAACCATAACTTTGTTGTTTAGTCAGGTATAATTGAGGGGTGGGAGAGCTCTGAACCATTCTGGGAGTAAATCTGAACCAATCTGTACTATTCATCTCATTCTGGATGCTCACAACAGAGCTGGTCACTAAATTGCGACATTCTGGATCGAGTTATATGCTGAATTACAGCCAATCTAAGTGGTATCTGAGCATTGCTGCATGGTGAACCATAGTCAGAATTAAAAACTTGATTTCTTTAATCCTTATATAATGACTATCATACTCAAATTTTAAAGAAAATAACATGCACATCAGTTACACATATAAGAATATGATCATCTGAAACTAATTTTTAATGAGATAATGTGCCCCAGTTTAAAATTGCATAACAAGGAGTATTCCTGACATGGGGGCACAAATATCACTGTAAAAACATAAATTTATCATAAAATTTATACTATCAAGATCAAGACACTATTACACATTCAACTGTAATGAAATTTGTACAATTTGTGATGATTTTAGTACGATTTTGATACCTTTTGTGAGACATAAAAAAGTTGTCATATAGCAGAACCACCCAGATTGGTTCAGAATCGGTATAGAACAATGGTATGACATCACACCATCCAAATATGCTGCAATTTCAGCCCAGAACAGTTCAGAACTCTCCTGCCCCCTGTAACTGGTTTTGGGCAAATAAATGGGGTATTTTTAGAACAATGTCGATTGTCATGATCAGAAGATTATGAAGAAATGTGGACATGATATATTAAACTTTCTGTGAAAATAGTGAAAAGCACAGATCCAAGTTATGATAAGCCAAACATATAACAAAAATAACAAAAATTTAACAATAACAAAGGAGGTAGTTATCAAGAATATGTGATGCTTACTTTATAGATTTGATCCTGATGTTGTTAAAGTGGTCAGTGAAAACTGAAATGTGATCAGCAGGGAAAGTCAGTAAGAGAAGTCTGAGAATTTTAGAATCTGATTCATGTTGCACCCCTATTTTATGTCACCACATGTGCACAAAACATAAAGGTCAACACATGGATCCATTAGGTCAGATATATACCTCAGTTATGACTCAATTTGATCACATAATAACACTGTCCTATTTATGGTATTTTATGTGAGAGACCTTCATGGACAACCTGTGAATCATTTAGAATGAGTGTTTAAAATACAGACAGGCAACCTTACAATAAATGCTTGTGGGACATGAGGCAGTGGGCAGCACCAGCATAAGGCAAACAGGCCTGAAACCTGATCTGTCTCAGCATGAAGCCATCCATGTCTTTCAGACACAATACAACATACCTTTTATTTATGATAAAGGATCCCTATACAAGTATGTAGCTTCTGATACCAGAGACTGGATCAAAGGATCGCATGACTTCTCCCATACAATTCAGATCCATAATTTCTGCAGACTTTAATCCTTATTAGGCTGGTCAACTAGGAGCATATATTCCTGCCTAATTAATGTTCGATGGAAAAACTGCTCAAACAGTTCTTGATTTACATTCACTAAAGAATTAATCATGAAAATTTGCACAAACATACATAAACAATTTGTGGAGAAAATGTCATGTTTGGTTCCGTCAGAAATTGCCTTTTTATTTTGAACATTGCCAATTTGTGGCCATCCATCAACATGTCCCATCCTTGGTTCTTTCTATCCCACCATATTCACTCTTCACTGGGGGCGGTCTACACACCAGTTCAAACTTCACAATCAAACACCTTTTCAAAATCGGTAAATGCATTTTATGTACAATAGGAAGTGCTGATAAGAGCCTGTAATTTTTTGTTCCTAGCGTAGCACAGTATGACAGTATGCCATATTTAAAGAAATGTTTGTGTAATTCTCTCTTGGAAAAAATTATGACTTAAATCTTCTTTATAAAAACATTTACACTATATTGCACTCAAATGGTATTTTTTCTGTTACCTATTCAACAAGATTTACACAGTTTGCAAAAGGTTTAGTATCATTATGAAGCAGTAATATATGTGTGAACATGTACAGAAAATGTACACATATATCAAATGATAAGTTGAGAATTCAGCCAGCTGTGTATGTTTAAAGCAGTAATACAAAATCTTGAGCAAATATGAAAGGATAATCCTCATTTAGTTTTATGCTGTTTGAAACTATTCAAAGACCTGCAGAGAAGTCTTTACTTTCCATTATTGATTTTTCTTGTTAAAATGTCTTTGTCTTTTCCAGGATGACTTTGATTCGCTGCGTCCGCTATGCTATCCAAGCACTGACATTTTCCTCGTGTGCTTCAGCGTGGTGTCACCAACCTCATTCCACAACGTAACAGACAAGTGGATCCCTGAGATCAGAAACCACAATCCCAAGGTGCCCATAATTCTTGTTGGAACACAGTGCGATCTTCGCAACGATGTCAAAGTTCTCATAGAACTTGCCCATTACAATGAAAGACCAGTAACAGAAAATGATGCCAAGGAATTAGGATCGCAAATTGGGGCACTACAATACATTGAGTGCTCGGCTTTGACTCAGAAAAATCTGAAGGAAGTGTTTGATTCAGTTATTTTAGCCTCCCTTGACAGACGAGGCATTTTACAGACTTGTAATGGAGGAAAGAAAAAGGCAAGACACAAAGGCAAGAAGGACCTGTGGAAGTTGTCTGCCCCTCAAAGTGTCGAAAAATCCAAACAGAAAAAAGGATGGAAAAAATTCTGTTGTTTTGTATGATGAAAAATTATAGAAATGCCTGGTGTGCCACAATAAGGGACTTATTTACTGAAGGGAAAATTGATTGGTTCCTATTTTTCTCAAACAGGATAATATTCACCTGAAAAGGAAATTAATAAAGCATTGTGATATTTGTAAATAGAGAAAGACATTACTGTTGTGTACCATAGTTTATCTCCATCTGTATGAAATTTTATTCAAGATTGGGAGAAATGGAAGAATACTGATGTACTTTAATTGCTTGAAATTTTAAATTTATCTCAACTTGCATAATTTTAATAGTTATTCAGTAAACAAGTAGGTTGCATAGATAACTTGAAGAATAAATTTAACCAATTGGTGTTATTTTGCTTGAAAAGACCAATTTCTGAATAGGACGAGTCGGTTTTTCTCGAGACATCGGCACTGCTACAATTTAAGTTTGGCAGCCATTTTGAAAGTGAAACGTAAATAAGAGCAACAAGAGCTCTTGTTCACTCTTATATACAAGGATGACCTGTGGACGGTGATTTACGACAAAACATAAAAACGATGTCTGTGACATCTTGACCTTAGCATCAAAACAAAGCGTTTTCATTACGAACTTTCATATTTTCATAATAACGGATATCAGACGTAGCGGATCGATTTTAATTGCAGAAACGACCTTAACGTAAATATGCTTACACAACACGGGGAGAAGCTCTTATTTTTGGAGCATATTAACTCGCATTGAAATATTAATATATTGCACAATGATGGATCCCTGACACTATGTAAATACAAAGACTCAGGGATCCTTGGCAGTACTCCTATTGTTTTCGCGCTAAAAATAAAAGAATCTATCATCACTTCCGCTTTTCAGAATGGCAACCTTGTGTTGCGTAAGCATATTTAAGCATTGTTAAACTCACATTTTCTCCAACTTTTGCATAATTTACACTTATTAAATGAAGGCGGACTACTGTTGAGACGTGGTAAAATATTTCTATGTGTATTATAAGCCAAAGATATTAATTATATCGCTGTTGTGGGAGTTTGTATCTGGACAGTATGAGCAAAATTTATTTACTTTTCAAGCTGATAAAGTCCATTATTCTTGTCGTAAATCACCGTCCACAGGTTGCCCTCTTGCATAAGACAATCCCCCCCCCCCCCCCCCCCCCCCCCCCCCCAAACATTCACTGAAGGTTTGGGTACGAAAACCTTGTCTTATATTCAAGTAAATACGGTATTTCTTTACAATTCAAAGTTGTTATTTCAAACCTCATAGTATAGTAAAAACATGACATATTTAAGAAAATCATAATGATTATTACCAGACAATGTGCATGTATCTGTCTGTTCGTCTGTCAAAAAACTTTGACATTTCACTCTATTTCACTGCCACCATTTTGACAAGCAAAATAAGAATTAAATGCAGCAAACTCCAAAAACTATATTTTAACATGATGTAATCTCTTAAAGGTATTAAGCATCAATTCTACAATTTGGTGTTTTTGAAAGCTTAGCCACATGTGAACATAATGACAGATTGAAATTATAATAGAGTAATAAGATATGTTGCTATGAGACATAGCAGTTGCACTACCAGCAGAGATCTGTCTGAGCCATAAGCTGCACGTGATGGGTAAACAAGGGTAGCGTGAACTTTATTTGACCTCAATTGAGGCTCAAAGTAGGGTAGCACTGCTTGACGTCATTTTGGTACTATTCAAAGGACAATACATTTCATGACGTCATAAGCATATTGCCATACTCTCATGACGTCATTTTACCTTTCAGTGCCTCTATGATGACACTCCACATAAAAATAACGCCAAGAAAGGAGTGTGCTTTTATTAGGGGCCTATATATTAAGGTCTTGTTCAAATAGGTTTTACAGACAATGATGGGGATGCATTTTTAAAAAAAATTATAGACATGAAAGACAAGTTCATTTATTACCAATATGTGAATTTTAAACGTTTCTTTTTTCAAAATCGGTGCTTAATCCCTTTAAGATTATTCTATTTATTTCTTGGTATGGTTATAATGATGTGTAAATCACCCATTGAAATAAAAGATTTGTGATATAAATGTCTGAAGAAAAAGCATAGGAAAAACACAAATCTATCTCTGTTTCATTAAAGACAAGGTTAAGCAATACAGAATAACCAGGTAAAACTGTCTGAAAAGGATACTCACAAAGATTGACATGTAGAAGAATATTGTTATCATAATATCATATTTCAGAAAGACAGTAATTTCCAGACAAGATTGATGTAATGTTTATTGACAGAGTCTTATTTATGACAGAGCAGATTACAGTAATTTCCAGACAAGATTGATGTAATGTTTATTGACAGAGTCTTATTTATGACAGAGCAGATTACTATAATTCTCGCTATCTGCTCTCCCGGATTTTTAGCTGGTCCGTGAAAAAATGACGAAATTGGCGCGAGAGAGCAGTGCATGACGGGAAAGATGTTGCGTTGTAAACTTCCGCCTGCCTTGCTTCAAGATGGGAGGGAAATTTCAGACTGACATCATACATTGACACGCTAATGTCAGCGCTAAAGCGTGTTTGTTGTGTATTCTTTATATAAGTATATTGCAATCTGCATAATTTATGTAAACAATAAGGAGGCAAAACTGACAAAAACAACAATGGAAAGATGAAAGGCAGAGGTGACAATGGCCCAAACAGGCTGTCGCCGCTGTTCCCGGATGTGTCGTGTGCAAAGAATTGGGTCAAATACGATCGCAGCGCTCTGAAAATGCAGCGTATATGGTAGAGCAGATAGGGAGAATTGGTATCTTCAGATTTATTTAAAAAACACACCCGAGGTGCGAGATCACTCGCTTCACTGATTTTCTTTGTCTTGGTTTCTTTGTGCATTTCAGTACAAGTTCAGTTCAACTTAATTACACCTAATTACATTTCTTGGTTTTACCAGTGAGAAAACTGAATTAGGATGTTTCTTTTTTACTTTTGATATCATTTAGTTTGAATTCATATACCACAATACCACAATTCTCAAGACTTATTAAATTTGTAAAAAAAGAAAGGAATTAAAAAGTAACCAAGTTATAAATTGCCATCTGTTGATTTTAAGTAAGTATTGAATGTATGAACAAGTATAATAAGATACAGCTCAACAGCTATTCATTCACTGAGATGCAATAATGTCACACACAAGGTCATTGCCCTGGTGGACCTTTCATAAAGCATTTGCCAGACGACCAGACAACTCCATTTAGCGACAGATAAATCTGTGTGATCCAGTAGGTCTGGTTGGGGTCAGCGGCCATTTTGGTCAATCTAATAGGGATTTTGTCTTATACCTCAGTGATGCGCGTATCGAGATTTCCAATGAATACGAGCATGCCGAGTATTTCGTAACGTATTGATTAGCTGCGAGCTATTTTCTGTCGGCCATCTTTAGACTGGTCTCCCACCGAGTGTCAAAAACATCGTGTATACACAGAGGGCGGCAATCAGTCTATGGCTGTACGCACCATTTTCGGGTCACGTGACGGAGTCAAATGAGGTGCGCTTTGTTTACAAAACGTTTTTAATGATAAATATCTTGTTTCATTCGGCTCAGGTTATCCTTCCGCAATCACCAACTCACTGAATCCGCTCACCGAGCTTCCCCGACTCGGTATGTTTTGTTATAAGAGTTTGTGATGTCATTTTTTTTTAAACCTGACCTATTGAATACTTCATCTTTATATTAATATTTTGAAAAGTTAACTCATAATCACATTTTTTTTAAAGTGGATATATAAAAAAACAAATCTGGATACCCCAGCATGCCCTAAAGGGATTCCACCAATCTATTATTTGTCTAGCCATACAGGAGAGGGGTTCCACCAATATATTAATAGATTAAGCAGACAGAAAATTCATTGGGATAAATTAATTGGAGTGGCTCTAAGATAAAAAAACCCTTAGACCCTGAAGCTCTAATCTGGACTAAGCCTAATTGGAGGTTTGTATGCTCTAATAAAGCATGCCCACTGAGCACTATCCCTTTATCATTTTTTATTAACCATTGATACCATAAAATCAACTTAAAACAATATGAAAAAAAATCTATTCCACAAGAACCTAAATTTCTCCACCATTTATCTTATCTTTGAAAAATCCAATATTAATTCTCCTATATTTTTTCTTATATATTTTTTCACATGGGCATGCTGCATTTATTGTTTATATATCCAATTATTATTTGTGGAATGTGTTCCTACTACCTCATATATTGTGAAGGATTGTAAGGAATATAAGCTTCTAGACCATCCATAACTTCCCCCATATTACCCTCTTGTCAGATAATTTGAAATTTCTACCATCATTAAAGCATTCACGAAGCTACAAAGGTCACAAAGCAATTTTACAGAGGTCTAGGGTATGCTTAAATGATATGTAGCCACAAAACTGTGATACAAGCAAGCTATCTCACTAAAATCAACCAAAATTCACTGACCATGGTTACTGTGTTTTGTTGAAAGTTCCAAGTACTGCTCGTACTCTTTTGACCACCAGGTGGCCACATGTATACAATCATGTGACCTCTATTGTGGTCTGTCAGGGTGTTCGGTCCATACCATTGGACAAATATTAATGGACAAACAGGGCTCTGTAAGCCAAATCACTACATTGTCCCAATCTAAAGGTATGCCACTGTTGGCAAGATTTTAATAAGCAGGTGTTTGCAAAATATCACTGGTCAGCTAAACAAAGTTTGTTGACAAAGTGTCCAATGGATAATTTGGATTTTAGCAGGAGACTCGCCCACTTTCAAATGACACAAAAATTTATGTAGGGGAAATATTATGGATTTTGGGTATAAACACTTATATTATGCAAGGAAAAGTGCTTGAAAATTGATTTCATGAATGCTTTAACATCTAATCAATACTATCCATTTTTTCTCAGTTGATTTTTATCTAACATTTATTCTGAGAAAGTCATCCATGCGATGTTTACCATCTGGGCATAACTTCAACTTCAGTACAGGGCTATCTCTTCACTCAATTTATTTCAAAAAGGAAAAAGGTTTGTGAAAGGCTAAAATCTGATCATTTACCCCTGTTCAACTTGGGTTAAACAGGACCACTTCACAGATTGGAGCTGTCCTGGCTGAGGGCTCTTAGTCATATGGTAATACAGACTGTTATCTATGTACACTATAATTTTTATATGGTGCTATGTGTAATTCAAAAGTTTAGCAGTGTTGAAATTCATATAGGATTGCCATTGGTCTGAGTGGTACAGACGAGTCAAATCTGTGCTCTGTAGTGTCTGTGCCTATTTAGACACACTTAGCAACCAAATTTATGAATGGTTTCCATGTGATTCAAAATGAGGCAAATTGCAAAGGCAATTGGCCATTGGAGGGCGGCTCGATCCAGAATGATTATGCCAGGAAAAAGTGCTTGAAAACCTCATTTCATGTATGATCAGATAAATTGAAGTGAATTGAATGTTGGCATAAGATATATTTCATTCTTTGTTTTGTAAATAATTATTAAACATAGCAGCTGAAATTTCAGTAAAGCCCCTCAGGTAGACTCAAATAATACAAATATGCAATAATGCACACTGCTTGAAATTTATAAGGTTTTATAGCAAGGTATCAAATAAAGATGTATTGGCAAGAGTCAAAAAATGTTTTATGTTCCATTATGTTGTCAGTGACAGTTTTTACTGAATGGCTTTTATTATACCTTGTAAATAGGAATTTTACATTTTATTACCATATAGTGCTTATTAAATGAGTACAAAAACAGTGTATGTTTTGTGTTGTGATATTAATGTTATTACAGTTGCTGGCCACGTGGGTTTTCTTGCAGGTTTAAACAAAAATCCTATTGCAGTGGTAATTTCTACTGTCTGTTGAATCTTTGCATACTTGAATCACAAGAAAGGTGAAGACCTTTTTAATTTCTCTTTTCTTAGAAGACAGCAATCGTATTATGGTCATTGAAATAATTTCTGGCAAGTTCTTGATGAATGAAATTTTGTGATACTATTTGTTGCATCTCATCAAGTAATTATTATGCATTGTTATTAGATTACTTTTCTGCGAAGCAGAAATTCAATTAGCTTGGGTGCCACTGAGTGGGTAAAAAGGGGAGATCATGTTGTTGTTGATTCAGTGTCAAGATCTGCTTGTGAAATACATGTTTTTAGATCCCTTGAACCATGCAGGAGCTATGGTATCTGGCTGCATTTGTTTGTGTGCGTGGTCATCTACCAGCAAAAACATTTTGTTAAATCAACTATTTCAGATACAGGCTCCACTTTTTAACCACATGTACATCCCATGAAGGCCTAAATAGGATAACCTCAATTTTGGCCTGGACTTATTTTTCAATGTCACATGCTTCATATTGTTACCAAAACCCTCAACATTGACAGAGTCTTATTCATGACAGAGCAGATTAACTATAATTGGTATCCTCAGATTTATTTAAAATACACACCCGAGGTGCGAGATCATGTACATCCCATGTACATCCCATGAAGGCCTAAATGGGATAACCTCATTTATGGCCTGGACTTATTTTTCAATGTCACATGCTTCAAATTGTTACCAAAACCCTCAACATTTTGCTCTTTGTTATTTATCAATTATTTTAGTTACAGACTCAAAATTTCTCCCACACCTTCACCCCATGAAGACCCACAACTGACATTCTTCAACATGGTCTTGACCTTTGTTTCCGATGTCACAGAATTTAAAATGTCACCAACTACTTTTGCTATATCTTAACACTTATTTTAGTTTCATTTTACTTAAAATGTTGTATTATTATGGCCATGGTACCATCTACTAATGATAACCATGGTAATAGATAAGCTGGTGCATAATAGTTTAATTCATGTAGATGCTCATAATCAAACTCTGGTGGTTTTGTAAATGGCTTGTCATTTTCTACTATATTTTCATATCAATTGTTTCAGAGATTTATACCAGAAATGTATATTTGTGAAGGTAAAAATGGAAGACAGGTGAATATTATTTTACCAAAAAGATTTGTATTGCAAACGTAAAGCCGAAGGAAATTAATGTTTTGTTTCTGACTCTTGTTCTCAACAAGAAAATCTTTTACAAAAAGATTAGAAAAATAGAATTTGTAACAAATTTCCATTTTGAAGATTACAGAATGACTTAATTGAGAGAAGGAGGAAAATATAGAAATCTCAACTGAGTGACGTTAAATTTGATATGAATCTTGTGACATGTTACAGAAAATGATGATGTACAAACATATTGTAAAGTACTGTTTTCTTGGGATCATTATATAATTATAGAAAAAAGGTGTAATAAAATTCAAGATATTCTCAACATTCTATATATAGTTTATCTTTCATTTCTCATGTGCAGCTTAGACTTATAAAATCGATTTAAAACTCATCAGTCTGAGCTTCATGAATTTATCAGAGTTAAATGAAATAATACCAGAAAATATTGTATATATATATATATATATATATATATATATATATATATATATATATATATATATATATATATATATATATATATATATATAGACCAGATGTACTGTTTTGTATCCTCCAAAGTAGGACTTCTTTATCATTTCAGTCCCTGCCTCAAAGCTATAAATGTGCACACAGAATCGAGCGAAATTCATTAGTATTCAGAAACAAGTGTTGATTTTTAAAAATCAAGCTTGCATAAGTTTGCAAAATCCCAATGCAAAATCCCAAGGCAAAATCCAACGAAAATCTTCTTACTCTACCACGCACTCACAAATCAGTTCTCAAACAAAAGTGACATCTGACGGTGTAAGCAGAATTATTGAGCCAAAACATGGCGGCCATGGACCGATAATCGGGGTAGGCTCCATAGAATTACAGCCTAATCAGTCAAAACCTCGAACATCTAGCCCTAAAGGCAAAACAAACGCGAGTGAAAATCTGGCTGTCAACTCATTGGCTGTACACGATTGGGTCCGGCAAGTTAGCCCGGGTTATCCCGTTTCTCTGCGATTGAACCGGCGGGTCCCGGCGGCGGACGCCAACCTCCACCCTCTGAATACCCTCGGCAAATTCAGCGGGACAAAATGGAGGATCCGGCGATCTGCCGCTCTTGCCGCCTGCTAGACGGCGGGTGCCAATCGTGTACAGCCATTGGTGAAAGAATATAAATAGATTTGTTTTGTACCAGCAGTTGTACTGATTGGTCAGCATAAAAGAGGAAAGGCTCAGGTCAGGGTACCAGTCGGAGAGATTAAAAATGTGAGCTGGCATCATGCCGAGAATGCTTGCTTGCTGAGATTAGTACTCAGATTTGTGGGGTGTATGGTCACTTTCACATTTCTAAAAGTGGGCAAATTACTGCACACTTTTGTTCTGTTCTCAGCCTGCAAAGCACATTGTGCGATGATATTCGGTAAATACCTTTATTTATCATTAAAACATAAATACGGTTTTGTTTTGACGATAAGGTCAAGGACGTGGAGAAATTCTCAACCTGCCAAGTGTATTTTGTGATAATATTGGGTAAATACCTTTATCATTTAAAACGCAATTAAAAAATAATTCAAGTCAAAAATTACCAAATGGTGTCAAAAGTTTACATTTATTTGGATCATTTTATTTACAAAAATACAAATTACTTGAATTATAAGACATCTTTTAAAATTCTGACTATTTAAACCAAATAACATCATTCTAGCTAAAGATTAATGTCTTAGTTCTGAAGATTGCTAGTGTATTCAATTCAATTCAATTCAAACTCTTTATTCCAGACTCTACATATACATAAAATACATGAGGTCCATATTTTTGGTTGCTAGTTCACTACAGAGACTACCCTACCCATACAATGGGTGGTCATGCAAAACAGTATTTAAATATAAAAGGTTTATCCAATGTCTTCTAATCCTCGACGTGTAAGGTAAACAAGTGCAAAGTAAGTCTATAATTATGGCATTGACTGATTTTTCTAACCTACATATAAATTTATACACAAGATTTCTGATTACTGCTGCACAACATTGCACATCACAAAGTGTACACAATAGACTAGTACTATCATATTTGGACATTCCCAAAAAAAGTTTGAAGACATTATGGTAAGAAACATATAATTTGTTGATTGTGGTCTTTTTATAACTCCACCACAAATGTGCTGTATACATTGGCATGCAATATGCTCTAAACAGGGTAAGTTTAACCTCAACGGTACACATATGAAATTTTCGGAGTATCATATTGCCCTGTGCATATAGTTTACGACACTGCCGTTCAATATCAATATTATCACACAGGTCATTTGTGATGAAATGACTAAGATATTTATATCGATCTACTACATTAATTACTTCACCATTCAGTAGAAATATTGGCAAGACACTATTTTGTAAACCCCTGGTAAGATATTTCATAATGGCACTTTTTTTGGCATTAAACAACATATCATGTTTGATTGCATAACATTCACATGTTCTCAGAAGCTTATTAAAGCCAGATACAGAAGGTGCAAATATAACAAGATCATCAGCATACATAATATGATTAACAATTCGGCTATTAACACTACATCCAACATTATGTGCATTGAGATTGCTACTCAAATCATCAACATATATATTAAACAAATATGGAGACAATATTCCTCCTTGTCTGACACCATTTGATACATTGAAACAACAAGAGAAGGTGTTTCCCCATCTAATACACATTTTCTGTTTTTCATACCAGAATACAAGTATACGTACAATATATCCAGGCACACCTCTCTTTATGAGCTTATTAAATAATACAGAATGATTCACTCTGTCAAAAGCCTTGCTAGCATCTAGAAAACATACAAATACATTTCCATTTAACACACGATACGAATCAATTATTTCCTTGAGAACATAGATCCCTTGGTCAGTGCCATGTTTTTTCTTAAATCCAAATTGATTAGGATTTGTAACAAGGTATAATTCAATACGATCAAATATAACATTTTCGACAGCTTTGCTAACTATGCTAGCCAGTGCAATAGGTCTATAATTGTCTTTTGCCGTAATTTTGCCAGTCTTATCCTTGATAACAGGCACCAGTACAACAGATAGCATTGATTCGGGTAGAAAACCATGTACAAATAGACTAGTTAAACATTGACTTAATACAATTACAAGGTAATCAGAGGCATATTTTAAATGCTCCGCATAAATGCCATCCATCCCACAGCTTTTATTTAAAGCTAATTCTTTGATTGCTTGTGTAAGCTCTTCATAGCTTACTGCGACATAATTATACTCAGTATTGAGATCAAGATCATATGTTGGATTAACATTCCTTATACAATTAAACAATTCAGAAAAATGCTTTTTCCACAATTCTGCAATGTCTTTTTCACCAGACACTCCCTCTATATTAGTGGGGAGGGGTGTGCGAGAATTATTGATGAATTTGATTTCCTTCCAAAAGTCATTAGTACTGAGTGCAGATAGCTTTTTCGCTAGAGATTCCTTCCTGAGGGCTGACTCGTTACTACGTATATATCTCAAAGCATATTTGAATCTTGCTTTTGTTTTAACATGTAATGAATGTAAAGGACCTTGTCTGGGTTGACCAGCACTGAGCCAGACACTTCTTGTCTCATGTGAAGCCTTGTAAATCTCTGCTACATAATCAGCCCATCCAGGCTTGTTAACATACTGTTTGACCTTCTGTGTGGAAAATACATTATCACTTGCACATTTCAAAGAGTCAATAATATCTGTATAAAAAACATTAATATCATGAGCATGGGAAGCTTCTTTACAATTCAAGTCTTTGCAGTTGAGGGCCTCTACAGGGACCTTAACATTTCTGAGTAATTTGTCAGTTTCTAGGCAATATCTATTTACATCATCGTGAGATAAGTTATCCCATTTTAATTTGACATTACATACATTATTTGATACGCCAGATACATCAGGTGCATTCTGAATATTGATATCCATATTCATTGGGATATGGTCATCATCAGTTACATCATAATCAATACATACATCTTTTATAATATCATGAAAATCAGAGCTAGTAATAATGTGGTCCAGCCAAGAATGTGAACCCCAGCTAGCACTAACAAATGTATAACTATCCCTAGGTAACATCATACATGACGATATCTTGAGGTTATTCTCATTACAAAATTCAATCAAATGTCCAGCAAAGAGAGAACTTTCTATGTCTCTTAGATTAGCATTAAAATCACCGACAATGGCAAAACATGTTGTATTCTGTTCTTCTATTAAAGCTTTAAGTACACCAAGCTTTTCAATATATTCGTCTTCATTATGCCTGGCTTGATAAGGCAAGTAAACATTGTAAACCACACATTTATTAATTTCTACAGTGATTTCTATCGCCACACACCAGTCTAAGTTAATATCAATTGGTTTTATATATTTTTCAAGTTCCACTTTCCATAAAAAAGATGCACCCCCCGGTGGGTGTCCATGACAAATTCCATCGCCATAGTCCTTAGTGGCAGTCCCGATTCCGTGGAAATTCTCATGTAAGCTATTAATATTGCCAAGTTCATTTTTTGAATATCAAGTCTCTTGTAGACATACTAGGTCATTTTTTCCCAATATCTCTAAGATATCGGGCCGTTGATAAAGACCTTGTCGGCTTTTAGGCAGCCCACGACAATTATATGATGATACTTTGAATTATAATGTCTTCACATGTGTTACATCATCATTGTTGTCATTGTTAGTAGCTGAGGTGTCATCTGGTGCAGTATCTCCTTGTAGAGGTAGCCTGGCCATAGGTTGTACTGTGTGTAGTTCACGAGGCTTTCGCCACCATCGTACAAAGGCCTCTTTTGGCCACAACTCTGGGTCCATAAACACCTCTGGGTTCGGGCATCTTGATTGAATGTGGAATGAAGAATATGTGTCAAATTTAGTTTTGACTGCTTCGACGTCAATTTCAAGTTGCAATTTGTCCACCAGGTATTTCTTCATCTCTTCTGCCGTCACATCAGGGTCAAATCTAGTTGCAAATACGTTCGCAGTACGCTGCCTTTTGACCGTTGCTATGTGACTGCCACCACCTGTGCCGACAATGCCCTTTGGCTTACGGGGTGGACCACCACCCCCACTACTGACACCACCTCTGGGGCCCTTGAAGGGCGCCACCATGTTGATTTCGTTTCTGGGTGCATTGGAGGCCACAGCTGCTGCGTAGCCCCCTGCCAGCTTGGGCATACTGACAGGAAGCATGGATCCCTGACTGTTCACTTCGAAAGGGCTGTCGATCTTCCTCTGCACTCGATTCAGACGTACATTCACTGAGGCCAGAGCTGCTTCTGTCTCCTTCGCTGTGTCATTTTGAATTTGCATTGTCTCTTTCAAAAAATTTACCTCATTTTGGGTTTTCTTTATGTCGTTGAGATGAACAGACACGTCTACACTGTCAAAGGTGATTGGGGGCAGCTTCCCCAGATCCAAAGCCACATATTTAGGGACGTCATCACCCTTTTCTTGCAGCAATTTTATTATGTCATCAATGTTGTGCTTACTTTTGTCTGCTCCTTGTAACGTGAAGTGTTCTCATCTGCACATAAGGTGAACAGTGCCTCCTTGGAGGCCACAATTTCCTCTTCTTTGAATGAGCTTAAACAAAGCTGTGTGATAGTTAAAGGTGGCAGCATGTCCAGCTTGTTTGTGATGAAACACAACAACTCATCTATCACAACATGTGCTGAATTCCTGGTATTATCACCCATCTTGCAGGTTTGGACAGGTGGGTCTCCCCACACAAAGTCTATCCAGAGTCAGTCTGGTGACAAACTAATGCTATATGCTTTCTACATCATGTATATATTGTCACTGTTCACAAATAATCCATAAATTGTTGTATATTTCAAATAATAATCAGGAGCTGTCAAACCATGTGTATTCATAGTCTGGTACCCTACTCTTTCATCCTGTGTAGTTATTCCCAAAAATGTTTTTCAAGTAAGCTCTATCCCTTCTATAATCGTTACCAAAATAAAACCTATTTTTCTGATTTTTGTTTCAACTTTAAATCTTAACTGATTAAAAATGATGTAATTTTAAAAACAAATTAAAAATCAAATCAAAAGAAAAATCCATCACTAAGCATTTGATACATTAAAGGCTGAAATCTGTTTTGTAGTTATTTTCATACAAAGTAATTATCTTGCACCATCTCATTTTTTGTGGTTCAAATTACTTTTTTGGCAGGAAAAAAGAACTTTAGAAGACACTGTTCCCCCTAACGTTAATTCTTTATCTAATACAGAAATGATCAAAAATAATTATATAAATATTTTTAAATTTCTTAATTGAATTCATATATTTTGCATTTTTTATGTACTTTATATAATTTCAATATTACTATCAGATATGTTTTAGGTATGTCCGAGCAGGTGACATCGAGGTACCTTTGATCAAGAAGCTTGCAATACTAACTTTGATAGTTAGTGAGTGGGACATAATTAAATAACTTGGGGAATTTTGGGATTGGGTAGTGTGAAAAAATGACACAATTCTGAACAGTATTCCAGTCCTTCTATGGACCCTCACAGCATAACAATGTTATACCTGTTGATGTGCATTGGGGAGGCAAGCGGACTCTGCTTAGCTGAGTGTAGATTATCTGACTCATTCAATAACATTGTGACAAGATGACATTTTTTCAAAGTAAGGCATACAAAGAACAATTGTCATGTAATATTTTTGTTTCTTTTTTTTATTATCTTCTTAATTTATTTTTCATTTATCAATATTATAGGTGCTTTAAATGTCAAATTTTAATTTTAGATACAAAGTACTGAAAATGAGTGAGATTAGAATATGAAATATTTATGACAATAGACCCCCTGCCAATCTCAGGCGAGTTGTAAAGTTCAGGTTCCAGTAATGTTGGACAGTTCCAGTCTGTACTTTTCAATGGGGGGAAAAAACAACATCGAGAACAGCAATACATCACAAGTTTTACAGACTTTTACCTCTAATATTGATCTACGATAAGGCTGTCCTGTAACAATAAAAAAATCATTTCACTGTGTTTGTACTACTAAGCTGAATATACACATGAAAAATATTTATGCATTAATTAAGTCCTTCCGTTACTATGTTTTGCCAGTATCTATATCTTTATCTGAATCTTCTGGTATTAAGTGTTTTTTCTGAACTGCTGCACTTGCTTCTTGTTGATCATCTTCTGTCAGTTTCTTCTGTGCATCTTCCTCCTCACTTTTGACATCTTCACTGTCCCCTAATGACTCTTCCATTACTTTTTTTAGCTCATCATTCTCTAGAAGGAACTTCAGTTCTTCTTCTGTTAAAGCATGCTTCTGGGGTTGAATTTTCCTCTGTATTGCTGACAAAGTATTCTCTTCCATCTGGTCAACACAAAAAGCATGATTTTCTCAAAAGATATTTCCAATCAGGGTGAATAATCCGTAGATTGAACTCACACAGGAAAAAGGCAATTGAGACTGTTAAGAATATGATTATTCATCCAGAATTTATGATATGCGCCTTGATGATCTCCTGATGATCTAAGTGACTATGAAATGCTTCCAGACAGTACAATTATGCTAATATTACTGATGTCACATACTACACACTTGATCCACCACAGAGACGGCACTGATGTCACCTACCTGATCCACCAGAGACGGCACCGATGTCACCTACCTGATCCACCATAGAGACGGCACCGATGTCACCTACCTGATCCACCATAGAGATGGCACTGATGTCACCTGATCCACCATAGAGATGGCACCGATGTCACCTACCTGATCCACCATAGAGACGGCACTGATGTCACCTACCTGATCCACCATAGAGATGGCACCGATGTCACCTACCTGATCCACCATAGAGATGGCACTGATGTCACCTACCTGATCCACCATAGAGACGGCACCGATGTCACCTACCTGATCCACCATAGAGATGGCACTGATGTCACCTTCCTGATTCACCATTGAGACGGCACTGATGTATGGTGTGATACTGTCATTTATCAGAGGTTTCATGTGGGCATCTTTGGCACCTACCTGATCCACCATAGAGACGGCACCAATGTCACCTACCTGATCCACCATAGAGACAGCACCGATATCACCTACCTGATCCACCATAGAGATGGCACCGATGTCACCTACCTGATCCACCATAGAGATGGCACTGATGTCACCTGATCCACCATAGAGACGGCACCAATGTCACCTACCTGATCCACCATAGAGATGGCACTGATGTCACCTACCTGATCCACCATAGAGACGGCACCGATGTCACCTACCTGATCCACCAGAGACGGCACCAATGTCACCTACCTGATCCACCATAGAGACGGCACCGATGTCACCTACCTGATCCACCATAGAGACGGCACCGATATCACCTACCTGATCCACCATAGAGACGGCACCGATGTCACCTACCTGATCCACCATAGAGACGGCACCGATGTCACCTACCTGATCCACCATAGAGATGGCACCGATGTCACCTACCTGATCCACCATAGAGACGGCACCGATATCACCTACCTGATCCACCATAGAGACGGCACCGATGTCACCTACCTGATCCACCATAGAGATGGCACCGATGTCACCTACCTGATCCACCATAGAGATGGCACCAATGTCACCTACCTGATCCACCATAGAGACGGCACCGATGTCACCTACCTGATCCACCATAGAGATGGCACTGATGTCACCTACCTGATCCACCATAGAGACGGTACTGATGTCACCTACCTGATCCACCATAGAGATGGCACTGATGTCACCTGATCCACCATAGAGACGGCACCAATGTCACCTACCTGATCCACCATAGAGACGGCACCGATGTCACCTACCTGATCCACCATAGAGATGGCACCAATGTCACCTACCTGATCCACCATAGAGACGGTACTGATGTCACCTACCTGATCCACCATAGAGATGGCACTGATGTATGGTGTGATGCTGTCATTTATCAGCGGTTTCATGTGGGCATCTTTGGCCTGGGCGAGGCATGATATCATCTCCTTTGATGTAGGTTCTCGACAGCGTCCCTTAACCCTCTTTAATTTGGCTTCTGAAAAACAAAACATTTGAATGGTTCTAATTCTCCTTTTCTGCAGGTAGCTGCTACCAGTCACAGTCTACTCAGATCAGATCAGGTTGATGACATTTATTGGAATGCATAAAGCTAACTCATCTTACCCAAGCATCATGCAAGCTGGCCTGAGTATAGTTACTATGTTTTTATTAATATCTTGTCACAGAAATGCATAAATGATCAACTGAAAAATTAAAACTTCACTTATCTAACAGGGTTAGATATAAATTTACAACAAAAACTATTTGCATGGGTGAAATATTGTGTATAGAAAATTCTTTCGAACTAATATTTATTTAATTTGATTCCTTGCCCTGAGAAATGCTAGATCTACAATTTGTTGCAGCTCCCAGGATTTGATATTTCAATTGAACATTTTTTATATGATCTAGGGCTAACAACCGTCAATTTCGCGCATTTTGGTCTTTGTCAGTTATTATATTATCTAACAAAACACCTTCAGTAAATTATATGTGTGCTCTAGTGGGGTATACCCACAAGTAACAATTGACATCAATTATTCTTATGAAGCGATGATCATATGTTATATTCTTGTCAGCTTTACAAGTCAAAGTCACACCTTTGTGCATACGATCTTAGCCTTCGCGCACTGATCTTTCTCCAATGCCAAAAGATGAAAATTAATATATCGACCATCTGACATATATTTGAAGAGAAGAGCTCAGTGGCTCAAATTTGAGTTGTTAATGGTGTAAATCGGCCAAGAACTGACAGAGCAATGCCCATTTGTGTGTTTTGTAACAAAATGCTTCTTCCGCACGTGCGTATTGTCACATTGGCGAGGTCAATGGGTGCAATTTTCATAACAATTGATTTATGCAAATCATATCGTTTATTCTTTGACAAAAAATACAATGTTTCATTTGTTGTGTGTTTACAAGACAATTTCATAATTATCAGCCAATCCTATGGTTGTGCGAATCCTATGGTCGTTAGCTCTATGTTTAAAATCTTTGGTTATATGATAATGATGATGAAAATTCATGCCACAGGTATGTTGAAGGTACATGTGTGGTCCATTTAAACAACAAGTGCTCCACGTGTAACACGGATGTAAAGAAATCACAAAACAGAAGGTAAAGTAAGAAAACTACCCAGCTTTACGAGGCCTCTTCAATAAAGTGTTTTATTCTATGATCACTGTGTATTCTGTGCTGTGATTGGTCAATTCCTGGTCACATTAGCTTCTCTCAATTGTTTTATTGACCAGATGCATTATATTGCACGTCAATATACTTTCCACTGCACTGATGCGGAATTCCATGGCGGGAAATGTTGGGGAAGCCCTATAATGACGTCACCAGCTTGCTCTGAGTGACCTGCAGACTGGGAAGCAGACGACAGCAATCACAACAATGTCCAGGTTTGCCACACTAAATAATTAGAATTAAACCAACAATGGCAGTAATTAACACAGTGATCATAGAATAAAACAAATATGTACCTGGGTGTCGTGCAATATGACTTATTGCACTCCACCCAGGTCCATATTTGTATAATATACTGAACCCGATGCAAAGGAGAGTATTAGAAAACAAACATTTATTCAAACAAACCCAAATAAGGAACTTGACAAACAAAACACAACAAACAAAACTGACTCAACAAACAATTCAAAAACGAAGCAGATGATATAAAACTTATAAATAAACATTTCCTTGGATGTGATGGATAATTGAGTGAGTGTGTCAATATTGCCATTATTGGAAAACAAACACACCCACTCATCTTGTAACTTCAAAACAACCCTAATTTATCGCTCACACGATTTTGTTCTGGTTACCTAAGGTTGCGATGTGTTTCTTGGACCCCAGTTTGAAGTCATCTTCATCCTGAACACCGGGGCCAGCAATCAATCCTGGCAGAGGGGCCCAAGGGTCGTTGTTTGCAATTCTTCGTGATGCCATTTCAGTCAGAATGGTGCAGACATCCCAGAACAAGTTAATTGCAGATCTCCGTGCTCGGCGAGTCTTCCTCCGGGCTCCGTGGGCTGCCGCGGAGGAGAAACTTTCTCCTCGGTCGAGGAAAATTGCATCAATTGGCCGCCAGATGTCACCACCCCACTACAATTATTTGTAGTTTGGTCTTAGGAGATAAACAATGGTGACACATATTTGAAATTGTTGACACATTTACGTAAATGGCAACAACTTGCATTTAAAACTGCTGCGTTGAGCGACCGAGAATCCACCAGAGTGCAAAGTTGTATACTCAAATTCAGCGATAGAATGTGCGCGCGCATAGAGCAGGTCATCTGACTGCCGATAATCAGATAATGGAGGTAGTAAGGTGAGAAGTGGATGGCTGTGCGTGCTAGCTGTCACTTACAATATCATTGATTTCAGCACGTGCGGGAAAATATTTCACAGTTCACAGTTCACAGTTCACAGTTCATTTTTCAATTTTTTTTCAGAAAATATGACTTTGCGTTACATTTTAATTAAAAAACATATGACGCAATGCTTCAATTCTTTTCAAATTTTCAGGGATTACTACCAGGGGATATATATATTGCCACAAAAAATCCCAATGCAAAAAAAATAATTTAAAGGTGCAAAACAAAATGTTGAAATTGGACTTTGAAAAAAAAACCAATATTATATATTCTACAGTTAAAGATAATTATGAGAGCTGTTTCAATGTTGTTTTCCATTTCAGGGAACCATCTATAGGGTACCAAATACCTCCCTGATTTTTTCACTAATTGAGCAATTTTTTTAAGGGGTTGAATTAGGAGGTCAAACTTGGAAAAAAATGAAAAACTCATAATTTTAGTGTTTTTTTTAAATGACCCTCATATCAAAAAATCGTTGTGCAAAATTCCATTAAAATCAGGAGAATTTTTCATTTTTTTCCAAGTTTGACCTCCTAATTCAACCCCTTAAAAAAAATTGCTCAATTAGTGAAAAATTCATAATGTGGAAAACCCATAGAAAGTGATACACACTCTGTGTATATGTGCAAGAGACTATAATTGTGATACTCCATACTGTGAAATCTGTGAAATATAGACTGTTGTGATACACACTGTATATTATTACTATATTTTTTTGTACAAAGTGTAAATAAATAAAATTTAACTTATGATTATGTGTCTTGTCTTTGTCATAAATAATGTACTGCTTATAAATAAAAGATAAGCCAAGTGGCTTTCAACCATATTGTTGCAGACATGAAACATAATGAACCACTCAGATACTTGTCAATATTATTTACATATTTTCACAAATGACAAGAATGTGTTAAAGCATTGGTGAAACCTGGAAAGTTGCAGGCAATTTTACAGTGGTTTAAGGTATCTGAAAACAATATATGATCGTAAAATTGACATACATACAGGCTATCTATCTGAAATCCACTAAAGAACATCTGCCCTGAGAATTATGATTTTTTGTGACCACCAAGTACTGCCAGGACTAAACAGGAAGTGTGTTGTGTGACCTTGACCTTTGAACTGTCAGGGAGCTCCGTAAGTCATAGGAGGTGTTGTTTACCAATTGTCAAAATTGGAGCAACACATTTTTGGCAATTTTTTTCCACTATTTAGAGAATGAATTGGAAGATAATACTTATCATGATGATAGTGCCTTTTCTTGGCTTTCTTTTGGTGGTAAATTTATTAAAAACGGATGAATATTTATGAAGTTATAAATGAAGAAATCATTATTTTTTATATTATATATGTTTGCAAAAAAAAGTTTAAAAAAATTCTATACAGCCCAGCTTTTAAGGTGGAATCCATGCAGCCTTTGATGTCTTCCCATTCAATGGTGTGAAAAACCCCAAATTTCATCAAAGAGGGTCATATCATAAATTTTACTGATACCAATTATCAGCATTCACAGTTTTGCCATTCAAAGTCATTGTGATTTAAGGCCAAACCAGTGATCAAAGGGTTTAATGTCACTTTTTCAATATCACGGCCTTCAAGTTAAGGGGGATTCCATGCAACCTTTGAGTCATGTCTTCCCTTTTTGACAGAAAGGTTTTCATATGCATAAGATACTTTTCAAATAAATAGTGTACTTTTCCCATAAATGATATATCTTTCACAACCATAAGATATTTGTCACAACCATAAAATATTTTTCACGGCCATGAGTTATTTCATTGATTCAAATAATATTAAAATAATCTTATGTTGTTCTGAAGTATACTCCTGGCAATAAATTGATAAATTGTACAAAACATCTTCACCCTGTTTCCCAAGCTGGACAGGTGCACAACTGGTAACTCATTAAGTGTTTACACAAGATCACATACCAGCTAAACAAAGCTTGTTGACAAAGTGTTCAATTGCTGGTGTAGGTTTTAGCAGACAACTGATCAACTTTCAAGTGCCACAGAAATTTGTTAACAGAGAATATTTTGGGTACTACTACATAAAAGCACTGTTTAGGGTATAAACATTCATGTTATGTAAAGAAAATGTGTCTGAAAGTCAGGTTTCACCAATGCTTTAAGGTGGTACACATCTACTTATCACTGTTTTAAAGTTAAGTTCCCTAATATGCCACTTACAAAATATAACAAAAATCTGATATTTCATAATTATTTATGTAGCAATATATGTAAGCATCACATTTCCAGCAAGAAAAAAGGGGGTATCCATGCTACTTTTTTAGATATGACTGATTTTATATGTAATAGAAAATAGAGGAAAGAGTGAACAACACAATATTTCCTCTATTTTCTATTATATGTAGAGTCAGTCATAACGAAAAAAGTAGCATGGATACCTCCTCTTTTTTGCTGGAAAATGTGAAGCAAATATTATTCGCTCCATAAACATGAAATATCAGATTTTGAACTTTAATATAAAAACAAAAATAAAACACAAATACACAAGTAAACCTTTATTTCACTTTATTTTATTTTAAAACAACCCATCACAGCACTGCATGCAGTTTTACAATTTAGTACATTAGGGCCGAACCATCCTCCTGTACATCTCGGCTGGGCCGAACCATCCTCCCGTACATCCCGGCTGGGCCGAACCATCCTCCAGTACATCCCAGCTGGGCCAAACCATCCTCCTAGGCATCCCGGCTGGGCCGAACCATCCTCCTAGGCATCACGGCTGGGCCGAACCATCATTGGTAATCTCCCCAACATGAAATAAATAAAAAATAATACAAATTATGTAGTAACATTTAAAAATAGAACCAAATGTCATGATTATTAATTAAATCAAATGACCAGTGAGGGATTTTTTATTTCCAGACAAGCATACATGTACATTGACCAGATAACTTGAAGGAGGCTAGCAAAGGGGCTGCTTAGAGATAAATATTCTTCTGAATTATTAATTATTCATTCAGGTATATACTGTATACAGAGAAAAAATCGCGCCTAGTTATTTTCGCGCCATCGCCGTTTTCGACAGGTTCGCGCCGTTTTATTTTCGCGAATTTTGGACTTCTAGTACATAATATTATCACAAATTACGCTTTGCAGGTCGAGAACAGAACAAAATCATCCATTATTGCGCAATATATTAATATTTCAATGCCAGTTAATAACAATCATTTTCGCGCTAAAAACAAGAGCCTCTTCCCGTCACTTCCGCCTTTCAAAATTGCGACCACGTGTTGCGTTGAGTTGTGTCTTCCCTTTTTGACAGAAATGCCTTCACAAGTGGATCGATTTTAATTGCATTTTAAATGATAAATAAAGGTATTTACCCAATATTATCACAAATTGTTCGAGAACAGAACAAAACCATCAATCCATTAAAACGCAATTAAAATCGATCCACGTGTGAAAGCATTTCTGTCAACAAGGGAAGACACGACTCAAAGCAGTGGAAACATTGACGAAATGCAAAACTGTGAACGCTGATAATTGGTATCAATTGCAGAACAAATCCATTCATCCATTTAACATGCATTACGCAATACGAGGTCGTCATTTTAAAAAGCGGGAGTGACGGGGACAAGCTCTTATTTTTGGCGCGAAAACAAATGGAGTATATCAACTCGCATTGAAAAATTTAATATATTGCGCAACGATGGATCCCTGGCTTCTCTTCGTGTTGCCGCACATCAAATTTACCGTGTTCCGCACATCGAAAACGTAACACGATGTACGTGACGTCCTTGATCTTAGCGTCAAAACTATAACACGTGGTAGAATATTTCTTTGTGTATTTTAAGCCAAAAATATTAATCATATCGCTTTTAATTATTATCGTTTATAGCACTCCATCGGCAGTAAATCATCGTGATAATATTGGGTAAATACCTTTATTTATCATTTAAAACGCAATTAAAATCAATCGATCCGCTACGTCACGGACATCGTATTTACGTTTTACTTTCACTTCTATGTCTATTAAAATTATTATTTAATTATATCGCACAATTCAATTCAATTTCGCGTCCATTTAATTTCGCGAATGACGTCCTGGCGCGAATTAACGCGAAAATAAAAAGGTCGCGAAAATTTGTCTGTATACAGTAGCTGATATATAAACATGCTAATATTTTTAATCATCATTTAAAATGTGAGAGCCAGGATTAGTCCACAACTGCCAGTGGCCACAGCTTAGCGGCTGGAGATAAGAGGTAAGCCTATCCAGTGGCCTGTCAAATCTGCTGCATGAGGCAAGTGCTTATCAGTGGTGCTGATGTTTATTTACAAACTGTCCACTAAAATGTAATTTTCTCAGATTAGTAAAGGACATTTTATGATATAACATGGAGTAACATACACACATAGAACACCAGGACCAATCCCAAAGGTAATCTTAACACTGATGTGCAGTAGAAATGCATTGAAACTGACTATTTTGACAGCTCAAGATTGCAACATGAATTCAGTGTAAAATCACCACCAAACTTCTTTCAAATTTACACAAAATACTTCCTATACATGTCTACATTGTACATCACTCGATAAATGGAGATGTTATTCACTCAGAGTGACACCTGCAGTGGATTTGTAAATGACAGCTAGCGTGCCTCATTGGGCCTGCTTGGCCACCATTATCGGCAGTGAGATGACCTGCTCTATGCGCGCACAGATTCTATCGCCGAAGAGGACTATAGTGTTCTCCAATCACCCATCGGCAAAGCCCAGATAGGTGATCTGGAGGGGTTTGTCGAACGTCCATGGTCTCTACCAACTCCAACCAAAGAAAAGTTTGGTGTAGTTGATTGAGCTCTAGTGAAGTAAAAACTCACCAGCTGCAAAAACTTTGGTAAACCCGTTTAAACGTCAAAATTGAACCTGTTTCAACTGCCGTTAAAACGGGTTTGACTCAATTTTTGCAACTGCCGATTATTATCAAGTATTTATATTTTCTTTATTTAATGTTATCCAAAAAATAATCAAGCTTTTTTGTGAGATTTTAGACATAATCATACATAAAATATGAATTATCACTTAAACAGTTGGGTATTTAAAAAATCACATCTGAACGAGATTATGACCAAAAAGCAAAAATCTCAGACCTCTCCAGATCACCTATCTGGGCTTTGCCGATGGGTGATTGGAGAACACTAAAAGTTGTAGCAGCTGTCCTTTTCATCGCGTGCCCCCTAGTGGCAGAGGAGAAAATGACCAAAAATACTGCACTTGGTGGGAATTGGTACATCTACATGTACACAGATATATTTTGTTTTAAATGTCTCTGATTTACAGTGTTAAAATACATTCCCTATTAAAATAAAAGCATTCATGACATTAATCAATATTTAAACACCACAATATTTGAATTATAAGGTATGATTACATGTACAAGTGCATTTCTTTCAAAATAGTATTTTGTCCTAATTTTCCTTGATAGTTTTGATGAGAAATGAAGAAGACAAGCAAATTAGTTATGGAGATTACACAACAGGAGTAGGCTCGTTTTTCTTATACCCCATTCACATTTATTGAACATTTGTTCACATTTCACAAAAGGTGTGTAGGCAATGGATTTTTTTTTACAAAGCCAACCTAGGTTACCCTCAGACTGCCTGATGTTTGGAAAAATGTGTGATTTCCAGGCAGTGTCCATATCTAATGTGACCATACTCATGACTAATAGGACTAAAGTTCCTGGCACCCAGGACTTAATAGGCAGATGAAGTTTACTTCATTAAATGACTACTTGAAATAGTTGTATTAACCAGTGGCAGCTTTTCAGGACATTTTGTTCACACTGGTATAGTGACGTCATTAGTTGCAGTGGGTCGCACCCTTTTCTGCTGCCTGCACAGAGTGGTAGTTTGAATGATGCAGATCATTCATAAAACAAGGGGGAAGAAAATTGATTTTTATATTAAGATGATGTCATGAATTGTTCTTAGTTTTGAACTACTATGTTCAGAAATAAAAAAATGAGAGCAATTTGACCTAATGTATGAATTCTTTGACACATAGATTTCAGTGATGATCATCATTAAGGAGGGTTGTTGCATATTTTGTACAAACATAAATTTGAAAAGCCCTTAATTTTGCAAAACAATGGATTCATATAAAACGCTTGGCTTTTAAAACTTTAACGGTATCTCAGACATCAACAAAATTACTTAACTGTGTATGCTGGATTGAAAAACTTTTTGCCCGGGCCACTTTTATAAATTTAGGTTAAATTTTGGCAATTCCCATTATATTTAATGTAAATATTTCAGGGTTAATGTACAAAATTTAAGTGGCCCAGGCAATTTTTTTTACAGCCTAACAACTAAGATTGATGCACCACTTTTTTTGTACATAACATTTTGAGGATTTTATGGGGGAGACGTCAGAAACAGCCAATTTTTTCCTACCATTTCCATTAGAAAATAGTTTACCTTAATCTTAAAACCTTAAAACAGCTGTAAAATTGGTTCTAATTAATATAATTTCATGATTTTTGGTGTTCTGAGTTTGTGTTATCCTAAGAAATATGATTATTAACATTTCCTGCAAAAATATGTGAAGTTTCATTGATTTTGTTGCTCAAGGTCAAACAAAGGTCATCTCAAGGTCAAACTTTTTCAAATGAAAAAACGTCACCTCGGGTAATAGATTACATATCTAAATCAATATATGTGATAAATAGACTTAATTTGAAGATATGTAGGTTGTCCTCTAATATATCATACATCCATTCACAAATATAAGTATGAAAATTAGGATGTTTGCACCCCAGGAAAAAATTGTTGGCCCAAGTGACTGAGAAAAAAGAGACATCTTTTTGTTTGGAAAAGTCACCAGGTGAGGCAAATATTGCCATTCCCATTCTTTAGGGATGGGAGAGCTCTGTAACGTTCTGGGCAGTAAATCTGAACCAATCCGAGGAAATCGCATCATTCTGAAAACTCACAACAGAGCTGGTCGCTAAATCATGTCATTCTGGGCACTCGCTACTCTGAATGGCGAGGTAGTCACATACTACCTCTGCCATAATTGGCATCAAATGCGGAATACTTTTTCCTCACATTTGAATACAATTACCATACAGTTCTGAACTTTGTGGCTCTTACACATGGTCATGCACAATGACAGAACTGAACATGTGTGCATGTCAATTTCCAATGTTTAATTGGGGAGGGGGGAGGGGGGTAAATTGGAAAATCTGGTTGGAAAAGTACATCATTGATGTATCAGTTTGATTGTTTTTGATTTTTACATCACTTTCAAAATTATCTAAGTTAACAGCTTTTGCCATAAGAAAAGATTCATTTTTAAAAAATGTTTTCACCCCCCTTGGAAATTGATGATTGTTTTTGTCTGACTCTTTTGGAGGCCATGGGTCTTGGCACAGTTGATTAGAGTGCCAGTTTATTAGCACCAGTTCCTCTGTGGTGATCCAAAGGTTGTGGGTTTGATCGCCGCCCATGTCGAGATTGAATTCATGATGCAATTTCACACATGAGCTAGTGTTCTCCAATCACTCATCGTCAAAGCCCAGATAGGTGATCTGGAGAGGTCTGAGATTTTTGCTTTTCCTTCATAATCTCGTTTAGATGTGATTTTTTAAATACCCAACTGTTTTAGTGATAATTCATATTTTATGTATAATTATATCTAAAATCTCACAAAAAAGCTTGATTATTCTTTGGATAACATTAAATAAGGAAAATATAAATACTTGATAATAATCGCCAGCTGCAAAAATTGAGTCAAACCCGTTTTAACAGCAGTTGAAACGGGTTCAATTTTTTACTTCACTAGAGCTCTAACTACTCCACCAAACTTTTCTTTGGTTGAAATTGGTAAAGACCTTGGACGTTCGACAAACCCCTCCAGATCACCTGTCTGGGCTTTGCCGATTGGTGATTGGAGAACACTACACATGAGCTGAGGCCCGTGCCAAAGGGTTAACCTGTTGTCTTTGTAAATCTGTGACCGGGTGGGTTGTCATGTCAAGGACCTGCGACAATTCAGCGTTTATGTTTAATAATACTGTTGCCATAATTGCTTATTGATGACATAAAATAGTTAGTTGTAGCATTAGATATTGATGTTATGAAAATTTATACTATAGCTAATGAAATGACAAATAGATTTGTATTGATCTCTTGTGTCAATAAAAGTATTGAATTGAATTGAATATTGTTGTCAAATGGGAAGACATCAAAGACTGCATGGGCTGAGTTGTGGAAACAATGACAGAATAACCTTTGATCACAGATTTGGCCTAACATCACAAGGACTTTGAAGGTGGCTTTAGGGGTGGCTTCAGCAATTTTACACATGTTTGCAATTTATCTTTGGGTTGACTTCTGGAACTATCCAAACATTCAATGTATCTTAGGAGTGGCTTCGTGCCCTTTGATCTTAACCATAGTACAAACAAAAAATAAACAATGAAGACTTATTTTAAAGAAGATTGATGACCATAGAACAAACTCTTGTTTCTGCAATTTTCTTATACCTGCAACAAATGTAAACGAGAGAAGAGGAGTCTTTATATCAAATGAACAGCCGAGGCCAATAACTTTGTTATATTAATGTTAATCATAATTTAAGTTTTTCACATTAATATTTCTGCTAATAATACCATACAGATTTGATTCTTATCTGAAATCGAAAATGGCGAAGTAGAATGCGAAATAGAGAAGTAGAAGTGCGAAATAGAGAAGTAGAAGTGCGAAAATAGCGAAGTAGAATGGCGAAAATAGCAAAGTAGAAGGACAAAATTAGCGAAGTAGAGGACGAAAATAGCGAAGGCGAAGTGTGAACTTTAGGGTTCAGTGCGAAGCACGAATGATACTTCCAAAGCTTCATACCCATCATTATTGGCAGCTTGTGTGGTTTCCACTCACTGCTGATGGCTCCGCCAAGTGGCAGGCATAATGAGCGATATTAGGTGAGTTACCAATGGGGGGAATATCTCACCACTAAATGACTGAAATAATGTCAAGTTTGTGTTATAAGTTGCACCATAGAAATATTGTAAATAGTATAGATATCACTTATTTGTTGTCAGAATTACGTTAGATATGAAATATTATCCACAATATATATTCATGTCTGTAATTAGGCTTTGTTTTTAACTATCTAGAATTTGACCTAATTATTTACCTTATTACTGAGCCAGCGGAGGTCCTACAAGGTTTTACACAAAAGGGCCTTCACATATAAAATGCAAACATTACTTAGACACCTAGTGTGAGACAGCTGCATAAATGAGAGATAGTTACAGGAGTGAGAGATAGCTGCACCAGTGAGAGATAGCTGCATAAGTGAGAGATAGCTGCACAAGTGAGAGACAGCTGCATAGTTGAGACAGCTGCACAGTTGAGAGATAGTTACAAACAATATGTGAGTTACAACAATAAGAGATAAATAGTTGCATCAGAGAAATATATAAACAGACACTTACGAGTGTGAGACAGCTGTACAAATGAAAGACAGTTACACCAGTGATAGATAGCTGCACAAGTGACCCAGTTAACAATTTTACGTGCAGTGAGAAAAAACTGATGCGGTTTTCTATGACGTCTTTCCACAACAGAGGTGGTGCCTGAGTTTGCAGAGCGCAGACCTGCTAGGATTGATAGGTTCACCACGTCGCCGTCTGGTAGATTTTGTGTCACCCTTTGTTTGCAGCTGGTTATGAGCGTATTAATCCTGTTAACTAGCTTATTGATGATTTGAAGGTTTGATTTACATAATTATATAATGTAATGTTTAATATAATATGTATTAGTCCAGTCAAAAAATGAAGTGACCCAGAACAAATTAGAACAGAAACCATTTTGGTGTTATTTATCTCAAAATGTAACCCAGATGAACATATAAAAAGTCTACCAAAATCAACTTAGTGGAACACCTACTAATTTGCATAAATTCAAAATGGCCACCTCTCAATGACATTTCATCCTATTCCATGCATACATGCAGGTTTCTTTTTATGATTAAAGGTTCCCTGCACACTGAATTAATATCATGCTCTTGTTGATGTAAAGCAGTTATTTAAGGCCATGATAAGGAAATATATAGCATCTGTAATGTTTATTGTAATGTATTTCATATGATTCCAGCATCATTCTGCTATGAAATACATGGTATATACTGTACTTAAGGTTACCTTTATGGTGGAAAGAAAAAAAGAGTATGCATTAATATCCAGCAATATCAGTTAGAGCAAAGGACCTTGACAGAAATTTTGCCACTGTTTGTGAACAGCATGATGAAGACTCTGAACAGCATGATCAAAACTGTCAAAGCTAGAATATAATTTGTTAATGACCTACATGTTGCCAGGGCTGTCAACCATCAGGCATGCAGCACAGGCAGGTCAATACCTCACAAATTCCAAATAGGTAACAAGCAGACAAAAATCACTTCAAGGGAGACCAAAACATGGAACAGACAGTGAATCATACAGTCACAAAAAAAAGAAGTAATGAAACATTATGGAAAAAGGTCATCATTACAGAAATTAATGGAAACCAAAAAGTTGTTATAATGTGGAGCGCTACTGCCAATGTCCTGCATGATTTTTATTCAAACCCAAAGCAGGATAATTCAGAGGATGAAAAATTTAGAATAATTCAAACTGCAGTAAAACTGATCATGTATGACATTAAGATATTGCAACATAAGTGTGAAATTTATCCAGCCTGTGATCAGATGTCATCTCCTGGGCCCGATTATTACCCCATGTACTCAGATTTGAAGCCATACTTAGCAAAATTTGCCTCCAAAAGTATTTCTTATTTTTTCATCATGCTCAGAAGTATGAACTTATTTGATATTTCCATTGTTTAATTGAGTAAATACTCCCATGATGTCATGGTGAAAATACAGAGGCCCAGATAGGGGAAAACAGGGGCTCGGAATGGAGGATCACTTTTTGTCAAGTAACACATTTTCCAGTGACTGGAAATGTATCTGCATGTAACATGCAGATACATTAGAAATGGCAGATGTAGCTGTTCAAGTGAACCTTATCTAATCCATTAATTCAACATAAATTGTTCAATATTTCGTAAAAATCATACTTTGGAGCATTGACTTCAGCTTGAAGCCAGCCTCTAATCTGTCTCTGAGCATGAATCTGAGCATGAAAACTCCAAATCTGAACAGGAAAAGGTCTGAGAACATTGGAAAAATTGAAAGATCTTGGATCTGAGTAAAATCTCAGAACACGAGCATGAACTTCAAATCTAAGTAAAAAAACCTGAAATCTGAGTTTCCCAAGCATGGTGGAAAAAATCTAATCTGAGTATATGCTCAGAATCTAGGCATATAAAATATATATCATAATATAATATAATAATAATATAATAATAATATAATATATAATACATATATAACTTCAAATTGAAGTACGATGGAAAAATCATAGTGTTCTCTAATCACAAATCGGCAAAGCCCAGATAGGTGATCTGGAGAGGTTTGAGATTATTGCTTTTTCTATATAATCCTGTTTGCATGACATTTTTTTAAATACCCAACCCTATTTAGTGATAATTCATATTTTATGCATAATTATATCTAAAATCTCCCCCAAAAGCTTGATTATTCTTTGGATAACATAAAATAAAGAAAAGATAAATATTTGATATTAGTCGCCAGCTGCAAAAACTGAAACAAACCCGTTTAAACAGCAATTGAATGACATGTGGCCACAAAACTGTGATACAAGCAAGCTATCTCACTAAAAATAAGCACTCTTTTGTACTCTTTTGTACTCATTTGACCAACAGGTGGTCACATGTATACCTCCATTGTCCCAATCTGAAGGTGCCCCATTGTTAGAAAAACTCTACTTTGTCGAATGGATGATTTGAATTTTAGCAGAAGACCCTCTCCTTTCAAATGGCACAGACCTTGATGTGGGTGAGATGGGTAATGATATTTGATCGAAAAGTTCGGGGTATAATTACACAAGACAAGGAAAACATGCTTGAAAACCTCATTTCATGAATGCTTTAATCATACTCTGCATAAACTCGGGTTTCATGCAGTTACAAAATATGAATATAGTGCAGCAGTTTGTGATGGCATAGATATTCCAAGTTTTTTTTATGGACACTTTGTTCAGTATATTCGACAATGCAGTTGCGGAAAATATGGGCTGGACTGTTCAACTGCAGAGGAGTCTACAAATATGGATGATGATGAAAATAATACTTCTTGTTAATCTAGGTTCAGTATTGTATACAATCTGTAAGTAATTATCAGACATATCTAATGGTACTATTTGGTATTGGTAGTAAATTCAGTTATTACTTTGAAGCATTCAAAGCTGCTAGTAAAAATAACAAAACAAATATCAGAAAAAAAATAAATGTCATAAAAATGGTACTCTCCACCCACTATGTGGGACTGAGTGTCATTCCACAGACATTTTTAAAATGGTACTTTCATATTCTTTAGTGATAAAAGGTGATTTCAGATGAGACTAAAAACTGAGTTCTATGCCAGGCAGCACTTTTTGAAGAGAGCAGGGGATTGCCTCCCTGTGTGTGTGTGGACTCTCTCCCTCTTCAATATGATCACCACTAATATTTACCTACAGCTTACAATGATGTGCAAAATTCAATTGTTAATGAGTCATTAAACATAATTTAAAAAATATTCTAATTGAAAATGATTGTTCTTTATCCTTTTTGATAACTTGTTATTTGATAACTTGTTTATGTATTGAATAATATGTGTTGTAGAGGATATCCCAGCAAAGGTGTAAAACAGACAGATATAATCAGAATACAAGAAAGTGCTAATTTTAAACTTATTTTTCTACTTTTATCATTCATTTTTGAGAGGAAGAGCACAAAATATGGGTATTAGCTATTTGAAAAGTTTTCCAATGAATTTCTCTTGTCCAAAGAACATAAAATAGACTCTAAGATTACTCAAATATGTCAAATAGGAGCCAAGCTGTATAGTTTTAAAGATTTGCCCTGTCATGTGTCGGCCATTTTGGATTTATGCAAATTACGCATTGTTCCACTGCTTGGATTTTGGTAGACTTTTACTATGTTATTCTCTATGCTCTTCTGAGACATTTTCTATCAGTGTCATTTCTGTTTTAATTTGTTCCGGGTTAGGCCATTTTTTGTTGTATATTGACTGGACTATATCTGGTTATATAGAATGTAACTAATATCCTATTACCACCAGTCTTTATTTCTCCCATGCCTCACCAGAGGTCTCTCTATGAGAATAAGTTTTTTTGTATACAGGGTCTAAGACCGAGAGGCTCTGTTCTAACACACCTAGTATACTATAAGCGAATGGAGACGGCCAGAGCCAATCCACACATCACCCAGGGGGGATACTCTCATAATGTTAACCCATGGAGGCTGGGATGGAATTGAAAAACCCAGAACCTGATTTATAACTGACTTAAATTTTGATATCCTGATTTAGGGATGATACAAAGTTAAAAAATGATACCCTGACTATGGGGTGATGCAATTAGAAAATGATACACTGTTTTTTTTAGTTCTATGATAGTAATCCCATGGTCAGCCAGTCCAGCCGATGTTCACATGTTAGAAATTTATAGCAGTGTTGAATTCCAACACTGTAGGGTGTAGATCCAGGGTTCAGGTCACACGTGTCTCGACCTCCACCACAGGCAGCCAGAGCAATATCACTACTTTTATATATAATGGTAGGTTAATACTTTGTAACAAATAAACACTTTTAACATTTTGAAAGACAGTGGAATTATAAGATGACATGTGAGACACAACACTCAGCTCAAGTGCAATTAGTGGTGGGTATTACAACACAGAATTTTGGAGGATATGTACTTCTGCGGGGCCTGCAGATCTCAGACCTGGCTGGCAGTGTCACAGACCAGACTGGCAGACATCTCAACTGCATAAATAAATATAAAATTGAAATTTTTCAAACATAGAATATATTCCAGTCAGTGTAGTCTACATTTATGGCAACTTCTACTTCCATCACTACTTTTATATAGGTTAATAGTTAATATATAAGACTGAGACAGAGAGGGCTGGGGACTTTCACTCTCTGGCAACCTGTGATATTAACTACCTTAGTCATCATGGCTTCCGGCACATCACTTGTGTCGTGAAAGCAAATAAACACTTTTAACAATTTGAAAGACAGTGGAATTACAAGATAACATGTGAGACACAACATCCAGCTCAATTGCAATTAGTGGTGGGTATTATACCACAGAATTTTGGAGCAATTTGTACTTCTGAGGGGCCTGCAGATCACAAACCTGCCTGTCAGTGTCACAGACTGGCGGACACCTCAACTGCATAAATAAACATAGAATTTGAATATTTTTTTGCAAATGTAGAATATATGAAAATTAATAACTTTATGCACAAAAGAATGGTATGCTATATGTTTGACTGTGTTAAAAATGTCTGAGCTTCAACTGCCAGTTTCAGACAGTTGCTAGTCACTGTACTCTACATTTACGGCAACTTCAAAATGATGAGAAAATATAAATTTCAAAAAGGAAACTGTATACAAATTCTTTTTTTATAACACGGATGGTTCCTTTTTTGACAATGATTGCCGACAGTCATATGCTCTGGGTAATAAAACGTTTTTTTCTGTGGTCATTATTGTTGAAGCAACTGACGCCACTGTGGAGTGTTCATCATGTGCATGCACTATGGACTGGTTTCCCGCCGAGTCAGTTGCTTGAACCATATTGCCCACAGAAAAAAACCAATTACAACCCACAGGAAATGACAACACATTTCCCATGATCATACCGATCACAGAATAACACAGATAGTTCCCTTGATTGTCAAAAAGGGAACCATCCGTGTTACAAAAAATCGTTCATATACCAAATTAAATGTTTTAAATGAATAAAAATAATTTCAACTACCCCATCAGTTTGCAATGATTGTTTGTGTTTAAATGTATTTTGTTTGTTGTAATTTTTGTTTTGTTTGTTGTAACTCACCGATAACTCACCGACGATTAGGGCTCTCAGGTTAGACCGGCCACCCGGTCTATTTGTGCCCCTTCTGGATGGTCTACGTGTTCCCACTGGAACTTCATCGGATGATTTTTCCAGTGCTTGTTGAGTCTGGACTTGAACTGATTCAGGTTTTCAGCTAGAATGACACTGTCTGGTAGACTATTCCAGTCATTTATGACTCTATTCGAGAAACTTCCTTGTCTTAGATTTAGTGTGCTGTGCCTCTTTGTTAGCTTCATACTATTTCCTCTTGTTCTTGTGACAGCACTGATTTCAAAAAATTTACTTTTCTCAATACTATCCAGTCCAGACAGAATTCTATATACTTGGATAATGTCAGCTCTTTTCCTTCTATATGTGAAAGTTGGGAGGCCAAGTGCTCTGAGTCTCTGATCATATGGCAGATGTTTTATTCCATTCACCATTGCAGATGCCCTTCGCTGTACACTTTCTATAGATTTGATATCTTTCTTGTACAGGTTTTTCCACATGGCTGAGGCATATTCTAAATGAGGCCTTATTTTTTACTAATATAAAGGCAAAAACATATCCTTATCCATATATACAAAAGATCTCCTGATCAGCCCAGCCATTCTGTTGGCCTTGTTTACTTGTCTATTAACATGTCTGCTGAATTTTAGATCTTTGTCAAATAATACACCTAGATCAGACTCCTCTTCCAATCTAGCCAATGTTCTGCCACCCATGGTGTACTCATATTGATTGTTCTTACTTCCAGATCCCAACACTTTGCATTTATCCACATGAAAATTGAGCTGCCATATATCCGCCCACTTCTCTGCATTATCCAGATCTGTTTGAAGGCCTTCCTTCTCGTTATCTACATCCACTTTACTATATATTTTTGCATCATCCGCAAAAAGCTTAATAAAACTGTGGCATATAGCATCTGGCATGTCATTAATATATATGATAAACAGTAGTGGCCCGATAACACTCCCCTGAGGAATCCCACTAATTACAGGGGCCTAGTCGGATGCTGCTCCTTGGACTATAACTCTCTGTTTCCTGTTTGCCAGTAATTTTTGTTTTGTTCGTTATTTTTTTCCCATCCGTGTTACATGTGGAGCACCACTTTTTACATACATATATAAAAAAAAGCATGAACGTGATCAGAGAGGAATGGGTGACGAGATTTGAAAAAAAAAAAAAAAAAAAGTTGCTGTGTGAGGTATAGGCTGCAATTAAATTCGCCACTGAAAAGAGTGTGTGATCTTGCTGTTCCGTCACCACGTAGCCTGCCATCTGGTGGAAGTGACGCTGAACTAATTTCCACTTCACTTTTGTTTTGCAAGTTTATGTGAAGGGTTGCACTTTTAGCATATTATGAATGGCACAATTATCACTTATTTGTTGTCATAATTACATTAGAAATGAAATATTACCTCCAATATGCCTAAATTTCTGTATTAGAGCTTTGTTTTCAACCATCAGTAAATTGACCTATTTATTGACCTAGTTATTGAGGCCCTGCTAGGTTTTGTACAAAGGGGCCTATATGGGTGAAATGCAGATATTTTTAGCCACCATGATCATGCAATTGGGAGATAGCTGCACAAGTGAGAGATAGCAAGTGATAGACTGCTACAACAGCAAGAGATAGCTGCATAAATAAGATATAGCTGCATAAATAAGAGATAGCTGCATAAATAAGAGATAACTGCATAAATAAGAGATAGCTGCATAAATAAGATATAGCTGTATAAATAAGAGATAGCTGCATAAATAAGAGATAGTTGCATAACTGAGACATAGCTGTATTGAGACATGGGGAGAGATAGCTGCACATGGGGAGAGATAGCTGCACATGGTGAGAGATAGCTGCACAGTTTGAGAGATAGCTGCACATGGAGAGAGATAGCTGCACATTGGGAGAGATAGCTGCACATGGTGAGAGATAGTTACAACAGTGAGAGACAACTGCACAACTGAATGACAGCTGCACATGTGGTAGATGGACAAGTGAGAGACAGATGCACATGTGAGAGATAGCTGCACATGGTGAGAGATAGCTGCACATGGTGAGAGATAGTTACAACAGTGAGAGACAACTGCACAACTGAATGACAGCTGCACACGTGGTAGTTGCACAAGTGAGAGACAGCTGCACATGTGAGAGATAGCTGTATAGGTGAGGGATGGCTGCACAGGTGACAGATAGCTGCACAATTGAGAGACAGCTGCACAGGTGAGGGATAGCTACAACAGTGAGGGACAGCATCACTTCCCAGCCGAAGGCACTTGTTACATACATATATAAAAAAAGCATGAACGTGATCAGAGAGGAAGGGTGACGAGATTTGAAAAAAAAAAAAAAAAAAAGTTGCTGTTTGAGGTATGGGCTGCAATAAAATTCTCCACTGATAGGAGTGTGTGATCTCGCTGTCCCGTCATCATGTAGCCTGCCCTCTAGTGGAAGTGACGCTGAACTAAACTCCACTTCACTTTTGTTTTGCAAGTTTATGTGAAGGGTTGCGCTTTTAGCATATTATGAATGGCACAGTTATCACTTATTTGTTGTCATAATAACATTAGAAATGAAATATTACCTCCAATATGCCTATATTTCTGTATTAGACCTTTGTTTTCAACCATCGGTAAATTGACCTATTTATTGACCTAATTCTTGAGGCCCTGCTAGGTTTTGTACAAAGGGGCCTATATGGGTGAAATGCAGATATTTTTAGCCACCACGATCATGCAATTGAGAGATAGCAAGTGATAGCTGCACATGGGGAGAGATCGCTGCACATGGGGAGAGATAGCTGCACATGGGGAGAGACAGCTGCACATGGGGAGAGACAGCTGCACATGGGGAGATACAGCTGCACATGGGGAGAGATAGCTGCACATGGGGAGAGACAGCTGCACATAGGGAGAGACAGCTGCACATGGGGAGAGATAGCTGCACATGGGGAGAGACAGCTGCACATGGGGAGAGACAGCTGCACATGGGGAGAGACAGCTGCACATGGTAAGAGATAGCTGCACATGGGGAGAGACAGCTGCACAACTGAATGACAGCTGCACATGGGGAGAGATAGCTGCACATGGGGAGAGATAGCTGCACATGGTGAGAGATAGCTGCACATGGGGAGAGATAGCTGCACATGGTGAGAGATAGCTGCACATGGTGAGAGATAGTTACAACAGTGAGACAACTGCACAACTGAATGACAGCTGCACACGTGGTAGTTGCACAAGTGAGAGACAGCTGCACATGTGAGAGATAGCTGTATAGTTGAGGGATGGCTGCTAGTTGTGGAACCCCGACTTGCGCGAGCAGAGCTCTGGAGGCTACGTCGGGTTGTGCGGTGCCCCCTATCACTCGTGAAGAGACAGGTCGCGACACAGTGTCGCGACCTCAGTGTGAACACCACACACACTGTACCCTTATTATTAAGATATCTCAAATGTCTTACACATCTAATCTTGCTTTCTGGCGAGTTTCATGTCTGAATAAACTCATTTGAAGAAGTTATGAGGGATTACACTTCAGAGGCAGTGAATACCTCCCACTGATGAGCCATCGTAGGTGTTTGGAGTGTGCATCCTAACACCTACCGATTGGCTGTATCCTAAGTAGGTCAAGGGAAGGCCCCAAGTTGGTTGCAATGTAAACCAGTATTCTGTCAGAAGTTTAGTTGTATCGAACTCCCACAATCGTAAACAAAGATACAAATACACCAGGTGAATAGTTTTAAGTAGTAGAAAATCAACTTTTTTATTTGTGAGATCATATTTGTCCGGAGAATATCACTCTAGATGGGTGGTTTAGAATCTCTTCATGTGTGAATGGGGTGACACTGAAACGGTCATATTGCTCCGACCAGCCCTGCCAAAAAGAAACAAGGAGGACCAAATGCCGTTTCTCTTAAACTAGATGGCTGCATAGGTGAGAGATAGCTGCACAATTGAGAGACAGCTGCACAGGTGAGTTATAGCTACAACAGTGAGGGACAGCATCACTTCCCAGCCGAAGGCTGTTGTAATTATCTCTCACTTATGCAGCTGTCTCTCCCTTGCACACCTATCTCACTGATGCAGCTGTCTCTTATATGTGCAGCTATCTCACTTATGTAACTCTCTCATTTGTGCAGCTGTTTCTCACTTGTACAGCTATCTATCTCTGCTGTAACTGCCCCTCACTTGTGCAGCTATTTCTCACTGTTGTAACTATCTCTCACTTTGCAGTTATCTCACTTATGCAGCTGTCTCTCACTTGTTCAGTTATCTATCTGTGTTATAACTGTCTCACTTTTGTAACTATCACTCACCTATGCAGCTGTCTCTCCCTTGTACAACTATCTCTCACTGATACAGCTGTCTCTCACTTATGCAGCTGTCTCTCACTTGTGCAGCTATCTATCTCTGCTGTAACTGTCGCTGTTGTAATTATCTCTCACTTATGCAGCTGTCTCTCCCTTGTACAGCTGTCTCACTGATGCAGCTGTCTCTTACATGTGCAGCTATCTCTCACTTATGCAGCTGTTTCTCATTTGTGCAGCTATCTATCTCTGCTGTAACTAACCCTTGCTTGTGCAGCTATCTCTCACTTTGCAGTTATCTCACTTATACAGCTGTCTCTCACTTGTTCAGTTATCTATCTGTGTTATAACTGTCTCACTTTTGTAACTATCTCACCTATGCAGCTGTCTCTCCCTTGTACATCTATTTCTCACTGATGCAGCTGTCTCACATATATGCAGCTATCTCTCACTTATACAGCTGTCCCTCACTCGTGCAGCTATCTATCTCTGCTGTAACTGTCTCTCGCTGTTGTTATTATCTCTCACTGATGCAGCTGTCTCACATATATGCAACTATCTCTCACTTATACAGCTGTCCCTCACTTGTGCAGCTATCTATCTCTGCTGTAACTGTCTCTCGCTGTTGTTATTATCTCTCACTGATGCAGCTGTCTCACATATATGCAGCTATCTCTCACTTATACAGCTGTCCCTCACTTGTGCAGCTATCTATCTCTGCTGTAACTGTCTCTCGCTGTTGTTATTATCTCTCACTTATGCAGCTGTCTCTCCCTTGCACAGCTATCTCACTGATGCAGCTGTCTCTTACATGTGCAGCTATCTCACTTATGTAACTCTCTCATTTGTGCAGCTATCTCATACTGCTGTAACTATTTCTCAATGCTGTAACTATCACTTTGCAGTCATCTCACTTATGTAGCTGTCTCTTATTTATGCAGATATCTCTCCCTGTTGTAACTGTCTCACTATTGCAGCTATCTCTCAATATTGCAACTATTGTAACCATTTCTCATTTGTTGTAACTATCTCTCACCTTTTCATGTCTCAATACAGCTATCTCTTATTCATGCAGCTATCTCTTATTTATACAGCTATATCTTATCTATGCAGCTATCTCTTATTTATGCAGCTATCTCTTATTTATGCAGCTATCTCTTATTTATGCAGCTATCTCTTATTTATGTAGCTATCACTTATTTATGCAGCTATCTCTTATTTATGCAGTTATCTCTTATTTATGCAGCTATCTCTTGCTGTTGTAGCTGTCTATCACTTGCTATCTCTCAATTATGCAGCTATCTCTTATTCATGCAGCTATCTCTTATTTATACAACTATATCTTATTTATGCAGCTATCTCTTATTTATGCAGTTATCTCTTATTTATGCAGTTATCTCTTATTTATGCAGCTATCTCTTATTTATGCAGCTATCTCTTATTTGTGCAGCTATCTCTCGGTTATGCAGCTATCTCTCAGTTATGCAGCTATCTCTTATAAAAATATCTGCATTTCACCCATATAGACCCCTTTGTACAAAACCTTGCAGGGCCTCAATAAGTAGGTCAATAAATAGGTCAACCTTGCAGGGCCTCAATAAGTAGGTCAATAAATAGGTCAATTTACCGATGGTTGAAAACAAAGCTCTAATACAGAAATATAGGCAATTTGTGGGTAAAATGTCACATCTAACATGATTCTGACAAAAAATAAGTGATAATTGTGCCATTCATAATATGCTAAAAGAGCAACCCTTCACATAAACTTGCAAAACAAAAGTGAAGTGGGGATTAGTTTAGCGTCACTTCCACCAGAGGGCAGGCAACGTGGTGACGGAACTGCGAGATCACACACTCATATCAGTGGCAACTTTTATCGCGGCCAATACCTCATATAGCAACTTTTTTTTTTTTTTTTTCAAATCTCGTCACCGTTCCTCTCTGATCACGTTCATGCTTTTTTTATATTAGACTGGTGCCGCCCTCTGTGTATCCACACAGACAGGGACTGGCCACCATTTTGAAGCACTAGGTGGGCAGCTGTCAGAACAACAAATCCACTGCACCTCGACAATCCATGGTTAGTATTTCTGGTTGTAGATTGCACTTTCCTCCAGGTAAGGTTTGTGGACCTTCACAGCATAAGAAATGTAGAATTCATTAAATTCTTGTGAAACTGCAGGGTGAAACTTGCATTTTTCTCAGAAGTCACCAAACTTGCTTCAGATTAAATTTGTTTCCAAACTGCATGTGACATAATAAAATGAGAAATGTATTATGTATCAGGTTACTTGTGATCACAGCAAGTTTAATTAACCATATATGCATGGAAAATAGGATACATCTCAATATATGGGATACAAGGAGTGCCTCAACATCGAGTGCATGAAATACACCTATTATCGCCCATTAGGTTTTCCCTTTATTTTTATATCTATATTTATTCTGATCTTTTGCACTTTCTTATTGAACATTGCTAAATATGTCATTGTGATGGTGTGCAAATTGTGAGCAATTTGATCGAATATTAGAGAAAGTGCACCACTTTTACTGATCTGAAGTCACTGAAATTAAAAAATCAAAACTGCTGAGACCTGAGTCCATTATTTGATATGTGGGACCAGGGCATACAAAAACTGTGATTTAAGCAATGCATCAAGTCAGTCCTGCTGTCAGAAGTCTCACTGTCCGACAAACATGACCAAAGTAAGCTGAAAACCTTTGGTATCAGAGTCACATCTGTGGGGTGATGGTTCTTTGTCTAGTGTATTCTGTATTCATCATCAAATTAGACTTGAAATCCACTGTTTCTAGAAACACCACACATATATTTCATATTTAAGTCACAACTCTGGTAGAACTTGGCCATCAATCTGTATCAGGACACTTGTTATGTATCACTCAAAGTGACCAGCCAGTATGGACAGGCAGTCATCATGCCTCACTCATCATCAACAGATAGTATAAACATCTACATATAAATCGTGATTCAAGTATGACAAATATTTTATTTGTTTTCTTTCCAGTGAATAATTTGATATTTTCATTTAAAAAAACACTTGATGCCTGATAATTTGGGTAAACATTTTTGATTTAAACATTTTTGATTTAAAAAATAGGAATAAAATTAATTATTTGTGCACTCTATAGAGCCCATGTCAACATAGTCATGCATGTTACATTACGCTGATACTCATCTCACTGTATTCCTTCATTTTCATCCCTTCATTTTATCACTAGTGGAATCCTGCTTAAGATCGCGAGGGGGCGTAGTTTCCTACTATGAAGGTGTACGAGTAATGTTCCAGCATGCATGCCATTGATCTGTGTTTTCAGATCATGTGTTGGTACATGAAGCCTACACCCTGCTAGTTATAATCATCTGTTTGGTTCATTTTCATACAGTTTTATTTACTTCCATTGCATGCTTATACATTCTCATGTTATCATACTAGTCTTGTTAAATTTGTTTCTGTTAGTCATTCCAGTTGTTAAACATAGCATACCATGTATATGGCCTTTCAAAAAATGTTGTCATAAATATGACCTGTCTACTTCAAAATTATTTTATATATGTATTTTATTTTTCAGGAATGTACATGGATATGTGGTCATCATGCATCACTGATCACCAGCCAGTATTGGTCATATAGTCCCCATGCATCATTCATCACCAACAGATTTAGATGTGACTGTGTGTAAACCACCTTTTACTTGCTTGTGCAGCTTCTTTTGCTCAAACATTTATATCTTTGCACTGTTTCAATTAATTACATTACAAATTTAGGACAAATATATTTTGTGTGCACAAGTGAGTAAGAGAGGGTCCCAAGTCCCTTGCATATGTGACTCCATGATCACATTTGCTAAAATTGGTGAGGGCACATTAGAAATGGAGGTCAAGTAAGTATCATTCACTCAATTATGTACATGGCATCTTTGATTGGTTTACTCAATTATGTACAAAGCATTTGTTTTCATTATCAAGTGTGTGTCGAGCACATAAAATTAAGTCTCAAATTCTCATGCTCAAAGAAAACATGTTATGATATTCCTTTATTGTTATTTGCAACAAACCATGTTCTTCTATAGAAAATACTTTAAATTTCCACAGCAAGTTTTTCCCCATAATTTTCCCCATAAGTAAGATATTTTTCACATATAAATATATTATATTTCACATAAGACCAAAATGCGCGAAATGGTCATTAGCCCTGATATTTTTCACATCAGCACAATATTTTTCACATAACTCTCAGCTAATAATACATTTACATTTATAAATGATTTGAATATGTCAGGATTCGTGAGAACACAAGAAAAACAGTGATGTATGTTATAAAATGATTTTTCTATATTTTAGCTTTGAACATGATAATAGGGCAAGGTGTTAATTATAAGTTTAAAGATTTCATATTAATATCTTGGCTTATAATACACTTACAGAAATGATGTTTATATGTCTGAAACCATGAGAACAAGAGGAAGGCAGTTATTGACCATGTTAAAAAAAGATTGTGCTTTGTTTTGGCTCTGAAAATAACTGCCGTAATTGAAAACAATATAATAAGATGTTGATTATAGTTTAAAAGATTTCACATGCTGGTGTATGTGTGCACTGATTTGTGTTGCTAACCGGAAGTGACGTCAGTTCGCCCTCTCCAATATATGAAATCTACAGAGCACCCAAAATGTCAGTTTTCTAAAAGATAATGCATTTAAAAATGATAATTAGCTTTTTCATATTGTAACATTTTAAGGGTGATCTCATAGGTGCAGAACACCCTCTTGAAGCACCAAGTATGAGATAAGTTTGTAAGTTTGTAATGTTTGATTATTTCATAATTATAAATTTCCAACTGATATCTCAGAATGCATCAGGCACACTCATCGGCTGGTATGGGCAGATGGTCTACATGCATCACTCATCAACATGAGTAAGCTAGGTGGTTCTTTTGACAATCTATGATATTGACTACCTCTACATGTATCTGTCAGTCTTAGCAATTAGCAAAAATCATAATTGATCAGTTATATCTTTCATTTCGGTTTATTAAATTTTCTACGCACAATTATGAATATTTGTGAAATCTATCTTGAAGGGATTAAGCACCGATTTTGAAAAAAACGTTTAAAATTCACATATTGGTGGTAAATGTTTTTGTCTTTCATGTCTCTAATTTAAAAAAAAATGCATCCCCATCATTGTCTGTTAAACCTATTTGAACAAGACCTTAACATATAGGCCTCTAATGAAAGCACACTCCTTTCTTGGCGTCATTTTTATGTGGAGTGTCATTATAGAGGCACTGAAAGGTAAAATGATGTCATAAGTATGGCAATATGCTTATGACGTCATGAAATGTATTGTCCTTTGAATAGTACCAAAATGACGTAAAACTGCTACCCTACCCGTGCTACCCTACTTTGAGCCTCAATTGAGGTCAAATAAAGATCACGCTACCCTTGATTACTCGTCACGTGCAGCTTATGGCTCAGACAGACCTCTGCTGGGAGTGCAACTGCTATGTCTCATAGCAACATATCTTATTACTCTATTATAATTTCAATCTGTCATTATGCTCATATATGGCTAAGCTTTCAAAAACACCAAATTGTAGAATTGATGCTTAATACCTTTAATTATAAATATGTATTCCTTTGAGATTTATGTAATAAGCTTTTGTTTATTTGTAGGAACATCCATCACCAGCTGATATGGACAGGCAGTCACCATGCATCACTCTATATCGCCAGCTGATATGGACAGGTGGACACCATGCATCACTCTTTATCACCAGCTGATATGGACAGGTGGTCACCATGCATCACTCTACATCACCAGCTGATATGGACAGGTGGACACCATGCATCACTCTATATCACCAGCTGATATGGACAGGTGGTCACCATGCATCACTCTACATCACCAGCTGATATGGACAGGTGGTCACCATGCCCGGGTCACCATGCATCACTCTGTATCACCAGCTGATATGGACATGATATGATTGTAAATTTAAGTCAGATGGCCATTATGCCTCTGTGGTCGTCACAGTGATGACAAACAAGATTATTTTTATCTTACATAAAAAGACAGATTTTAGTATGATATCTCACAGTTACAGAGTAAATTTCTTTCAAATTTTAAATTACCCATTATTTCACCAATTTACAAAGTGCATCACTCAACGTCACCAGGTAGTTTGGGTAGATGGTCACCGTGCTTCACTTAACATCACCAGTTTAAACATGAATCGCCAGCTGTATGAACCAGTGGTCAAAATGTGTGCTCTATCATCAGATAATATGGACTAGTGGTCACCATGCATCATGCTCTATCAACATCTAATTTAGGAAGGTGGTCATATTATAATAATATTTTTAATTAAAAAAATTAATTTGTGTAAAATTGCAACATTTGTTGACTCATTTGTTGACTCATAAATCATTTATCATGATTTGTAAACTTCTAGTTGATAAGCATACCAAATAATTAAAGCATCAACATAAGATTTTACTTCAGAGCCTATTCTTTTTAAATGTATGATATGTGTGAAAATATGTACAGCATTTAATTGATCAATGGAAATGGAAAGTTAAGAACAATTTATAAGTTTGATTTCCAATAGCTCACAGATATGAATGTGATTCTATGTTGGGTTAAAAATGTGAATAGTACATAATTGATATTTTCTAAATAAATATTTACATTTGGTACATAATTTTGTTTTTGTTTTTGCTCTCCATACCTATCAGTTTGGTGTGTGTTTATAAATATTCTGAAATAAAGAGAAATACATATTCCAAACCTTTTATTTTTTACACATATTTTTAAAAATTGTGTCACTATTCATGTTACGTTGTAAAAAAGTTTAAAACAAAATATTGTTTGTTTTACTTTCAGGTAAAAAGAGATTGAATGATGATTTTTTTTATAAATATCCTGTTGACAAAACTGCAAAAACATCACCTTTTGCATATGCACTCAGACACTTAATTTGATGATCTTTGTAACTTGCAAAATGTGTATCATTATCCTCATTTACCATCCTCAATAAATCCTCTGTCGTGCATTGGTCACTTGTTTTAATGATAAGAATTAAATACAATAGAAGTCTCCTGCCACATGGCTCAATTTATATAAACAAACAATACTGTGATCTGATTGGCTGAGGCCCGGTAAGAAACTAGGTCAATGTGAAGGTCATTTTACCCAGTGCCTGTCCGATGTTCTTGACACTCGGAGGGGGAACCAGTCTATTTTTATATTATAACAAAACATACCGAGTCGGGAAGCTGGGTGAGCGGATTCAGTGAGTTGGTGATTGCGGACGGATACCCTGAGCCGAAGGCGAAGGGTATCCGTCCGCCATCACCAACTCACTGAATCCGCGGTCACAGCTGACCAACGAGTGTATGTTTTGTTTTTATACCTCAGACAACTACTGTATTTTTAAAAAATGAAACATGAAACAAGATATTTATCGTTACAAACATTTGTAAACAAAGCGCACCTCATTTGACCCCGTCACGTGACCCGAAAATGGCGCGTACAGCCATAGACTGGTTGCCGCCATCTGTGTATAAACACGATGTTCTTGACACTCGATGGGTGACCAGTCTAAAGATGGCCGACGCAAACTAATCAATATTTTACAAATAATCGGCATGCGCGTATTCATTCGAAATCGCATCAATACGCGCATCACTGAGGTATAAATGTATTTATACCTCAGTGATGCGCGTATTTATGCGATTTCGAATGAATACGCGCATGTCAATTATTTGTAAAGTATTGATTAGCCATCTTTAGACTGGTTCCCCATCGAGTGTCAAGAACATCGTGTATATACACAGATGGCGGCAACCAGTCTATGGCTGTACGCGCCATTTTCGGGTCACGTGACGGGGTCAAATGAGGTGCGCTTTGTTTACAAATGTTTGTAACGATAAATATCTTGTTTCATGAATCATTTTTTAAAAATACAGTAGTTGTCTGAGGTATAAAAACAAAACATACACTCGTCGGTCAGCTGTGTGAGCGGATTCAGTTCGTTGGTGATGGCGGACGGATACCCTTCGCCTTCGGCTCAGGGTATCCGTCCGCAATCACCAACTCACTGAATCCGCTCACCCAGCTTCCCGACTCGGTATGTTTTGTTATAGTAATAATTCTGATTACACCGTCAGATGTCGCTTTTGTTTGAGAAGTGATTTGTGAGTGCGTAGTAGAGTAAGAAGATTTTGTTAGGTTTTTTGCCTTGGGATTTTGCTAACTTACGCGAGCTTGATTTTTTAAAATCACAAGTGCCTTCGGCTGGGAAGTGATGCTGTCCCTCACTGTTGTAGCTATCCCTCACCTGTGCAGCTGTCTCTCACTTGTGCAGCTAACTCTCACCTATGCAGCCATCCCTCACCTATACAGCTATCTCTCACATGTGCAGCTGTCTCTCACTTGTGCAACTACCACGTGTGCAGCTGTCATTCAGTTGTGCAGTTGTCTCTCACTGTTGTAACTATCTCTCACCATGTGCAGCTATCTCTCCCCATGTGCAGCTATCTCTCCCCATGTGCAGCTATCTGTCAAACTGTGCAGCTATCTCTCAAACTGTGCAGCTATCTCTCCCTATGCGCAGCTATCTCTCACCATGTGCAGCTGTCTCTCCCCATGTGCAGCTATCTCTCACCATGTGCAGCTATCTCTCCCCATGTGCAGCTATCTCTCCCAATGTGCAGCTATCTCTCACCATGTGCAGTTGTCTCTCCCCATGTGCAGCTATCTCTCACCATGTGCAGCTATCTCTCCCCATGTACAGCTATCTCTCCCTATGTGCAGCTGTCTCTCACCATGTGCAGCTATCTCTCACCATGTGCAGCTATCTCTCCACATGTGCAGCTATCTCTCACCATGTGCAGCTACCTCTCACCATGTGCAGCTATCTCTCACCATGTGCAGCTATCTCTCACATGTGCAGCTGTCTCTCCCCATGTGCAGCTATCCCTCCCCATGTGCAGCTATCTCTCACATGTGCAGCTGTCTCTCACTTGTGCAACTACCACGTGTGCAGCTGTCATTCAGTTGTGCAGTTGTCTCTCACTGTTGTAACTATCTCTCCTCATGTGCAGTTATCTCTCACCATGTGCAGCTATCTCTCACCATGTGCAGCTATCTCTCACCATGTGCAGTTATCTCTTATTTATACAGCTATCTCTTTTTATGCAGCTATCTCTTATTTATGCAGTTATCTCTTACTTATGCAGCTATCTCTTATTTATGCAGCTATCTCTTATTTGTGCAGCTATTTTTCATGTCTCAATACAGCTATCTCTCAGTTATAATGCAGCTATCTCTTATTTATGCAGCTATCTCTTATTTATACAGCTATATCTTATTTATGCAGCTATCTCTTATTTCTGCAGTTATCTCTTATTTATGCAGTTATCTCTTATTTATGTAGCTATCTCTTATTTATGCAGCTATCTCTTATTTATGCAGCTATCTCTTGTTGTTGTAGCAGTCTATCACTTGCTATCTCTCACTTGCATGATCGTGGTGGCTAAAAATATCTGCATTTCACCCATATAGGCCCCTTTGTACAAAACCTAGCAGGGCCTCAATAACTAGGTCAATAAATAGGTCAATTTATCGATGGTTGAAAACAAAGCTCTAATACAGAAATTTAGGCATATTGGAGGTAATATCTCATTTCTAATGTAATTATGACAAAAAATAAGTGATAATTGTGCCATTCATAATATGCTAAAAGTGCAACCCTTTACATAAACTTGCAAAACAAAAGTGAAGTGGAGATTAGTTCAGCGTCACTTCCACCAGAGGGCAGGCTTACGTGGTGACGCAACAGTGAGATGACACGCTCTTATCAGTGGCGAATTTTATTGCAGCCCATACCTCACACAGCAATTTTTTTTTTTTTTTTCAAATCTCGTCACCCTTCCTCTCTGATCACGTTCATGCTTTTTTTATATATTATAACAAAACATACCGAGTCGGGAAGCTGGGTGAGCGGATTCAGTGAGTTGGTGATTGCGGACGGATACCCTGAGCCGAAGGCGAAGGGTATCCGTCCGCCATCACCAACGAACTGAATCCGCGGTCACAGCTGACCGACGAGTGTATGTTTTGTTTTTATACCTCAGACAACTACTGTATTTTAAAAAAATGAAACATGAAACAAGATATTTATCGTTACAAACATTTGTAAACAAAGCGCACCTCATTTGACCCCGTCACGTGACCCGAAAATGGCGCGTACAGCCATAGACTGGTTGCCGCCATCTGTGTATATACACGATGTTCTTGACACTCGATGGGGGACCAGTCTAAAGATGGCCGACGCAAACTAATCAATATTTTACAAATAATCGGCATGCGCGTATTCATTCGAAATCGCATAAATACGCGCATCACTGAGGTATAAGTATGTAAACACTTGTATGAAGGGCCATTAGTGTCACATAAAGACCAATCAGATTCAAGCACCCTACTACAATCTGATTGGTCCGTTGCGTTACATGTAATGCAACGAACCAATCAGATTGAAGATTATATTTTGATGGTCATGTGATCGTAAGGAGAGCTCTGATTGGTCTATTCGCCGCAGGATGTAAATAAAAGCACGTTTGCATGATTTGGCTCTGAAATTTGCAAACAACTGTTTATATCTTTGCCACGTTTTGAAATATCAACAAAAGGTAAAGATATTTATAATCTGTGAACCAAGACAGTTCGTATGACACTATTGCCATTTTCGTAAGAAGATTAAATATTTTCTAATCGGCATGTTTAATTAATTCATCTTCAGGTGGCAATGACACTGACATTGTACGAGTAGTGACTAGTCTCAGGAGGGGTTTGTTGTGTGACCGTCAGCATTGGTCAGGCCATGTATAATGAGTCTGGGGTTTGTCATGTGACTGTCAGGCCATGTATAATGAGTCTGGGGTTTGTCATGTGACTGTCAGGCCATGTATAATGTGTCCGGGGTTTGTCATGTGACTGTCAGGCCATGTATAATGTGTCCGGGGTTTGTCATGTGACTGTCAGGCCATGTATAATGTGTCCGGGGTTTGTCATGTGACTGTCAGGCCATGTATAATGTGTCCGGGGTTTGTCATGTGACTGTCAGGCCATGTATAATGTGTCCGGGGTTTGTCATGTGACTGTCAGGCCATGTATAATGTGTCCGGGGTTTGTCATGTGACTGTCAGGCCATGTATAATGTGTCCGGGGTTTGTCATGTGACTGTCAGGCCATGTATAATATGTCCGGGGTTTGTCATGTGACTGTCAGGCCATGTATAATGTGTCCGGGGTTTGTCATGTGACTGTCAGGCCATGTATAATGTGTCCGGGGTTTGTCATGTGACTGTCAGGCCATGTATAATGAGTCCGGGGTTTGTCATGTGACTGTCAGGCCATGTATAATGTGTCCGGGGTTTGTCATGTGACTGTCAGGCCATGTATAATGAGTCTGGGGTTTGTCATGTGACTGTCAGGCCATGTATAATGTGTCCGGGGTTTGTTGTGTGACTGTCAGGCCATGTATAATGTGTCCGGGGTTTGTTGTGTGACTGTCAGACCATGTATAATGAGTCTGGGGTTTGTCGTGTGACTGTCATGCCATGTATAGTGTGTCTGGGGTTTGTCATGTGACTGTCAGGCCATGTATAGTGTGTCTGGGGTTTGTCATGTGACTGTCAGGCCATGTATAGTGTGTCTGGGGTTTGACGTGTGACTGTCAGGCCATGTATAATGTGTCCGGGGTTTGTTGTGTGACTGTCAGACCATGTATAATGAGTCTGGGGTTTGTCGTGTGACTGTCATGCCATGTATAGTGTGTCTGGGGTTTGTCATGTGACTGTCAGGCCATGTATAGTGTGTCTGGGGTTTGTCATGTGACTGTCAGGCCATGTATAGTGTGTCTGGGGTTTGACGTGTGACTGTCAGGCCATGCATAGTGTGTCTTGGGTTTGTTGTGTGACTGTCATGCCATGTATAATGTGTCTGGGGTTTGACGTGTGACTTTTATTTTTCTGGTACATTTATATTTCATATGAACAAGATTCAGTATATAAGAAAAAACATGATTGAAATCATTTTTAATCACATCACAATCATTAACATCACAACCAACATTTTTTAGACCAACATTTTTTAACCAACTTGTAACAATTCAAAAATTTACATTTTTACTGCATTATCATGTACGGAACCTGCCATAGAAAAATTCTTAATAATTAAATCTGTTTTTCCACAAATTAAAAGTTCATTTTGTGGATTTTTCTTGTCAAGATCTGTGAAACACTTCAAAAGTTGTCCCCACCCATAAAAAAGAGTTATCTTTTCACCTGTAGTATTATATTCTTTTCAAATTGCTCATAATCCTCACAATGTCCTTTTCGCAATGTTCATATTCCACATACTGAATATTCAATATTACATGTGCTACAATGTTTTAAATGTCTATTGCCCTCATAACATGTATTTTTATAATGCTGATGTGAAAAATGTATAATGCTGATCAAGATCACCAGTATCCTTACATGTTATGCAATATTCATATTTCTTTTGATATGACCACTCTGGCCCCCCAAAAAATCACATGGTTGCCTAGGTTTCATCAATTGTTCTCTGTATGAAGTTTGATGGAATGGCACTGACAGTGCAAGACACATCCTTCAGGTCCCCAATGCACATCCTTCAGGTCTTCCTTTGCAATACACAACTTCTGCTTATGCAATCCATATACCTGCAAAGAAAATATATTGACAAATCATTTTAATGACCAAACACCAATATTTCAGTATCTAATTTATTATGTACCATCTACCCAGTGATCCCCAGTGACAAACTTTTGGAAGACAACTTCTGTTATCTTTCAGTAGAATCCCTGTCATATGTTCCATCTGTTCTCTTTTATTAGCCAGTAATGATGAATAATGCTAAGTGTTTACTTGTCTACAGTGGTTGTTACTACTCATCTCAAAATGTAACTCCTGTACCTTTGTAACTTTTTAACTCTTTGACTATGTCACTATCCATCTGAAAAATAAAACAATTTTGAAAAAATTAATATATTAACAATTAAAAATAAATTGTTTGCCAAATTTGAAGAATTTTGATAATTTTGTTAAAAAGTTCATCATTTTACCAAATATTTGATAAAGAAATTTGATCATTATCAAAATAATCATTTCATTGAAGAAATTTGATAATTTTGAAGAAATTTGATAATTTTGAAGAAATTTGATAATTTTGAAGAAATTTGATAATTTTGAAGAAATTTGATAATTTTGAAGAAATTTGATAATTTTGAAAAAAAATTCAAACGAATTTTTTTTTCCTCAAATCTTCAGGTTACCTGACCAAATTTTCATGGTTTCAGATCAAATCATTGAATTGCCTGGTCAAATATCATGTTGCCTGAATGGAATAACAGGTTCCTGATCATGAGCATTGAAGCATGGCCACTGGCTGTCAGGCTTGATGGACTTTGCTGCCTTGTTTAGGTTGCGATTGTCAGAATACTGATCTGAAAATTAAATACAATAAATAAATACAATCACATCCAAGTATACCCTAATAATACACAGCACCCTACCTTAATACACATACAAGCCTACCCTTTTGAACAAATTTGACAAATTTGAGACAAACCCCAGACACATTATACATGGCCTGACAATCACACGACAAACCCCAGATTCATCATACATGGCCCGACAGTCACATGACAAACCCCAGACACATTATACATGGCCTGACAATCACACGACAAACCCCAGATTCATCATACATGGCCCGACAGTCACATGACAAACCCCAGACACATTATACATGGCCTGACAATCACACGACAAACCCCAGATTCATCATACATGGCCCGACAGTCACATGACAAACCCCACATGAGTTGTCACTGTGATGTCAGTGTCATTGCACCTGAAGTTGAACATTAAACATGCCGATTAGAAAACAATTAATCTTCTTATGAATATGGCAATTATGTCATACAAACTGTATCCGTGACTCAAAATGAAAATTAGTCCAAAAGAAGAAAAATTATAAAATTTAATGCAGTTTTAACTTGTTTTTGGTTCTCAATGTACCAGGTTTAGGTAAATGTATAACCTTTGGATGGATGCACTGGAAGAATACAAACTCACATTGAATATTTAATGATTATAAATGAAAGCTGAGATGTGTATTTTGAAGATGTGTTACGGCGTAGGCTGGGATGTTTATTGACCAATATGCATGTCAGAATACATAGAATTGAATTGATTTTTGTTGGTTTGTCTTCCACAAATAATGGATTTTTCATATTTTAGATAATGTTTTTTTTCACGTTGTGTGATGAGAAATTATTCATAAAATTCTAGAACTCATTAAATTAGAAAGAAAAATAAAAAAATAAACCATTTTGTATACAATATTTTTTTTACAATATTGTATACAATATTTTTTTACAGGTAGACACCATGCATCACTTATCTAAGTGTTAGAAATAAATTATATTAAAGTCATTAGATAGCATGTGCCTTAACCCACCCTGTATTTAATTGTATTGCAAGCATAAGTTTGTGGTAATATTTTCATTTATTATTAGTACTCTCAACATTTACTAAATATAAAAATCATCAAAATTGGGAAATATTCCCAAAAAATTCATATTGCAATACAATATACAGGCCCAGTCCCAAGTCTGGGAAAAAAGTGTGAGGGAGGCAAGCAATAAATTATCAAAATAAAGATAGCTGTGGTGCATGATGGGCACGAATCGGTGAACTGTCCCTAAACTTATGTCAATACATGTAGACCCAGTCACTGTCCAGTTATATGTGATATTTTATAGAAAACTAAATGCAATTTTTTTCAAATTTTCAACTATTAACAATTTTGCTTTAACAAATTTTGCCCAATTTTACTGCTGACATTGTTTTTTGTAGTTTCAAGAGAGTAAAATATGGTTATTGGTTTAAATGTGATTCTCCCCCCCCCCCCCCCCCCCAAAAAAAAAAACTTACCCAGATTTTTTACCCAGATATCCAGATCTTAGGCCATTTATATTGTATGGAATTTTATCAACTAAACGAACTAATTACTCCTGCAAATTTAATGTTAGCGTTTAATTTTATTCCAGGTTTTTGTAATATTTTGTCTAATAAAAATATGTAACAAACAGCACAATTTTGTTTCTGTGTATAAATATAATATAACATTTAAATGACTAAATTTATGACACAAGAGCTACTTTCCTAACTAATTATTAAACTTCTACATAATATTGACAAATCATTTGTTTTCAAAATGATAGAGAACACCTGATTTTTGGTCTGTAAAGCACACATTCTGTGTCTGCAATACACATCCTTCAGGTCTGCAATACACATCCTTCAGGTCTGCAATACACATCCTTCAGGTCTGCAATACACTTCCTTTAGGTTTGTCATACACTTCCTTTAGGTTTGTCATACACTTCCTTTAGGTTTGTCATACACTTCCTTTAGGTTTGTAATACACATCCTTTAGGTTTGTCATACACATCCTTCAGGTCTGCAATACACATCCTTCAGGTCTGCAATACATATCCTTCAGGTCTGCAATACACATCCTTCAGGTCTGCAATACATATCCTTTAGGTCTGCAGTACACATCCTTCAGGTCCGCAATACATATCCTTCAGGTCTGCAATACATATCCTTTAGGTCTGCAATACACATCCTTTAGGTCTGCAGTACACATCCTTCAGGTCTGCAATACACATCCTTTAGGTCTGCAGTACACATCCTTTAGGTCTGCAGTACACATCCTTTAGGTCTGCAATACACATCCTTTAGGTCTGCAGTACACATCATTCAGGTCTGCAATACATATCCTTCAGGTCTGCAATACACATCCTTCAGGTCTGCAATACATATCCTTCAGGTCTGCAATACACATCCTTCAGGTCTGCAATACACATCCTTCAGGTCTGCAATACACATCCTTCAGGTCTGCAATACATATCCTTCAGGTTTGTAATACATATCCTTTAGGTTTGTAATACATATCCTTTAGGTTTGTCATACACTTCCTTCAGGTTTGTAATACACATCCTTTAGGTTTGTCATACACATCCTTTAGGTCTGCAGTACACATCCTTTAGGTCTGCAGTACACATCCTTCAGGTCTGCAATACACATCCTTTAGGTCTGCAGTACACATCCTTTAGGTCTGCAATACACATCCTTTAGGTCTGCAGTACACATCCTTTAGGTCTGCAATACACATCCTTCAGGTCTGCAATACACATCCTTTAGGTCTGCAGTACACATCCTTTAGGTCTGCAATACACATCCTTCAGGTCTGCAATACATATCCTTTAGGTCTGCAATACACATCCTTCAGGTCTGTAATACACATCCTTTAGGTTTGTCATACACTTCCTTCAGGTCTGTAAAGCACACATTCTGTGTCTGCAATACACATACTCTAGGCCTGCAATACACATCCTTCAGGTCTGCAATACACATACTCCAGGTCATCCTTGGGTCTGTCTGTGATACACATCTTTGTCTGCAATACACATATCCTGTGTCTGCAATATTCATTTTTTAGGTCTGCAACATAAAATTAAGAAAAGTTAAACAAAAATTGTTTTCTTGATCAAACATCAGTATTTCCAATTCAAATTAATTACACAACAGATACCAAGATGATTCCAGTAGACTTTTTTTATACAGGTGATTCCCGGGTGGCCAGCCATAAACATTTTGTTTTAATTTATTATTGTTAAATCTGAGTGTGTCTCTTTGTTCAGGACTTCAAACAGAATTATCAACCAAACATGTCTGTAGATCCTTAATTGGAGGAAAAGGTAGAAAATGATAGATTTAGTGAGAAGAAAAGAATAATTTTTTTTTATAAATGCAGAAAATTTCAATGTGAATTTCAACAATTCACCAGAATATACTGATGAAGGAATGAAATAGTGGTCAAATTGTATGTAACGTCCCATGCACCAGATTTGCTTTATATGATTCTGTTTCCAAAGAACATAGTTCTCAAGTTACTGTTTTTGATAATTTTTAGTTAAGACAGTCAATAATGAGGTACACAATTAAGATGCACTTCTTGCACTAATACTTACTTGCTTAGACTAAAAAAACAGGTTACTTCTGTCAAAACGTTGATGTTCCTCCCTGTGTTGGGCATAGCATGCATAGAGGGTGAGTAAAACTCTGCCTGTGCTGTATGGAATCTACCATTCCAAATTATAGCTTAGTTCTGCGTGTCTGAAATGAAAAGTAATTCAGTTTATTTAAAGCTGTGAAAGCCCCAGTGTATTCCATAAGGAATGAATACATCATTTTTAATATTAGTCTATGAAAAAAAAATATATGTAGGTTTATATATGTATATTGTATAAATGAATTAGGCATTAAAACGTGCTGATAAGAGCATAAATAAGCTAATGATTATCACGTCAACTATGTCAGGATAACTGCAGTGGTTCACAGATTATAAATATATTTACTTTAAGTCGATATGTCAATGCATTGAGAAGATTTAGACACATCTTTGCAACATCAAACAGTTTACTTACCAGAAACATGTGCTTTTATTTACATCCTGTAGCGAATGGACCAATCAGAGCTCTCCTCACGATCATATGACCGGCAAAATCTTAACTTTAATTTGATTGGTTCGTTGCATTACATGTAACGCAACGGACCAATCAGATTGTAGTAGGGTGCTTGAATCTGATTGGTCTTTATGTGACACTAATGGCCCTTCATACACTTGTTATTTGTATAGTGGCGACACGGTGGGGAATGTGCAAAATGAATATATCGCCCTCTGGTGGGTTTCACGAGTAAATGGAGAGAGTTCCCCGGATGTATCAGGTGCGCGGCAAGTACCCGTATGTTGTTAAACTTTTCAATATGGCGTTAATGTGAGAAAACTTTGTGGGCGGAGAAGTAAATTCTTTCAAACTCAATAGTGGAGGTAGGTAAACCATATTTTAACCATCCACCCATTGTGATTATGGCTCTGGTTGTAATATATTGCTCCTGTACTTTCATAATGCAGAAATCGAAAAGTAAACCACGCAAGTTTTTCCACATTTCGTGCGTGCCTGACTCTGATCGTTCAAAAATCCTGGACACTTCCACGGCGCACCCAGATTCCTATCCTCTGAGTGGTTTCTTTTTCCAGACTGATTCCATGAAAGCACAAATTGCTTAGTATTATAAAACTTCACATATAACGTAAGACATGTCAGAGAGATAAATTAAAAAGTCTGAAGGAAATTAAAGTACTGTGTCTGAATTCGAAACCTATTTCTTTGAAATGTAGGTCATGACGGGTTTATGTCTGACTTACTGTGACTTTTGATTTCCTCTCTTGACAAGAAAATGATTTTTATTGTGGCTTGAAAAATAAGATGATATTTTCTCGGTGGGATGCCACTTGCATTTGCCGCATAAACTTTTAGACTAACTTTTCGTAATCTATTGATTAAAATAGCCTCATAGATCATGATAGGATCCCTGTTGAGTTGTATTGTAAACAAGTGCAGCATGAAACTTGTAAGTAGTCTCCCTGTGCTTTGTCCAAGAATGTTGCTTTGGTGGAGGTTTTTAAAGTTTTCATTATACAGTGACCAGCAGCCAGATTGAGACATTTTCATGTTTTTCACTCCCAATTTTCCCAATCCCAGTTAGTAGATCTGAAAGCAGATCTATGTATGTGGAGTAAAAATGATACATGTCCAATATATCGTTTATCTGAGTTTAATGTTGAGCATACAGTGAGTTTTATGTTGAGTGGTACTGAGTTCAAAATATATGAGTTTCAATTGACAGTTCGGACAGTTGCCCGGCCTCTGTTTCTGAAGGCCTCCAACCACAGATTGGCACAGTTGTGCAGAAATCTGGGGATGTGGCGAAAGTAACAAGTGAAGTCAGCCCCTAAGTGAAGTCTGTCCCCAGGAGAAGGCAGCCTCTAGATTTAGGTGGTTAGATTATCAAGTTATGGGAAGAAAATTAATGACAACCGAGGGTACCTGGAGTCAATAGATGCCCTGAGGGTCAAATAGCCTACTCAAAGGGATTTCATGAGTTTTGAGATGTTACAAAGTGACATGGGCGGGGTTGTCTTGAGGGGCGAGTTCACCTACCCAAGACTGGCCAACTTCTCTTGGGGCTGACTTAACTTGTATTCATGATGTTTTTCCTGCTGGAATTCTAGGTTTCACCGGTGAATCCTAGTTGATCTTGCAGTTTCTTGTTCTATGACATGCTACAATATGCTGCCACACAGGAATGTGCAAACTACCACTCTACTCAATCTGTAATAATTCAAACATTGCTTGTACTGGATGAATTTGGACAATCTAAAAGAGTTGATTTGTGTGTTTCTGATGATGTGGAGTCCATTATTCTCTGGTAGAATAAGCAAGAATAAGTCCAAAACTCCAAATGGGTGGAAACAGTGTCATACATAGTGGGCCACTAGATGGCAGCATAAGTATGGACGAGTCTCTGATTGACAGAAATGTTGTTTCAGAACTTTTTAGTCTTTGGCTCTGCTTGACCTCTTTGAAGTCGCAGAGCTTCAGGAGTGGGGAAAATGTCTGTCTGTCAACACTAAAAAAAAAATCTTCTCCAAAACTACTAGTAATATATGTTTCAAATTTTATAAATACAGAAGGTGTTGTCAGTGTTCGCCAAAGGTTTTTGACCCACATCAGACAATATGTTCTGAAGACATACAGCCAGTCAATGTCAGAAATTAATCTTCAACGTCAACATTTCAAAGGATATGCCCTTGAGCCATGGTTGTACTGGAACCCTATCATAGTTGTGATTATGTTATAGCAAAGAGGAAGGAAGGCAACCCGAGAAATGAAAGTCTGAAGCACCCAGCATTTTCAAGGAGGTGCACGATTACTGTTTATATTTTAGGAAAAGCAACTTGACTGGCCTACAGAACCTTCAGAAAGTTTGATAGAAAGTTTGATAGATATACAGTGAATAGATATATGCATATACATGACATGAGATCGCCATTATAAAAAGTGGAAGTGACGGGGAGAAGCTCTTATTTTTGGCACAAAAATGAACATTGTGCCACCACAGTATTCATTCGCATTCAAAAATTTATGTATTGCACAATGATGTGTCTTTGAAACTTTGTATTTAAATTTTACTTTTAAAATGACTGCCGAACTTATTGTGGCATAAGATTTGAGAAAAGTTAGAATTTTCATAGAAATCCATGTTGGACACAAGGTCTGATTACGGCGGAAAATATGCTGGACCCAGGGTTGGCACGTTTCTTCCGCTAGGCGGAAAAAACCGGACGAAAGGGCGGAAGAAACAGGTTTCTTCCGCTTAAAGCGGAAGAAACTGGAAGAAACTGGAAGAAACTAGAAATAATTGGATTAAAGTTGAAATATTTACTAAAATGACTGTAAAATGGGTTTAGAATGCTAAGGAACAACTTTATTCAAATGGTCACACATGGGGGGGTTGGGGGTATGAATGTATATGCAGGCTTACTGGATGGAAGAAACTTATCCTCCCGGAAGAAACTGGAAATAAATGGAAGAAACTGGAAATATTTCATAAAATGATTGTAGAATTGGTTTAGAATGCTAAGGAATGACTTGATTATATAAATGGAATACTATACATACATGAAACATATTCAAATTGTTACTCATGGGGGGTGGGGGCATGAATGTTTAGGCATGCTAGCTATGGATGGAAGAAACTAATATCTTACAGAACTTACAGAAGAAACTTATCACTGCTTTTTAAAACTGGTTTACTTTTAAGGTGTATTATACTATAGATTGTTTTAAGTATAAATCATTGCTTTATTCTTTGTATGCCTGATGTTGTCTTTGTGTGCCCATCCTGGAAGAAATAGGTTTCGTCCGCTTAAAGTGGAAGAAACTGGAAATAATTGGAAAAAACTGGAAATGGTCAATAAAATGACTATAAATTGGTTTAGAATGCTAAGGATTATATAAATGGAATACTATTCAAATGGTCACTATTGGGGGAGGTGGTATGAATGTTTATGCATGCTAGCTGTGGCTGGAAGAAACTGAAATCCTATATAGGGAAGAAACTTATCACTGCTTTTTAAAAGTTTTATTTTATTGATAATAAAGATTTGAATGAGAAACCTGCTGTTTGTTTTTTTACATTTTAGATAAATCATTAATACACAATACTACAAGTCATATGGGCAAAAAGGTAACCATATACACAAATCATTTCTTCCAAGTTTGTTCTCCTGTCCTGGAAGAAACAGGTTTCTTCTGGAAGAAACAGGTTTCTTCTGGAAGAAACCCAAACCTGCCTGAAACATACTTGTGTATCATGTATACTCCACAACAAACAAAATAAATTTAACAAATTAACAATGTTTATCCACTTTCTTCCATGTTTCATCCAAGTTTCTTCCAGTTTCATCCAAGTTTCTTCCAGTTTCTTCCGGAAGAAAGTGGAAGAAACCGGACGAAATAGGTTTCTTCCACGTTTCTTCCGCTGTCCCGGAAGAAACAGGTTTCTTCCGGAAGAAACCCAACCCTGGCTGGACCTTGGCAAAAAATATCAGTCTGGACTGGCAGTTATCGGGAAGACTGAAACTCACTAAAATCCAATCTAAAATTTAATCATTAAAATTAATGATAATAATAATGATGATAATAATGATAATAATAATAATAATAATAAAGATGTAATCAGGCTGAGGGTATTGCAGTACTCCTGGCGTGGGTATGTATGTCTGTCTGTAGCGAACATCCTTGTCATCGCGACAACTCGAGAACAAATGATGGCAGCTTCATGAAACTTTACACTACTTTTCAAGGTCACAGGGACAATTATGTCAAATCCACGACATTGCAATAACACACATAAGCATCTGGTGAAGACCCCAGATGAGTTTGATGGATGGTGACCTTAACCTGCTTTTCAAGGTCACCGGCCCATCTCAATAATTCTAGAGTAAATGATGACAGTTTCATGATACTTGACACACCTAAGCTATCAAAGAAGTAGATTTTATGTTTTTTTTACCCCTGCATCAATTTGCCTTGGTGCAGTGACGTTTTGTTCACAAATATTGTGTGGAGCGCATGTTGTGCAATGAGTTACCAGGGCTGAGGGTTGATGCATCTCAGATGCCTATGTTTTCTTTGCAAAACATTTCTCATTTCCAAGTCTGAACATGAAAGTAAAATATAATGCTTTGTGTCAAACATGCATTTTTGCACAATGCAGCCTCGCAAAAATTTTAATCCCCATTTATTAGGTTCAAACCTTACAATATGAATGTTTGTCAATGATTAACACAGATCTGTATTGACCACTCAAAACTTGGCACAAGAAATGCGAATATCTCATGATGGGGGTTGATAATATAAACTAAATTCTCAATAAACCACAAAGCTGAATATAACAAATTTGCATGAGGATGTAATATGAATTTTTGTGAGGTTAAAGACATGAATGTAACGGAGGGGAACTGAAAGGTGAAATGGCATAATCAAATCCATTGCCCTTCAGGGATCAAGTTCAGTGCAATCTTTTCATATATTTCAAGGTATTACACAATGAAGTAACTGATAATAATAATAACTTAAATAAATATGATACCTGTGAAAAAATCAATGGTTACAATTTTTTATTTTTATTTTTTTGCAGGAAGAAATGTTTGGGAAGAAGGGGAAAAGTAAAAGTCGCCCTGAGATATCAGGGCCACTTAACTTTGAACATCGTGTACATACAGGATTTGATCATGAGCAGGGCTCATTTGTTGGATTGCCTCCACAGTGGGCCAGCATTGTTGAACCTCAGACACCAGCCAGGCCTGCACCCCTGGTAGATCCATCTGTCATAACAGACTTCGCAATTAAACCATTAAAGGTGAGTACAGATTGATCCTGAGGTCGGATATTTTTCTGAATTTTCTGAATTCTGACTATGTCAGTACAGGTTTTATTGGCTGATAGGCCAGTTGCTGTTATCGGATCTATATGAATTCAGTATTGGATGTGTACAGTTTAATAATGATGCACTACCATAATTTATTTTTTGGCACAAAAAATAAGTCCCTCACAAACATATTCAAGTTCTGTAATGATGATATTTTCTGTGTCAGTTTGCCTGCATTTAAAGACCATTTCATTTTCATGCTCTCAAATTTTCATTGTAAACATTCATGAAACCAAGGCTGAATACTGCAAACGCATGGGAGAATATTGGCAGATTAACAGTGAGACAAGGAAGGGATTGACCCATCAGGTTGCTTGATCCCTCAACCAGCAATTTACTGAGAAAACTTGAACTATGTTGTATGTAAGAAATAATTTCCATAATAATTTTCAACACAACTGTCTTACAGAACTAAACAAGCTTTAAATTTTTTGAAAACATTTGTTTCAAAATTTTGAACAGTTTGCAATTTTAAACATACATTGTTGGTTGTCAATCATTTCATCTGATCATAAAAATGAAAAGGTTTAAAAATTTGTCTATCAGAGATTAGGAAGGACAAATTGGTATTCTTGGCAATGTCCCCAATATGTCACATAGTAATGGGAAAATTTGTCCCTCAGCTGGACATCACTGGACATTTTAAAACTTTTTCGGTGTGATGATATTACTTAACATATTATTTGTGAATTATATTAATTTATTCATTTTTATCTCTGCTGACTTCTTGAAGTTGCAGAGCTTTAGGAGTGGGGAAATATCTGTCCATACGTCTGTCCGTCTGTCAACATTTATTTAAAAATCATTTTCTCCAAAACTACCAGTAATATATGCTTCATATTTTATATAGAGATAGCTACAGAGGTGAAGATTCAGATTCCTTCAAATCTTAGTGATGTGACCATTAACCTTAGTGCAGTGACCTCAAGTCACAAATTTTGTACTGATAAAAAAATGTCTTAGGTCATACCTGTGCCTCCTCATACTTTTTGTACTTCATGTGACCTTTGACCTTGACACATTGACCTTTAATTCAAAATTGGGTACATGCAACATCTCAACCATTAAAAGTGAATAAAAAGTACTTCATATCTGTTATGTATCAACACTATGTTTAAAAAATCTTCTCCAAAACTACCAGTAATATATGTTTCAGTTTTTATACAGAGGTACCATATTTACCCGAAAATAGGATGACCGAGTGTATAAGAATAATAACTTGTGTCATCATGTTGCATTTTTGAGAAGACTTTTTGAAATTATGCACATCTATTGAAGGTTCCTTTGCCATTTTAGCCTCTGTTTTGATTGAAATACCAGTTTTGATTTATTTGCAGACAATAGTGCGAGGTTATTCACAGAGTGAAGTGAATGGAATGCGGCAAGACGTCAGAGGCATTACAGTTGCAAGATCAAACTCCCTGCGACAACACAGTCCTCAGCAGCTTGGAAGTTACCCTCATGATGATATGCCACCACCGTTACATGAAAATCAGCATAGTCCTGGTGCAATTGGCAGAGCCCCTTTTGAACAGTATAATCCAAATTACAGTGACTATCAGAATAGTACTTTTCCCAGGAATACATTAGAAAGGGAAAAATACCAGGATAATGGGCAGCAGTACCGAGATAAATACAGAGACGGGCGGATTGATGGAACTTATAGGGATCAGAGAGATTCTAGAGAGGTGGGATACCAAGATCAAAGAAGATTTCAAGGGCCAGGATCACCAAATGGAAAAGACAATTATCTGGGAGGCCACCCGGGTCAGGAATATAGAGGTCCTACAAAGGATGATATTGAATATAGAGATCAAGTGGACTATGGAAGAAGTCCACCTCACCATAGAGCAGAAGATATGAGAGATGGCTCATTAAACCGTACACGAGAGCGTGATATGAGATTGCAACAACCATCATCAACTGACAATATGCCTCCACCACCACGCTCGCCCACTGGTGGACACTACCCAGCCTATCCCCAACAACAGACGTCCAATGGTAATATGTCACAAAGTAACACACTCCAGAGACAACAACATCAGCAACCTCCAAGGTCCCCGACACAGCCTTATGACCGGGTATGTATGTCATGACAAAAAAAACTTAATCAACTGGTTTCTCTAACTGGACACATTTATGAACAAAAACACTATTGAATTCAATTAATTTGCTTTGAATGATAAAATGTTGGTAATATAGTATTAGAAGATTTATTTGAAAATTTGCAACATCGAATATTGATTTGCAAAATTTTGTCATATATTGTGTAAACATATTTTGTATTGATTAAGTTTTGATGTGTCAGTATTGTGAAATTTTCACATGTTTTCTACCATGATTCAATATATGATGGTGATCTCTTAATGGAATAATATGCACTATTTATTTATTAGAAATTTCAATTCTAAAACTATTTAGAAACTTCTGTTTTAGGAACAAGATAGCAAGGCAAGTAATTTGCATATCCAGAAGTTACCAGTGTTGAGATGCTCTATTACTGTTACAAGGTTTTTTTCAAAGGCTGATCTAGTTTGTAAGCTGAATGTCCCCTCTTGAAAAAAATAAGCATGCTTATTAGGTTGATATGTGTGGCATGTGCATTCAGAGACACTCCTTTGAGCATCTTAATATAGCACATCACAATTTTAATCCTTGTGTACAAAATCATTAGTAGCCAAACAACCGTGGCTATTTTAACAATATGCTGCCACAGACTACCATAGACATTGTCCTTGGGTCCAAATCAAGATTTATCAGGTTCTTTAAAATATTCACACCTTACACGCTCTTGGACCCCACACATGAAACTTGTTATAAAGATGAGCAATGGAGTATATAGTATAACAGTATGGGAATAAAGGACAATACATTTTAATTATTCAACACTACAATGGCAAGCAAACTCAAATATTGTCAGGATTTTTATGTTAAGTTTTTCAATTTAATGATAAGATATTCTCATTCAAATTACAGAAATGAGTGTATATATGTAGCTAACATTCAAGGCTGACATATATGATCACTTGGAATTATTCTTATATATAACATATTACTTTGCAAAGTTGTTTAATGCTATCCCATCCTAAAGCTGGAATATCATACAAAATACTATAAGGTACAATGGTTCATTGTTTGCAGTCAGAAAAAAAAGTCAAGAGAATTTTATGAGACCTGTATGGAAACAATTACTCTTTGACAAAAGTATTCAAAGTGTTAAAATAAGAATGAAGCTGTGGAATGAAGCAGAGCTTCCTCTTTAGTGGCTCTATTTCCCAGGTTGTATTATGTCAATAACATGTGCTATGTCACAATTGGTATGCTGCATTCTTAATAAAATGGGCATATGATTTGCAGTCATTTTCTCAGTGCTGTAGATTCTCAAAGCTTGAAATAGTAATTCCTTCCAAAATCATTAATCAATAACAAATATATGAAACTCAGCAGATCTTTAACTTTGTGTTATATATATGCATGTCAGTTGTTGATTGGCTAATATGTGTGTCTGTTGTTTATTGTCTACTTTTAAAGGGTATGCCGCATAATAATATGAACAACAACCATCATCTGCACAACCATCTATATGTGAATACAGGGGGGCGCTCTTCCTCAAATTCCCACCCACACAGCCCCCCTGCAGGGGCTCAGCAAGTGCTTCCCTTACACCCAGGGTCACAACCACTAGGTCAGTATCCTGGGGGTCAGAGTCCCAAGCCTCCAGCATCACCCAACTCTAAGGGACCATTCACAGAGCAGAACCGACTCTCACATGAGCAGGTAGGATACAAAAAAATAACCAGTCTCTAACCTCACACACAGCTGACCATGAGTAAATGCCTAAATGATAATACTTCTATTATATAAATATTTGTGGAGTTAAGATTTTAATTGAATTCTTGGTCTTGGCTATTTTCCATTGCTTATCCTTAAAAATCAGGAGTATTACATTCTGTATATCATAAATAAAAGACCAGGTGTTCTCATTATTTGCAAATGTGCCACTGAAAAAATACTCGCTTGGTTTGGTCTGTCATCTATGTATTCAGCGAGTTTTAACCCTCAGCCATTACTAATGGCCTTGGATATTTTTGCTACCTGCAATGTCTGTCAGTCCTTCCATCTGTCCATTGGTCAAATGTCCTTACTGTTAAAATAGTATAAGGAAAAGTTATCAGCAATTATCAGTGACAGACTTTGGGGGGGGGGGAATATGATCCTTTGATCCTTGGTTGCTGGTAACAGAAGCTTATGTAATATGACTCAGGATGAAAGCTCATATGGGAATGATCCTTTGATCTTTTAAAAGTTTCTGCAGTCCCTGTATAGACCTTGACTCAGTTACAGCCCCTTCTCTCAAGAAAGGGGGCTGCCATAGTGAGCAATTATTTCCAAGCGGTCTGAGCTTGTTATTAATATTCATATATTCAAGATAAGCATTGACAAGAGCCTCACAAAGTGTGTCTCCTGTGTTGTAGACAAATCAGTTGGGCATACAACCCGGGAATACGTCATGTTCCAATTATAGCATCAGCTGCCCATTCATTCCCCACTCCTCTATATTCTATTACACGGCTTATCTGGACCCTGGCCTCACCCACCTCAGAGGGACACCACTTTTGTTCAAAACTTGCTCTCACAGAAACTTCACTCAAGAAAATACTATTTAAGTAAACCACAATATGTCAAGTTCTTTACAATCACAACTAAATGTACAATTCATAATATACAAAATTAAAATATTTTCTGTGCACTTTTAATTAGAAAAGTACCTTGTAGTCTTAATGTGAAGAAGCAAATTTTATACAAAAAATCCAAAAATATTTATATAAGCCTCTCTTCCCGCTCTCTTCAAAAAGATATCTTCACAAACTTTGTTTTTGAGAGTATCTTGACATGTTGTTGACCTGATGTATTAATTATTAGACATACAACCCATTCTAAGTGGACTTTAAGAAGGGAATTCCCTCTCAAGGTTTTGCAAAGAATTTCACTAAAATTCACACTTTAAGTTATAAGCCCTTTGTGAGGGGAAGAATGCTAAGAAATTTGCATATGTTGTACTAAATACACCCTCTGTAGCCTTTTCTATAGGGATACCAAATTTTATTACTGGGGGATTGAAAAAAAAGAAGTTATATTGCACAACTTGTGACACGTTGGTCACAGATTGACTCGAATGTCCCCTAACTTGGTCTCACAAACCCCTCTCTTCCCGCTCTCTTCAAAAACATTGGACAAAAAGATGGTTACCACTAGCTTCAAATGTGTTATTGAAAGTAATATTTCAAAGGTCTAAGCTATCTGATACATTTTACCCCCCATAATTTAGAATCTTGATCCCCCCATCATTTTAGAGGTCAATCCCTGCCCTCCCTGCACAAGGAAGTGCTTGTCATGGCCATTTAACCAAGACTTTGAATTTGTTATTTATAGATATACTTGTGGTGAATGCCCAGATTGTGTCAATATCATAATCTAGGCCAACATGTGTGTAAAACAAGGGATAATTGGGTCAGAATGGATAAGATCCCTTAATCCCAGCAACAACTTGTTGTCAGTGCGCATGCGTTAGTGTGTCTTACAAGGGCAGCATCCCTGGTTGCCTAGGGTTACTACCCAGGCAGGACACTCAGCCATTGGCTGGGACAGTGTGAGCGTGTCTCAGGGTGGCTGCAAGTTGGGGTAATACCCCTCTCTCAGTGGGGTGACAGAGTGATGACGCTGTCCTGACTGGCACACTATAATTGGAAACATGACCTGAATTCTCAACTGAATGGTGAGGCAACAGACAGCTTAATTGCCACACCTTTGCTGAGAACAATAGGCTCTGGCCTACTGTCCCAGCAGGTGACACTTATGTTCCCTTGATCAAGAAAAATACAAAGTTGATATGGATAATCAGGGGGTGGGATAACTTGTGGAAATTTAGGACTGAGAAGTGTGCAAAAATGTTACAGTTCGGAACGCTATTCCAGTCCCTGTATGAACCCTCACAGCATAAAAAAGGTTCATAAGGGATGGTAACAGTTAAGTATAGACCCTCATGTTATTAAAAGAATTGACACTTACATGGACAATACTGTTATGCTTGGGCAAACATATCTTGCATGAATGAGCACTGAGGAAAAAATGGCCAGCACTTTCTAGTGTATGGTTTGACATTGCATGCAAGTTCCACTGGCCTGTGGCCTGCTATATTTTCTTTAAAAATCGGTCATTGTTACTTCCCTTGCCTTCATCATATCTGTAGTGAACTTGCTTTGCACCTAAAATTAAGTCAGTTCTTCTAAGTGCTTAAAACGGTAGTGATGTGTGTAATGGAAAATCAATGTATAGCTGTCTAACATAACTAATAAATGGTTAATAACCATACATGTCAACAGACACCAATTATTTCTAAAATACCTTCCAGTGCTTCAACTAACAATGCTATTTTTGTTGGGCTGTGGAGTAATGTTGGCTATGTTGACAATATGTGGGTAATGTCACAGGTTAATAATATGGTTAAATAAACTTGAGACTTTATTTTTAATTATGCTCACTTTGTCAGCATAGCTGATGCAGTGAAATAGGACATTTTTGACATTCTGTTACTCTGTCAAACTTCTGAAAGAACTATGGGTGGATTTCTTCCTTCAATGCATATTGGTAAGGTGTGGTATATTCAGGAGATGAGTTATTTGTCTATTTTCCATCAGGCTCAATTTTTTAAAAATCTTTTGAAAATTTTGCGTTGTTTGCCACAGCTGTACAAGACAAAGATGTCTTTCTCCCTGCCTGTCAACATTAGAGCTTTGAGCTATATTCAGTGGCTTTTATAGACAAAGTGATCATTGTTGATGGTATGATATATCTTGAAGAACAATATTAATTAACCAGATGATAGTCATGCTCAAGGAAACAGTCACACTTCATTGAGCAATTAAAATTTTGTTGGAAAAAACCCCAACATATCTATCATTTTGGCTATTCTACAACATCCAAACTTGTAATTTGGTATATGATATGGTATATGATATATGATATGAGGTTTATTTCCAATATTTCATAATTACATAAGTTCAAATAACAAAGAAAATTATAACAGTACAATTATGAAATAAAGGAGGTTACCAGAAAGGCAGAATGGTAGAATGTATCTGTGTATTTGGTATAGAATAAAATACCAAACAGAATTGTCTTGCATGTCTAGACACCTGAAACGATCATTGCCTAATTTTGATAATGAAAATATAACCTCAGCTTGACACATCTGGAGAAAAAGTGATGTAGGTGGCTATCATATTTGATACACAGTTTACCACATTTCCTCAGCCTGGGTTATTTCTGAAAGTTATCATTTATAAAGCAACTTGCAGGCATTTCAAGACAAGCACAAATATTATCAAAAGGCAAGGATCAGCACATCTCAAAAGCCTTAAGCCCATGTTTTGTCCTGAATGTGATATTTGATATATAATAGCTATGATTATCATGAGGCAGTGATTTGAGAATAATTTAGTTATTTTTTTTTTTAAAAACCCTTTTCTCCTCTCATGTAATATTGAAACCTTTTAAATGTTGCAGTTCAGAGCAGCCTTGCAAATGGTGGTGAGCCCTGGTGACCCTCGTCATGACCTGGAGAATTTCATAAAGATTGGAGAAGGATCAACTGGAATTGTGTGCATTGCAACAGAGAAGTCAACTGGAAAGCAAGTAGCTGTCAAGAAGATGGATCTGAGAAAGCAACAGAGGAGAGAATTGCTGTTTAATGAGGTAATTAGGTCAGCTCAAGCTTGCTCCATTTCCCCTGGGTCCTCCGTCACACTTTGTTGTCGACACACTTTGTTGTCGACACACCCCGTAGGGGAGGGGAGACCTTGTATCGGGCTCAGTCCGCGATTCCACGTGTCCACGTGTCCGAACTTTCCGGATGATAACAGCAGAACCATTTGACGGATAACTTTGATATTGCACAGGATTATGTAAGTCCTTAATATCTTGCATGGGATTGCATATGATTGACCTTGACCCAGTTCTCAAGGTCACAGGAGCAATTTTGTGTCTGCAGTACTTGCCTGGTTTCTGGGTGATATGTTGAGAACTATTTGGTATTTGGCTTTGATATCACACATGATTATGTGTCCCCCAACTCCCTTGTATGGGATTGCTGATAAAGACCGATTTCTCAAGGTCACAGGATATGTTTTGTATAATCATGGTTTCTGGATGATAAAAGGAGAACCGTTTAATGGATTACTTTGATATTGCACAGGATTATGTAAGTCCTATATACCTTGTATGGGATTGCATATGGTTGACCTTAACCCAGATCTCAAGGTCACAGGAGCAATTTTGTGTCTCTGCAGTACTTGCTGGTTTCTGAATGATATATTGAGGACTATTTGGTATTTGGCTTTGATATCACACATGATTATGTGTCCACCGACTCCCTTGTATGGGATTACTGGTGAATGACCTTGATCAGTCTCTCTAGGGCACAAGAGATATTTTATATAATTATGGTTTCCCAATGATAAAAGGAGAACCGTTTAATGGATTACTTTGATCTTGCACAGGGTTATGTAAGTTCTCGATGTCACATGAGCAGTTTTGTGTCTGTGCAGTACTTGCTGGTTTCCGGATGATTTGTTGAGAACTATTTGGTATTTTGGCTTTGATATTGGACATAAGTACGAGTATGTATCCTCCTAAGGATGACCTTCACCTATTTTTCAAGGTCACAGGAGATATTTTGTATCATTATAATTTCTGGTTGATAAAAGGAGAACTGTTTGATGGATTACTTCGATATTGCACAGTATGTCATATATTTTTGCTCTAATACTGGAGGAATTGAGCAGTACTTGGTGGTTTTTCTTAAGAACAGATTGCTATGGCCCATTGTTGTTATTATTATTATTATTATTATTATTCTTATTATTATTATTATTATTATTAATTCAGTCAATAATAATATTGATTTATTCATTTACAAGGACCAAAATCTCACATCGCTACCTCATAGTTTATGCACCCATTTAACTTTGCCACCATGGTGGGTCGACATATGAGCTTTGCTCTTTTATTAAGTGTGTCCCATTCTTTATCATTCAGTTATGCTTGGATATAAGGACTAGATACTATAATATAATAATATGTAGGCCTGGGAGTCTTTTTAGGCTGAATTTTTTGTGACCTTGGGTCAAGATCATGACCAACACAGGAGCAACTTAGCTTGTGAGTGATATGTTTTCAGGCATTTGCAGGTAACATGTAGAACCAGCTCAGTCCACATACACATACAAATTTAAAATAACAATGCTTTGGGTTGCATTGGATTTCTAGCTTTATTGGGGGTACTAGGAGGTAACTTCCAGTACCTGACAGAAATTACTGTCTGTCCTGTTTGAGTGCATGTGTATATTACTTCTTTTCCATTGTTCGTTCGTTAGTCCCATGCAAGTTGTATAAGGCTACATAATATCAATAACATTGATGGGGGTTGACCTTTTGATCCTTGGTTGATGGTTACATAAAATTATGTAACATCAGGGGCATGATCCTTTGATCTATGTGGTTGCTAGGCAATTGTGATTAAGTAGGGTAGTGATCAGATCCAAACCTTATCACAAACACAGCTGGTTTCTCTATTGTTGCTATCTTTACTCAATTCAGCTGCTTGTCTGCAAGTATACAATAAGCTACCATACCCTAGCTGGAAGACCTTGAAAGGTGTATTGTATACCTGTATCTGCCATACTTTGTGACAGTTGCCGAGCTGGAAGACCAATTGACCTACATTTGAGCCATCAGTGGACTGAGACTTGTTCTGATGAGTTATGTGCCACACAAATATTCTGGTTAATCCATGCAATAATTGACTGACCTATTGAACCTGACCTTCACACAATAAGCTACTGCAGGCTATTTAGTACTCTGCATGGAGAGGTAGAGTCATATACTACCTCTGCAACAAGAGGCATGACCATTGTCTCAACCTATTCTGCAAGGTCGATTGAATAATCCACAGACAGGTGTGCAATTGGTGGGCTTTGCACATGTGCACTCACAATGACCCTCCCAACTCACTTTCTTACCAAAGCAAAAAACAATGACACCAGTTGACTGAGTTATACTTACGCATGTATGTATTTGTTGTTGTAGTCACTTTCTCACCAAAACAAGGACACTGATTAGCTGTGTTATTACATGTGACAAAATATTTTACTTGGTGTCGATTGGCTTCTAAAAGAAGCTCGTTATGGGCATGACCTCTCAGTACTCGCTGATTTTGGTCAATGCAGAGCCAGGTATAAATCCTGGATCTGCTATGGAGAGTACCGTATTTACTCGTGTTTTAGACAAGGTTTTCATACAAAAAACCTTAGTTAATGTTTGGGAGGTCGTCTTATACACAAGGATTTATGCCAAAAAAATATGGCACTACGAGTTTTCATTGCGAACATTTGTATTTTCAAAATAACTAATATCGGACATAGTGGATCGATTTTAATTGCGTTTTAAATGATAAATAAAGATATATATTATTTCTTATCGCTTTGTTTTCACTGATTCCAATTATCAGCATTTGCATTTTGTCATTGTTTCTACTGCTTTGAGTCGTGTCTTCCCTTTTTTACAGAAATGCTTTGACACGTTGATCGATTTTAATTGCATTTTAAATGATGTGTAATTGTGATAATATTAAGCAAATACCTTTATTTATCAAAATGCAATTAAAATCGATCCGCTATGTCCGATATCCGTTATTTCGAAAATAAGAACATTGTATTTACGTTTTACCGTAAATACTCGGGTATAAGACCATCCTTATACACGGGTAAGGTTTTGTTATATAAGAATATTTACTTTTCACTGTTAAAATGGCCGCCAAACTTGAATGGTAGCAGAGCTGATATCTCGAGAAAAAACAACTTGTCTTATATTCGGAAATTGGTCTTTTCAAGCAAAATAACCTCAATTTTGGGGGGTCGTCTTGTACACGAGTAGTCTTATACACGAGTAAATACAGTAGCTATTTAGCAGACTGCAAATATACTGCAAGTCACTATACAGTGATTGCATAACATACTGACCTACTTTTGAATCATCAACACTGAAAAATAGCCTGTGACTTGGCAAGTGAAATGATCAGCTGCTTCTAGTTTAGGAAGTAAGCACTGTGCATTATCTAAATGCATTATTTAAACTTCTACATATTCAGACAAACATAGTTGTTACACACCTAAATAGGCCGATTGCTGATCTCCATGTCCCCCCCCCCCCATTGAAAAGTACACACCGGAACTGTACAAATTTACCGGAACCAGAACTGTACAACTCCATTATATTTAATCATTGTTCGGAGAGATTGGCAGGGGGCCTATAGATAACATTTATTTTCCTTCACTGTGCACCAATAACATGAATTTCAAAAGTAAGGAGCATGTTGGAGCCTGTTGTAATTAATATGATACATAAATTATTTGGATGACCTGGATGATACTTGTGTTTTCATATGTAGGTGGTCATCATGAGGGATTATCATCATCCAAATATTGTGGACATGTACGATAGCTTCTTGGTGGCAGATGAACTCTGGGTTGTCATGGAATTTTTAGAAGGTGGTGCCCTAACTGATATTGTCACACACTCAAGGTAAGGGACATCTTTTTGATAATCTCAAGAAATGAGTAATTTAAAGCTTTAAACAAGTCTTTCATCACAAGGAGTTTTGACATACTTATGGCTGCTAAGATACTAATAAGATGTTATTATTTCATTAATAAAAAGCCAATGCACCATATTGCTTCCTCAAGTTCATTCAGAAGGCATGAAGTAAAGCTTTTACCTTTTACACATAGAAATTCAGTTTAATTGTATTTAATATCACAAGTAAATAACTTGTTAATTTATTGAGAATTTGGATTTGACAGTTAATATATTACAATTAAAAAAACAACTTTTTTCAGTCTTTTTTCATAAGTGTATGGCTCTATTGCAAGTGTCTGGAATTAATGTGATAATGCTCTGGCTCTGACGTGAGCATCTGGAAATGACTCGTATTGTACGGATTAGTCCAGATTTACCCAGATTAGCCCAGCACCATTCAGAGCCCTAGTGAAATATTATGAAATTTGTGTCATGTACTGTGTGAGGAATAAATTAGGGCACTGGATTTTTATAGCTCAGCTGACTTCTTTTAAGTTGCAGATCTTTTGGAATGTCTGTCTTTCTGTCGCTCAACATTTCTTCAAAAATCTTCTTCTCCAAAACTTCCAGTGATATATGTTTAATATTTTATATAGAGGTAGATATAGAGGTGAAGATCCAGATTCCTTCAAATCTTAGTGATATCAGTGACTTTCAGGTCACAAATTTTTACTGAGCATATCCCAGCAACTACTTATAAGAGGAAATTAAAACTTGATATACGGAAATGTCTTATGTCATATCTGTGCCTCGTCATACTTTCTTTGTCATGTGACCTTTGACCTTGACACATTGACCATTTATTCAAAATTTGTGTGCATGCAACATCTTAACCATTAAAAGAAAATAAAAAGTACTTCATATCTGTTATATACCAAAACAATGTTTAAAAATATATGTTTCAAAATTTATACAGAGGTAGACATTGAGGTGAAGATTCAGATTCCTTCAAATCTTAGTGATGTCACCATTGACCTTAGTGCAAGTGACCTAAAGGTCACATATATTGTATGGAGCATTTCTCAGCAAAGAGGAAATTAAAACTTGGTATACAGAAATGTCTTTGGTCATAGTTGTGCCTCGTCATACTGTTTTAGTCCTTGACCTTGACACATTGTCCTTGAAGTCAAAATTTGTGTACATACAAATCTCACAACCATTAAAAGTGAATAAACATGTGTCAATGGCCTTAGAGCTATGTTGATTGCTTTTTTACCCTCAGCCCCTGACGTAATCAGGCTGAGGGTATTGCAGTACTCCTGGCGTGGGTATGTATGTGTGTGTGCATGTATTGAACATCCTTGTCATCGCGATAACTCGAGAACAAATGATGGCAGCTTCATGAAACTTGACACACATAAGCATCTAGTGAAAAACTTGGACGAGTTCGATGGACGGCGACCTTGACCTATTTTTCAAGGTCACAGGGACAATTATGTGAAATCCCAAAAATCACAATTACTCAAAAACAAATGATATCAGCTTTATAAGATTTGACACAAATGAGCATCTGGTGAAGACCTCAGAATTTTTTCTATGAAACATGACCTTCACCTACTTTTCAAGGTCACAGGGACAATTATGTGAAATCATCCTTGTCATCGCGATAACTCCAGAACAAATGATGGCAGCTTCATAAAACTTGACACACATAAGCATCTGGTGAAAACCTCAGACCTCTCTTGATGGAACATGACCTTCACCTACTTTTCAAGGTCACAGGGACAATTATGTCAAATCCACGTCATTGCAATGACTCAAGAACAAATAATGGCAGCTGCATGACAATTGACACACATAAGCATCTGGTGAAGACTCCAGATGAGTTTGATGGACGGTGACCGTAACCTGCTTTTCAAGGTCACCAGCCCATCATCTCAATAATTCTAGAGTAAATTATGACAGTTTCATGATACTTGACACACATAAGCTATCAAAGGAAGTAGATTTTATGGGTTTTTTTTACCCCTGCATCAATTTGCCTCGGTGCAGTGACGTTTTGTTCACAAATATTGTGTGGAGCGAATGTTGTGCAGTAAGTTACCAGGTCTGAGGGATGATGCATCTCTGATGCCTATGTATTATATATAAACCATCTCATGGGTTATATTTGGCAAGAAAAGGGTTATTTTAGAGACATTTAATGGTTTATTTTGATACTTTGCTAAACCTTTTTGTGACTCAATTGCAAAATCATGAAAAAACACTTTTTACAGAAAACCTCAAATTAGATCTTTTGCCAGCACTTCAAGTAGTTTTGTTCAAAGCTTCAAGTGGCAAATATTATATTCCAAGGTATGAAATGCACAAGATTGTCAAATGAATTTTGATTTGACATTTGTGTTATGGTATGTATTATAAGATGAGATTATACACTTTGAATATTGAATGTATGTTGTTATGTATGGCTGTAGTGCAGATGGTTTTTGTATGATTGTGTGATTCTAATGCCTTACCTTTTCCTTGTGTGTGCGTCACCCGTGCTGACCATACAGATCTGGTTGTAGAGCTGATGAGGAGCAGATAGCCACTGTGTGCAAAGCTTGCCTCAAGGCACTGTCCTTCCTCCATTCTAATGGTGTCATCCACAGAGATATCAAATCTGACTCAATTCTACTCTCATCTGATGGAAAGGCAAGTGTTTCCTTTATTTACAATTTCATTGGAAAAAAGACAGAAAGCAAGTAACAACATAATATGTGAGCTTACAGTTTAAGTAATCTTCCAGAATCCTTCACTAAATATGAACCACTTCTGCAGATGACCGACAAATTTTGTTTCAGGAATATTGCATTAACCTGGGCCTTCTTGTTGTCAGGATGTCTTTCCCCTTTTAGCTTTGTTTTCTTCATCATTACTTTATGCTTGGACATAAGGACTAAATACAATAACATGATGATATGTCGGCCTGGGAAATTTTGGAGGCTGAACTTGATCAATTTTCTTAAGAAATACAGCAATATTGATATGACTTGGCAGATGTGATCAAGCTATGAGGGCCTTAGATAAGTTTGATAATGGGTGACCTTGAGCTATTTTCAGGGTCACAGGAGCCAATTTACAAAATCTGCTATTTGTGATATTTTGCAAAACACTACAATTAGCATTATTCTCACTCCATTCATCTTACACATTATCTTTGTCAATGTTTAGAAGAAATTATGTAACTAGGTCACAGTGACCTACTTAACTGCCATATCGGTCACAACTTCCAAAATATTCTCTAATTTAGCATTTACACATCAGAGAAGATTAGATATTGGTATTATTTAAATATTGGTAAATATCCATTGCAATTTATTCAGATGGACTTTGTGACTTTGGGTTGAGGTCATGACCAGCACAAGAGGAACTTCACTTCTGAATCCTATATTTTCTTATAGGTATTAAGCATCAATTCTACAATTTGGAGTATTGAAAGCTTGGCCACATATCAACATCATGCCAAATTGAAATTATGATAGATTTAAAAGATAAGTTGCTGTAAGCCATAAAAGTTGCACTCCCAGGAAAGATCTGTCTCAGCCATAAGCTGCATGTGACGGGTAAAGACTGGTAGCATGAACTTCGTTTGACCTCAAATGAGGGGCAAAGTAGGGTAGCACTGTTTGACGTCATTTTGGTACTATTCAAAGGACAACACATTTCATGACGTCATAAGCATATTGCCATACTCTTATGACGTCATTTTACCTTTCAGTGCCTCTATGATGACACTCCACATAAAAATGACACCAAGAAAGGAGTGTGCTTTCATTCGGGGCCTATGTATTAAGTTCTTGTTCAAATGGATTTTACAGACAATGATGGGGATGCATTTTTCAAAAGGTTTATAGACATGACAGACAAATACATTTATCACCAATATTTGAATTTTAAACGTTTTTTTCTAAATCGGTGCTTAATCCCTTTAAAGATTACAGCAATACAGATATGACTTAAAAGATGTGATCAATATATGATGGGCTTGGACAAGTTCGATATTGGGTGACCTTGAGCTATTTTCAAGGTCACAGAAGACAATTTTAAAAATCATTTAAGTGTGATATTTGGCGAAACATGACACATTACATTTAATGTCACCACATTTATCTTGCACAATATGTTTGCTTACATTTTTGTGAATAATTAAGTCACATCTTGGAGTATAATGAATGGAGTTGTGACGCCATAGGATCAAGGTGCTATGTGCTTTACGGCCAAACCATTGTGTCTTATGATGCCATATGAGCCGAAAGCTTGAAGAATCTGACGTTATTCAACTTTGTGACAATTTTAACTCATCATAGACAGTATTAAGACCAAAACACATTGCAAGTGAAATGTTCAACTTTCTCCGCTGATTATGGAGAGATAAATTTTATTTCTCTATTCCAAGTGTAGACAATTCTACAACGTTTTCGAAACATCCATGTCAGAGATTTTGACACCGCCTGCCCAACCTGCAAAGAGCTCAATACAAATGCATTGATTTACCAGAAATATATCACAATTCTATCCACTAGCACAACGTTCACGTTTAGTTTATACCATCAACGCATCTATTGGCAGGCCTATACAATGTATCATTTTTTTAATTGGGAAAACATCTTTCTTTTGATATTATTTTCAAATCTGCCAAAATTACGTCCATTCCATTCACATAGCATTTGCCCAGCAAGGTGATTTCACATTGATCAAACATTTTTACCCACAGAATTTTGATATTCTAACAAAAAAAAAAGCCTGTTGCTTTTGTGAAAAACAGTTTTACAAAAATGCTGAGTGAGGTGAAGAAAATATTGATAAACAAGTAAGGTAATTTTCAACTTCAACTTCAATGGATTGCAGGGAGGAAACTATGGAATTTAAATTATCCAAAAGTACACCGTAAGATAGCCAAAAACCTATTCATTATGATATGATATATTTTTTTTTATATTCTGAAAATTTCAAAATAGCTCCCTTTATTGGCTGTAACACACATTGCTTCAAAGTGAAACTAACCTATTGTTCCAAACAATGGGCTATGGCATCATGTGCACAATCTACAATGTCACAACTCCATTCATTATAATTCATTATTCAGTATAATTCATTATACTCCAAGGTCACATTCATTGACCTATTTATAGGCCAAATAGGTAACAACTTCCAAAAAAGTTGATCTGGAACTTGATATTATGGATATGTTAATTACATATAAGATAATTTGATCAGATGAATTTTTATTTTCTTTGGATCAAGGTCAAGACCAGCAAATATTGTTACAATATTGATTATGCTCTCTTGAATATAGCAATATCAACTTGCCATATGTGATTGAACTTGGGTTGGGTCAGAGGAGTTATCAATCTATGGAGGTTACAGTGAGCTATTTGAAGGCTAAATAGGATTTTGACATATTGTGTTATTTTCAAGGTCACAAAAGCAAACAAAAGCAAATTTTGGAAATCACATAATACCATATTTTACACAACACCAAATATCATGCATTGCCACTCCATGTTTCCTGCATACTATGTTCAAAATTTGGAGAATATTATGTAACTAGGTTACTTTGACCTGAATGAATACGATTTACACTACCACACTGTGAGTTTGTGTGATGTGAGAGGGTCTTAGTCCCGAAGGGACGACCCTCAGAGGCACTGCTGTGTCTGGCAGTGAGTTGAGTAAGTTCAATGTGATCTAGTCATAAATGGAGTAGTAAAGTTGGCTAAGATTGTCTGTGGTCAGGTATGTAGCTGGTCCTTGTAGGTTTCCCGTGATATTGTATAATTTTTGTGTATGAATATATATTGGTGGTGTTGTTATAAAATATCAATGGTTCCAGTAGAAATTATATGTATTCAAAGCAATGATCTGTGTTTAAGGCCACCACCAGGACCCTCTTGCATAAACACACTGTCAGTCAGTCAGCTCACAATGACGAGAAATGTAGCCTGCCATAACGTAGAGCACAGAGGCTGAGTACTAGTCGATACTTAGGTTTCAGTGGTGTGTAGTCTCCCGCTACACGATATAGTTGTTCAGGGGTCCCCAGGGAGAACGAGTCACAGGTTTTTCGACGTTCCTCAGACCTCCGTATTCCTTGTCTGGCCGGCACAATCACGTCAGCTGCTTTGGTGTGTTCTGCTTGTGGGATCCCTGGTCTGTTACTTTGACCTTATAGCACAGTACAGATTGAAATTTGTGAGTTGGATGGTGCATGACCTTTTATCAATACCTCATTAAATACTGTGCTGACTTCAGTTCTGTGCCACTCACAAACTATCTAGTGACATAAGGACTGATTTTGAAAAAAAAAAAATGACATAAAATGATTGTTTTTATTTCAGGTAAAGCTGTCAGATTTCGGCTTCTGTGCCCAGGTATCCCAGGAATTGCCAAAGCGTAAATCTCTGGTTGGTACCCCATACTGGATGGCTCCAGAGGTCATCTCGCGGCTGCCATATGGTCCTGAGGTGGATATCTGGTCCTTAGGCATCATGGTAATTGAGATGGTGGATGGAGAACCTCCATTCTTCAATGAGCCCCCACTGCAGGCAATGAGACGCATAAGAGATATGCCTCCACCCAAACTAAAGAATACCCACAGAGTAAGTTGCCTTCATTTAAACCTGCTCCATATTGGTTGGATTTTGCAAACTAACAAATAGTATTGATATCTGTGATGAACTGACAAACTTCTTTCATCTCAAATAATCATGCCTCAATAAAAAGGATTTTTTTCCAGAGTTTAAATCAAAATACCGTTTCTAATGAAGGTAGATATCAGTATAATCTACACCCAAAATACAAAGAAATTTCAAATTTTATGTGTCTAAAATTGTGACCATGTATTGGGTATGTTGCGATGGTAACAGCGTTTCAAAGGAAATCTTCCTTAAAATATATGATATCAAAGAGAATACACATAGAAGGGTATCAAATAAAAAACTGACACTTGAGCCATAATGAAATATGATATAAAAAACGAAACTAAGTCTTTCCTATTTTTTACCTTTTTTTATACAAAAATCATAAGTTTCTATGGTTACCAAAAGAGAGATAGAAATGTGATTTATTCAAAAGAAGGTGTATCCCCATGACATCGGGATACCAATATTGAATGAGTTGTGTGAATTTACCACTGTGTTATTAAATAATTGGTCTATTTTTTTTTTTTTTATGTGGAAAAAAGCCATTAGTTGCCATAGCAACAGATTTTTTATACACTGCCCGGATTCTCAGAACTCTATGTCTGACCTACAAAATTATATCAAAAGCTCTATATGTTGGGCACCCCCAGAATCCAAAATAGTGGTTTTTTGTCAATCTGGCTCCCCCACTATAGGGGCAAAATATTCGATTTACGTCAAATCATTAAATATTTACATTGGTGGGTGAACCATAAATTTCAGCTTAAATATCTGACAAAAAGAATTGCATGACTTCTGGTCTCCAAATAAACAATGATCAATTGGAAAAATTGTTTTTCTCCAGAAAAAAGTATTTTTAAATATTTGACACAAAATATGCATTTTTATGCAAAATCATTAAATTTTAAGGTGGGTGGGCAAACCCTAAAATTTATTTTTAAATCTGAAAAAAAATCACACAGCTTTTTACCTCTAAAGGAACACTGTTTCACTTGAGGAGGTCAACTTTTCAAAAAAAAAATTATTTTGAGCCACCGTAGTGCAAAAGGGTAAAAGTATCTTATTTCACTTCAATTCAATTCAAGAATTAAACATTTTTATCTATTACTTAATAATGATGTCTATTTCAGATATAGAGAAAGGAGTTAGAAAGGATATGCTTAAAATGAAACTTTATGTTTTCTCAGGTGTCACCACGTCTTCAAGGCTTTATCGACAGGATGTTGGTGAGAAACCCAGCGCAGAGAGCCACAGCATTTGAGTTGCTCCAGCATCCATTCCTGCGCCAGGCTGGGCCATCTTCATGCCTCATCCCACTAATGAAAAGCTTCCGACATAGCCCATGTTAACACCACTGCCTCCAACACTATTTTACCATGATACCATGATTATGTGAGGAATGTATATCTTCCCTAGAAGAATAATGGCACATCATATTTTATAATCATAATGATTGAATTTGTTGATATAAAAATGTTGTTATTGCACAGCATTAATATAGTCCCTGATACTAGAATAAAACTTCTCAATATATTATGCATGACTTTGAGGAGAGGCAAATAAAGCATTACTTATCAGCAAATATTTGTAGATGATAACTATCAATGTATCTTAAAATCAAAATGGAAATGTAGACCAAGATAATCATAGTAAGAATGTATGATCAATGTAGAGTTGAGGTCAGCAGAGTGGAAGATAAGGGCTTGGTACCTGTGCAGTAATGCTCATCATGCCAAAGGAGCACTCTATATGGAATCATCCACTCACCAAAGCCTTTTCATGGTTGTGTCAGTTGGTTGATCTGGGATGTCCCCAGAACTAGGTCACCATTTCCATTGGCTTGTTATTGATATATTTACCTGCATATCAAATGTGTATGACAAGGAATGGAAACAATGTGTTCACTTAAGATTTTTATGGCACCAATCCAGGTATTTATTACCCATCTTAGACATTCAGTTTCAATAAATAATTTAAACTTGTGTATGAATTTGCCATGAAAAGATCTCTAATAACAGAAAAAAAATATGAGACTTCTTCCACTTTAAAAGTTTGAAGACAAAGAACCTGAAGAAGAATGACATAAATGCAAAGTCTGAGGTAATTTCTGAACAGATTTGTGTAGCATTTTTAGCTCTGCTGAGACTTAAGCTCGCAGAGCTTTAGGAGGGGGGGAAATGTCTGTCCGTCCGTCTGTCAACATTTCTTTAAAAATCTTCTCCAAAACTACCAGTACTACTATCTTTCATATTTTATATAGAGGTAGATATATAGGTGAAGATTCAGATTCCTTCAAATCTTAGTGATGTTACCATTGACCTTAGTGCAGTGACCTCGAGGTCACAAATTTTGTACGGAGCATATCTTAGCAACCACTTATTAGAGGAAATTAAAACTTGGTATACAGAAATGTCTTAGGTCATAGCTGTGCCTAGTTATAATTTCTTAGGCATGTGACCTTTGACCTTGACACATTGACCTTCAATTCAAAATTTGTGTGCATGCAAAATCTCGCAACCATCAAAAGTGAATAAACATATATCAATGGCATTTGAGCTGTGCATATCATTGCTTTTTTGTAATGTTTTTGAACATGTTACATATCAAATTTGGCCCCAACTTGTTATCTTGATTCTCATTGGCTATGTTATTTAAAATGGCAGCCTCCTTGACAACTTAGTGATAGCTATTAGATTTTTGAAAAAATCACAAATTTTGTGCATGAAATATTGCATTGGTAACAAGATAATGATCTACAAAATATTAATGAATATCTCATCAAAACTGAATTGGGATCTTGTATGGAAAATCATAACCTGGTTGATTATTGCACTTTATCGCAGTTCATGTGTTTTCATTCAAGTCAGCAGAGCTATCAACCCATATTATCACCAAAAAAATTATTAATTTCCATATTTATCACAAATACAGCCAAGAGGTTGATTTGAATGGGAAATTTGAATTATTTTGAAAAGCTCAATCAAAAGATAAAACCGTAAGCATAACATACTTTGATACAAATTGTTTGCCAAGAGCCAATAGTATTTTTTCCTCAGACTGGTGGTTCCAAATTTTGTATTGCCATTCCAAGTATACATATCAAAGCACACAAACACCAAGCAGATGTTTGTAGTATTTTATTTCTGGTTTGTAATTTTGGCATTCTTCATAGATTTAATCTTTCATTTAACCATTTGGCCAAACAGGTACATACAAAATAATGAGAAAGTGATATGTATTGATAGGGTATTGTGGTCATCTTGGAATCTCCGTCCATCAGTCTCCATGCAATAATGTTAATGCTCTTACATGTAATATTTGGTTTTTATATATCAAATGTTTAACAGTTATGCATCATAACATGAACCAAAAGCCTATTAAAAAAATAAAAATTTGACAACTTGACCAATATTTTACTGGTTTATAAGGTTTAACGCAAAGCCAAATGAGGTTTTTAAGTTTTTTCATGATATTTGATTAATAATTAAATTTGATTAATCTTTTTTAGTTTAGAACTTGCATGTTCTATTTCAAAATATATTTCTTAGATTTTATGAAGTTCTAATGGCATATGATATGTTACAAATCCTATGTTTTATGATTGTTGTGCATGTTTTATGAAACTGTTTCATTGAGGTACTAAGAAGGTAAAAATGTCCAAAAGTCAAGGATATTTAGCATTCAAATAATTTGAAATTGGTCTGTTGCCATCACTTTACCGTACCCCAAAATTTTTTCAAAATCTGGAACAAGTTTGACCCTGACCTTAACCTGAACTATGAAATAAGGTCAACATCAAACATTGGCTTATTAACACAACAAATCCTGACCAATCGCTTTTAAACTTTACAGAACCTTCTCTGTATCAATATCTTACAATATGAAAGCTGACCTTTCTGTGACCCTTTTAGACCTAAAATAAGGTCAAGACCATAGGCTGTGGTAGAATTGGTTGGAGAAAAATGTTACGGTCAACATCACTTTGGCTCACTTTGAAACTTTATAGAAAGATTCACTTAATAAATATCAAAATGTACAGGAAGCAGACTTTCTGCAACATTTTTTGGTATTGAATATTATCAAGATTAAATTGGTTTGTAGCACCATAAAATCTTGGTGATGTAGGGGTGGATTGCTCGTTTCAGATCATGAAATATCAGGATACCAATGTGGGGTGATCCTCTGTATGATTTTAAGAGTTACTAAGATTATAAAGATATTTGCCCACAGCTGAATAGCTAACTTGTAATGTCCTTTCTTCCTGGATTGATAATAGCTAAAAAATGGCTTTGGCCCACAGACTGAGAGCTTCTTTTTTTTTTTAAATACAAAATAACGAGAAAGTGATATGTATCTTGATGAAATTGATGAGCATTTGGTATTGCGAACTCCAAGAAATTGAGTTTCTTTGCACTTAACCTGCACCAACAATCCAGTTTCCACAACATGGCTTGACACTGCTTTCTTACATGAAAATTTATTTTCATGAAGCAAGGGTTTTTTTTGGTTTCTCAATGCATGGCAAGTGTATTGATGAAACAGCGGCTCACAGTTTTCTTTCCTTTCACTTTCCCAGAATCAAGAGTCGAGGCATAGGTCTTTCAATGCATCTTCACTCGTTATCCCTGAAAATGCAGCTCTCCCTGTATAATTGCTTTAAAACATCTTTCATTGTTCAAAAAGTATCCATCATGATCAGTAGATTGTTGGGAGGGGTTATCTCGGTTGCATTCAAAGTTTGATAACCTTTAATTATTTACAAGGAAATAAAACAGATTTTTCAATATCTAACTTTATTATTCTAGTCTGAACAGCCTGATTCAGGCTTGCTCCTGCTCACAAGATTGACTGTCTCCACAAGATTCATCAAAGCAAGTAAACAATACTACAAATTATTGCAGCAGTACTAACTTTGCTTTTGGGTCATGAACTTTCTTTGTGCCTCCCCTTGGATGAAAGATTTTACTTCAAGCCACTTACACCAATGGCTCATTAAAAGGAACAAGATTTATGTTAATGGAATGCTTATAATTGAAATTCAATATAAGGAAATAAAGTCAGTGGTGTTTTTATTCATTGTAGTTTATTACAGATGAAAACAAAAAATTGTATGATTTTAAGATTTATTGGTTAAAAGATTTCATGAAACTGTTGATTAGTTATTTTTGTACTTAACAACTTTAGTAAGTTCTTATATTCTGCCTATGTAAGCATGTACATAAGTTTAGCTTTTTTATTTAATTTGTATACTGTAAAACACATATTGCACACATTCTTAACCAAGAGTAATGTAAGTTTACTGTTATGTAATGGGTTTTATCATCTAAATGTTACACTTTCATGTGAATCTGCAAAATATATTTTCTGTCTATTTAAAGGCTCCAAGAATGGGAAGCCAGGCTTCCTTGGCATACTATTAGGCCAGAAAAACGTTTTTTTTCTGATTTTGAAAAAAAAAGTTTACAAAAATGACCCAAGAAATATGTCAGGAAGAATTCTCGGCAATTGTAAATAACAGATAGACATTCACTTATTCATTCTGAATGAGGAGCTTATTTTCCATTTTTTGTTTGTTTTGAATGTAATGTCGAAACCAAAAATTAGGGTAGGGAGTCAAAACCAGAAAGTTCCTCTGCTTGAATACAGAAGTTTACACTCTGGTGCCCTACTTTGGTCTTTTAAAAAATTCCCATAATAATACATATTGGGGCTTATTATTAAGGAATCCCTCTAGAAAATCATGTAAATCCGCAATGTTCCAACAACAAATATATAGGATCATAAGCAAGAAAATAGTTGATCTATGAATACTATAATGTGTTGTGGATATGAAGGTGGGACCTTTGATAATCTGATTGCAGATGTAAGTACACAATATTGTATTGCTGTAGAGTGTGCAAAAGTGTCTCAGCATGATTTATTAAAACAAGTATACTGACTTGTAAGATCAATGGCAACCAGACCTGAACATCAAAAAAACATTACAGAAAAAACATTTTTGAACCAAGTACAGTCACTGCCAAAAGATGCTTTTTGATTTAATCATTTGAGAAAAGAGAAACAATTTCGTAGCTCATCACTGTGGTGTATTATTTTGAAAGTTGTGGTTTTCAAAGTTGTAATATTCTGGCAAAAATGATTATTACAGATATCTGCCAAAAATGTATTTGCAGATACATTTTCCTTCTGTTTGCTAAATAATTTAGAATCATCAACAAGTGGGGACATGTTGACAATGTAAGATAGAAAGTGTTAAACTGCTTTTGCCCAGCTTCAGTGAATGGCTTCTATGCTTTATGGCTTTACAATTTATAATCAATATGCAACATGGAAAGTTTGCCCAGCATTGGCATGGGATGTTACTACCTTTTTATCCACCTCTCTTATTATTGATTGCCCTTGGTGTTGTTGCTTTAGACATCTGGCCATTTTTTTCTTTTGAAAGAGTGACTGGAATGCTACCCTCTATCATAACAGTCCCTGCCACCAAAGACAAAAAAAAACATTGCACAGGATTGACAGCAAGTCATGATTGTAAAAATTTGGCTGAGAACTGAATTGTGACAGAATAAATGACTATTCATGCAGACTCCTTTTGGATAGCATCTTAGTCAGCAAATTGACAACAGGGCACAAACTTAGATTGGTCAATTTTGATTGTGTGATACTTTGGTGGGCAAGGCTCACATGAATGACTGGACATGGTGGTCCAGATTTCAAACAAGGCCAAAACAGGACAATGACGGCAGAGGTAGTTGGAACTACCAATGTAATGCAGAGTACTAGAATGCATTCTGATCACACAATAGAAGGGCTTGGATCAGTTGATGATTGGCAGCCTCCATCAATCATAGCATGCTCAAAGTGTTCAGTGTCATTGAGTTGTGTGCACATGACAGCCTAATTTTGGTGCCGAATTTGAATTTTTTTAAAAATCGACAAATGTAGAAATACATTTATATTCATATGTATGATTTTGATAATATTAATAATTATGATAATCTGAAGAAAAATCTACTTAAGAGTGTGTGTAAATGATGTTGGTTTTAACATTTCAGTATTATCTTTGTTAAAAAAAAGTCAATATTACTGGGCTATCTGTCAGCAACTGTAAAGGTAGGTTAAATTTTTATATAGAATGACCTAAAAGGGTAGGTGTGTAATGTCAAATTAACTTGGCCTCTGACTTGACATAGATAAAACTAGGAGTACAATGAATGGAGTTGTGACGCCATGAGATCAAAGGTGCAATGTGCGTTACCACCAAACCATTGTGTCTTATGACGCCATATGAGCCGAAAACTTGATTATTCAACTTTGTGACAATTTTGACTCATCATAGACAGTATTTAGACCAAAACATATCGCGAGTGAAATGTTCTACTTTCTGATTATGGAGAGATAAATTTTATTTCTCTATTCCAAGTGTAGACAATTCTACAACGTTTTAGAAACATCCATGACAGGGATTTCCACACTACCCGCGCAACCCACAACGAGCTCAATACAAATGCATAGGTTTACCAGAAAGATATCACAATTCTGTCCACTAGCACAACGTTCACATTTAGTTTATACCACCAATGCATCCATTGGCAGGCCTGTACAATGTATAATTTTTTATTTGGGAAAACATCTTTCTTTTGATATTATTTTCAAATCTGCCAATATTTGCGTCCATTCCATTCACATAGCATTTGCCCAGCAAGGTGATTTTACATTGATGAAACATTTTTACCCACAGAATTTTGACATTCTAGCAAAAAAACTTCTTTTTTTTACAAAAATGCTGAGTGAGGTTAAGAAAATATTGATAAACAAAAGGGCAATTTTCTGAAATGTATTATCTATACTGTGAAAATCTCGCCCTTCTATATCTATAGATAATTTCCATATATGATTTGTAGTGACTGAAACCCTTCTTTGTACATGTCAACTTCACGGGATTGCAGGGAAGTATCTATGAAATTTAAATTATCCAAAAGTACACCATAAGATAGCCAAAAACCTATTCATTAAGATATAATAATTTTTTTTATATTCTAAACATTTCAAAATAGCTCCCTTTATTGGGGGTAACACACAATGCTTCAAAAGGAAACTGTCCCATTGTTAAAAAAAGTGGGTTGTTATAACGTCATGTGCACAATCGAAGACATCACAACTCCATTCATTATACTCCAAGGTTAAAATGACCTTTAACTTGGGAGAAGGAATATTCAGGCTATTTCTCAGCAACTATAACAAGGAGGTAGCTTATTTATTTCAAAAGAATGTTAAATCTGTACTGTGAAAGTTGTCAAAGTCAAGAACCTGCAACATGACAATCCAGTAAGGCAGCAATGTATCTGCTACAAGTAGGTCTTGTCATGAAATCACTGAAAGTGATGTAATAATAATAATAACGATTTATATAGCGCGATATCAGACCAGGTCTGCTCAAAGCGCTTTAACACTTAAGCACTTATGTAATATAAGAAAAAAACAAAGCAAAATAAAGAAAAATGATTTGTTTATTTTACTTTGCTGTATTGACCTTGGTGGTTGAAAAATTCTGTGAATCATCAGCAGACTGCCAATGATTTTTTTTGTGAATGATGATCTGTTCTTAATGTTGATCTTTAATTTCCTCAGAAATTATGTGGCTGAAATTGTCAAAACCTCTTTTTTCAATGTTTTTGTGTGGGGGGGGGGGGACCAAGAACCAGGTTTTTTTTGTGCTCAAATTTGCCTGAACCAAATAATTTAATTTGTTCTACATTGTATTTTTATGTAATGTTTGAGTCAAATACTTGCCATGAGAATATAAACCTTTCCCAAACAAAACAAGTCTGGAATGAAAACCAACCCAATTTACCAGTTCGACAATGCTCTGTATTTTTATGAAAATTCCAATATATATATATATATATATATATATATATATATATATATATATATATATATATATATATATATATATATATATATATATATATATATATATATATATATATTTATATATATTTATATATATTTATATATTATCTAACTTTCATTTGATAACATTAGTGAAAATATTAGAGTTAAAGAGTAATTACAATTAAAGCATAATGATTATCAAGGCATCAAGTGAAGCACACTTCCCATGTTTCCCTTCATGATTCTGTGTGCAATTTGAAAGCTGAATGCATGATTCCTTTTTTGAAGGTTGTAGACATCACCCCCAAAAGAATATAAATGAACTTTGCACGAACTCCTGATTAGCCTATAATTTATTCAGTGTAAACTAGGACAACCCAGTTTTGATTACATGCAAGATTAATATGTATTTAGGTTGTGTATTTCAAGTACTTTACAAAATGTCAGGTTGAGATTTTTTGATTATCCTTGTGAATGACATGGATGTTTTGACATACTTCTAGAGTTTCAATGTTTCCTTTTTTTTGGAAAATTAGATATACAGTAATTTTAATCTCTCATGGAGGCAAATGATAAAAAGCAACAATGTTTTTGGATTTACTGGAGTCAAAATGTCAAGTGGAATCTGCACATGAGAATATTTATAACAAAGTTATAGAAAACTTCTGTGTAAAAATCCATCCATTGCGTTATTGAATATCCTCTTTCCTTTATGTAAAACTTGGATATTGAATATTTGCTTGTCTTCGCATGTTACTGAATATTTAGGGAAAAAATTTGTACAGTTAGTCTTTCATCAGCTTCTTTTCCGTCCAAGAAAAGGAAGAAGCTTTATTATGGCCCTAATTCATATCTCTTGAACAGGCCAGAGGCCTTCAACAATTGTAACATAATAAAATATACCCAGCGTGCCTGCCAGAATTGAGTTGAATTCCATTGTTGTACTGGTTGTATTCTACTTAACTTAAATGACTGAGGGAAATTGTCTGTTCAATTTGTTATTTTTGAATCTGATGAAGGGTTGGTGAAAAGGTTATGTGCAGGTGAAATATAATTGCCAACAAGGGCAAGTTATTTTATAGAGATCCTATTTTATGTTTGAACAAATAAAAACTGAATTTTGTTTCAATTTCATTGGAATATCAGACATGGGCATGTTGAAAATCAATTTGTTCAACAAAAATATCACTACAAACAGCAATTTGAAAAGTATTTGCATTAAATATTTATTGCAGGATAAAAATATATTTTTGTGGCTTTGAAATGAAATATAAATAACACTGCACTATCTCTGCCAAGCAATCTTGTAACATGAAAAAACATTATTGTACAGTTCAAACATTGAGCACATTATCATCCGGATAGAGGGCGTTGGCCATAGAAAAGAGTTTAGCCTGCAAACCCATATTATTTTAGAATTAGCATACCACAATGATATCCTTGTCATTTTGTACAGAAATTTTGTAATAGATTAACAGTGAAATCAATATTTCACAATTGTACTTCTGTATCTTGTGTACTCTTATACAATAAATACATTTTATTTAAACTGAGGTCTAATTTTCATTTCTTGCCCTTTCTATAATTGCAAACTCCACCCCAAGATTAGTAACAAGTCAACTGATGTTTATATGACCAAAATTCAGGCCTGTATGACCCTCGCACTGCAACAAATCTCGCACTACATGGCAGGACCCTCTTTGACAAAAAGGCTGAATAGCAGGGTCTCTGGCTGATTATTAGTTGGTCTGGCTGATTATTTGTCGGCATACTGGGTGCTTTCCCTTGGGGTGTGATGGTAAGCTGCAGTATACCTTAGAGATTTCTGTTGGTTTTTTTTTCACTTTCAACATTTGCATTATCTCATGATGGTCCACGAGTAGATGCCGCCTCACTGAATTGTCATAGTGAAGGTTGCCTTTGACATGGCAATTGACCCAGTGACCTATTTACAAGGACCAATGGGTTAAATATTTTCTCACATCAGAATGGAACATGAATGCACTCATGGCATGCACAACAATAAAACCTTTGGATCATCAAAGAGGAATTATAGTGTTAATAAGCTTGTGGTCTTTACCTATTGGCCTTGTATCATGTGTGGACATAAGAGTATAAAGCGGCATATTTATAGAAGCATATTTCTATTTTTACTTCATGAAATTTTCTGAATTTTTCAAATAGGGAAATCATTTATCCCAACGCCAACTTGAAGATGGTCAAAAATGGATAGCAATCAGACTTGTGTCATTTCGCAAAGGAATCAGTAAAATGGCTTTCTTCCCACAACTTTACTCTGGCAGTGATGATTTTGTTTATAATTGTGGTGGAGACATTTAGTTCATGTTAAACAGCTTAAAAAGCTGAAATCTACATGTTTGATTGCTATGGAAACTGACTCTTTTTTATAGTATGCTACTCTGCATGGCAAGGTAGAGTCACATACTACCTCTGCCCCAATTGGCAGACAGCATGATGTGCAGAATACTTTTTTCTCACATTAGCATGCAATTACCATACAGCTCTGGTTCTTGTACATGGTCATGCACTAGTTTAAGAGAAACGGCATTTGGTCCTCCTTGTTTTCTTCTGGATGTCATGCACCATATACCACTGCCGCACACGAATGAATGAATGAATGAAATCTATGCAATATTAAATTGCAAGAGGGCCGAAGCCTGGAGAGGCGGCCCTGCAGTGTGATTGCTGTGAATTGCAATCATGTCTTGTTAAATTTGGTCATTGAATAATGCTTTTGAAAAATGGACTATTGTTGTTGTGAGTTGGTTAACTCTGAGAGCAATATAACTTATACAGGGGCCCACCACTACCAACTTCGTTAAAAATTGAGATAGAAATGTGAAACTTGGGCAGAGTATGTTATAGAATGTTGTGAACAACATATCACTCAGCTAAAAAAAAAATTTCCAATATGCATTTTTAGTATTTTCTAGAAGGAAATATTTTTTAAAAATACCAGCCAGCTACACTTTGGGATTTTGGCTGTCAGCTGTTATTTTTTACCAGCTGGGAAAGTTACCAGCTCAGAATTTGTATGGAATTAACAGCTGTTAACTTTGTTCGTGGATGTTTGTCAATGCCAAATTTTTTAACAGCTGGTAATGAGCCAATTTCTTTAATAAATAATTAAATTTTAAAAACTTATAATTTCGCAAGTTGGTGTCAAAATCTCAATACTTTACCAGCCAGCCAATTAAATTCATCAGTCTGTCAGCTAGGCCATTTTGAAATGTCAAATGTATTTTGAGCCAGCTGATTCATACAAAAAAAAGTTCCCAGCTGGTAAACATACCAGCTGGAAATGAAATGCATTAGTTACAAGCTGCCAGCCAGAAAAGTGTGCATATTGGCTCCTTTTGCATATCATATAGTGGTGGGCCCCTGCTTATATAATATATTATTGCTCTCAGGTTAACTGAAAGGTTTTTTTGAGACCGCACACGTGTGCATGCCTATTTCATATATTTAAAGGTAATTCGGAATGGATCATTTATAATTGGGAGGGGATGGGTATTGGAAATATCATGTTGGAAAAGTGTAGTATATCATTGATTGATAGGTTTTTCATCGCTTTCAAGATTTTTTCAGTCATTTTATGATGAAACCAGATATATAACAGTCTCGTCCCCCCTCCAAAAAAGTCAGGATTTTTCTTTTTATTCCCCTTGAAGAGTAATGGTCCCTCCCCAAACTATTATTATCTCGCCAATTTGGGTATACGTGTCACTCAGATCTCACTCATTCGTTGTTGTGCTCACTCTCTTGTTATAACAATTGGCGATGCTATTATATATAGGATAAGGTATAGTCACATGATTATTACGCAGTATAATGGTCGAGTGAAACGAGACGATTATACAAGTAATGAACGAGTGGCCATACCTTATCTGTTTAAAATATGGACTCACAACAAACTCCACCAGAGGGCGACGTGGTGAACCTAATAGTTTGCGTGTGCCTCTGGTGGACAGTGTGGACTCACAGAGCACTGAAACTGATTTGAGTACATATTCTGAAGTTCAATGAATGTATATTTCATACTCATCAGATGGTATGATCAATTTCAATTTCTCCAAATTTCAATGGGTTCTCTCATGATTTTAACCCGCGGAGGCTGGGATGGAACTGAAAACCCCAGAGCCTGATTTAGGGAAATATTCTATCATTATTGATATCATGGGCAGAGTATGTTATAGAATGTTGAAAACTCTGTTTGAACTGTGTGCAGATGAGAGCACTACAAGACTCAGAAGGAGACAAGGACCAGAAAAGAGTAAGCACAATTTGGAAGATGTCATAAAATTGCTGCAGGAGAAGGGTGATGATGTGCCAAAATTTGCTGCCTTGAATCTTGGTAAACTACCCCCAATAACATTTGACAGTGTCGATGTGTCAGTTTTACTGACAGAAATCAGAAAAACCCAGAATGAAATGAAATTTTTGAAGGAAACAGTAAAGGCTCAGAACAGTGTCAGTAAAGATATGCAGGGTACTCTCACAAATATGGAAACTCGATTGAAACGTGTAGAGAGAAAACATGAAGACCCACTCACAAATATGGAAACTCGATTGAAACGTGTAGAGAGAAAACATGAAGACCCACTCAATTTACACGTTGGGGCTGGCAATGTGCCTGAAAGCTCTGATGATCGTGTAATGATGTCGACACCGTACAATTATGCAGCTGCGGCCAAGAGTGTGCCAGTGCAAGGCCCTCGCAGTATGGTGGCTACGAAGAAGCCTCAGAAAGGCATTATTGGAACTGGTGGGAAGTCACTTTCCACAGTGAAGAGGATGAGGACGGCAAACGTGTTTGCCACTCGCTTTGATCCCATGGTAACACCGGAAGAAATGCGTGACTATTTGCAGACTAAGCTAAAATTGGATGTGGAAGTTGAGTCGGTACGTACTAAGTACAACACTTATGCTTCCTTTCACATTACGAGTAAATGCAATGATCCCTCAGTGTTTATGGATCCTGATATATGGCCTGAAGAAGCCTTTGTAAGGTGGTGGCGGAAACCAAAAGAGGAGCAACCTGTGCGGCCAATGGCAAGATTGAATATGGACTCAGAAAATCAACAACCGTCAGCTGCAGCTGACACTCTGGTGGTCCCCACTAGCGTAAGCCAAAAAGATGGAGATGTCACACAGGTTAAGACTGTATAATTTAATCTCTCAACATATAATTGTCGTGGATTGCCAAAAACCCAGCAGTCCTTGGTGCTAAGGCCTGATATTTTGGATATCATTGAAAATAATGACCTAGTTTGTTTACAAGAAACTTGGTATACCAAGAATGATCTTGGAAAATTAAACAGTCTACATGATAAATATCATGGAATTGGGACAGCTACGGTAGATTATGGAAATGGGATACTCCTTGGGCACCCTCCTGGAGGCACTTCTATTTTATGGAAAGTAGAATATGAACAATATATTAAACCAATTGACACTAAGCTTGACTGGTGTATCGCCATTGAAATATGTGTAAATAATAGAAAATGTGTTATATTTAATGTGTACCTTCCATACCAATGTCCACAAAATGAAAATGAATATATAGAAAAGTTAGGGGTGTTGAAAACCCTCATTGAGGAGTTAAATGTTACATGTTTTGCTATTTTAGGAGATATGAATGCCAATTTACAGGACATTGAACATTCCATGTTTGCTAGTCATCTAATTGAATTCTGTAATGATAATGATCTGAATATATCTTCTTGTATTAAGTTACCCAGAGGTAGCTACACATTTGTTAGCTCTAGTTGGGGGTCTTGCTCCTGGCTGGATCATGTGATTTCAAGCAAAGATTTTCATGATATTATTGAAGATATGAATATTGAATATGATATTACTGATGATGATCATATTCCGATGAGCTTATCACTGAATATTGACAATGCTCCTATGCTCTGTAATGTAACCAATGATGTGTATAAAAATAAGTTAAATTGGAATAATTTAACAACAGAAGATATCAATAAATATTGTGCTGAAACTGATGTTTTATTAAATGATATTGATGTGCCACTTGAATCTCTGAACTGTTGTGATATGAATTGTAATAATATCTTACACAAACAGATGGTAGAAAAGTTTTATAATGATATAACATGTGCGCTCACAACAGCAAGTGACAAAATTTTTGGTTCAAAACATGTTAAAAGCTATATAAATAAACCTGGATGGGCTGATCATGTTGCTGAATTATACGATGCCTCTCGTGAAACTAGGAATGTATGGTTAGGTGCTGGGAAACCTAAACAAGGTCCCTTGTATGATATGCATGTTAAATCACGGGCCCGTTTCAAATATGCCCTCAGGTATATAAAAAGGAATGAAACTAACCTCAGAAAAGAGTCACTGGCAAGAAAACTTTCCTGTCTTAGTAATGACGAATTTTGGAAAGAGATTAAATTAATAAACAACTCTAAGACACCCTTGCCCACAAATATTGATGATGTAACTGGTAATGATAAAATTGCTGAACTGTGGAAGCAACATTTTCATGATATATTTAATTGTCTGAATAACACTAGAGTTTTGAGTAAACCTCAAATCAAAACAGATTATGAATATGTTACAGTTTCTGAGGATGAGGTGGAATCTGCAATTAAAGAGTTATCTCTAAAAAAGAGCTGTGGAATAGATGGGATTTTTGCTGAGCACTTGAAATTTGCTTCCAATGTAATTCTCCCTTTGTTGAGTAAATGTATAACTGGTTTTATGGTACATGGTTTTCTCCCTTTAACCATGTTGTATACTGTAATAGTGCCAGTCATTAAAGACAAAACAGGTAAAATTTCGTCAAAAAATAATTATAGGCCTATTGCTCTGGCCAGTATTGTCAGTAAAACCATAGAAATAATAATATTTGACAGAATTGAAATGTATTTATTGACAAACCCAAATCAGTTTGGTTTCAAGAGAAAACATGGTACTGACCAAGCGATTTATGTCCTGAAAGAAATTATACAATCCTATCGTGCACTGAATGGAAATGTATTTGTGTGCTTTCTTGATGCCAGTAAGGCTTTTGACAGGGTGAATCATTCTGTCCTTTTTGATAAATTAACTGAGAGAGGTGTGCCAGATTACATTATTAGATTGCTCATGTTCTGGTATGAAAATCAAAAAATGTGTGTAAGATGGGGTAATGTATACTCAGAATATTTCAATGTGACAAATGGAGTCAGACAAGGTGGAATCCTATCGCCATATTTGTTCAATATTTATGTTGATGACTTGAGTACAAATCTTAATATGCATAAAATTGGATGTAGTATTAATAGTAGAATAGTTAATCATATTATGTATGCTGATGATCTTGTAATATTATCTCCGTCCGTATCTGGATTGAACAAGTTGCTTAAAGTTTGTGAAAAATTTGCTATTTGTCATGATATGTTGTTTAATGCTATGAAAAGTGCTGTTCTAAAATTTCTGTCCAAAGACCTGCAAGGTTCCTTGCTCCCTAGATTTTATTTGAATAATGAACCTATACAGGAAGTAAAAAGCTATAAATACCTAGGACATAAAATTATTGATGATCTGACAGATAATGATGATATTGATCGTCAATGTCGTAAATTGTATGTACAGGGAAATACTATCATTCGTAAATTTCACATGTGTTCCATTGAGGTGAAATTGACACTTTTCAAAGCTTATTGTATGCCAATGTACACTGCTCATCTCTGGTGGAACTATAAAAAAGGAGTTATTAACAAATTGTATATTGCTTATCACAATGTGTTGAAATATCTTCTGGGTTTTTCCAAATATGAAAGCACTAGTTTATTATGTACTTTTTTTGATGTGCAAAGTTGTTCAGCTGTAATTAGAAACCTTATATATAAGTTCTTGTGTAGATTAGAGAAGTCTGAAAATGGTATTATAAATGATTTGTTAAATACTAGTCTAATTTACACATCTGAAATCAAAAGACACTGGATAAAACTCATGTATGCTAATTATATGTTAATTAGTTGATTAGGTAGTTTTTATATGGACCGCATGTATACCCTGTATATTATGATGAGTCTGGAATAAAGTTATTGAATTGAATTGAATTGAATTGAATTATTGGTACCCTGATTTAGGACTAGCTGAAATTTGGTACCATGATTTAGGACTAGCTGAATTTTTGATACCCTCATTTAGGGATGATGCAGAAGGAGGAGATTTGGAAAAGGGGATTGTGATCCCTGTTTTAGGGAGAAATTTTAAAAACAGTACCCTGTTTTAGAGAAAATGATAAAATATCTTAACCCGTCTTAGGGAAAATATCAGCGAAAAGGACCCTATTTAGCCCAGCTTCCCCGGTGACTGTGAGAGTAGCCCCCCCCCCCCCCCCCCCCCCCCGGGTGCCACCTATAAACCATACATTATGTGATATAAAGTACAGCAATACTGATCTGTGATAGGCTCGAGAAACTAGGCCATATTTTAAATGTGACAAAATACTTGAGTCTGTGCATATTGGCTGTAAAGCTTATACTGGGAGTCGTATTGTCATGCGCAAAGTAGGAATCTTGCACAATGTAGGAATAATTCCTACATTGTGCAGGACAAAGTAGGAATTCCTACATTGCGCAAATAAGTAGGAATATCAGAGTCAAGAATCCAAATATCAGGAAGCTGAATGAGGTCATTGAGGAGGTTTAGGCTATATGAATGTTGGACTTTATGAACGTAGGACTGTTATAAAAATAATTATAATGATATGAGCATGCACTGATATGAGTTGTGTGCATAATAAAATATGATTTTATCAGTACATTTCTGATTGGCAAAAAGGCAGATATCTGGATGTTAGCTCGAGTATCTCTAGCAGTGAATTTGCCTTTTGTTTATTTTGGGTCCGGCGGCCATTTCACGGCTAGAGAGAGATCGTCAAATTTAATCTGCCCTAGCGCAGCCCACTGGGCTGCGCGTGGTAAACACGCACTGCAGGTGTCGTAGTTATGTACTCACTGCTTACATGGCCTGGCTGTTTGCAAAGTATAATCTGTTTTCTGCAATATCCAGTTGTAAAACAATCATTTTATTCTGTTTTAAGTCAGTTATCACACTTTTAAATGGACAAGAATTTCAGCTTCTTCAGAATTGAAATGGCCGCCAATGTTAAGACTGGTTTAGACCACGTGACTACATTTCACCCTCCACTTTTTGTGTATTGTGGGGAATGGTTTTTCACTGCTTTAGGGGTGTTTTATCTGGTGATGTTTTCAGGTCTTTTCATAATTTCAAACATTGAGAGGTTTCCACTCGATGCTTCATTTTTTTCCTGCTGGATGTTTCAAGCAATATAAAACTTTAAATGTTACACTGGCAATGCAGTCATCTTCAGAAATATGTAAGGTAACCTTGTAGTGCACTTTTAACAAGTGTCCCATCACGATTCAGAAGAAAACAGTGCATTTTTATGAAGAAGCCAGGAAATTTAAAAATCTGATTTTTTTTACTGAAGTACTCCACGACCTAAAAACTGCCCCTATGTGCTCTCAAATGTGTAAAATGAAGATAAAAAATGACAAGAAAAAATCTCTTTGGAAGGGCTTGTTATTTAGGGAGTGGATGCCATGACTATCTGGATGTGAGCCTGTAATGGTATTATTAAGACACAAATATTTAAAAAAAATGTTTGTACATTTTTTGTAAAATTAAAGTGACAATCAACATTTCTATTTCCAAATATGTCATATTTCCATTATAATGTACGAGTCAATCCAAATGTGTAACCACATTCTCCAATGCCAATAACGTCCAATTAAGCAGGAAGTGTCTGTTATTTGTTTTAATACAAAATGTAATAGAAAACTGATAAACATTGTAATTATATTGGCCGCATCCAGTGATCTCAGTTATTGATATATCTTAAAATTCCTACTTATTTGCACAAAGTAGGAATTCCTACTTTGGGCAGTTGCACAATGTAGGAATTCCTACTGGGCCACGATTCCTACTGGGTGCAAGACAGTATAACTCCGTAAACACTTGCAGAGCTAGCCTGGTATAAATCCAGGATCTAATGAGGAGAGTAATAGTATGCTGCAGACAAGAAAACATATCCTTATAAACTTATAATTTATGATTTGTTTGTTATTTTATTCCCATCCGTGTTACATGTGGAGAACCACTTTTTTCTCGTTTAGTCAAATATGCGCCAGGATATTCCGTTTATTTTATTCACCTAAGAAAGACAGATGTTGAAGGATAGACTATATTCTCTCCCACTCGCCCAACAATATATATCATACAATCAGAATTGACTCAGGTTATGACCTGTAATCACTTGGCTGATTGGGACGCTCACCAATGAGTATTCGGTCTCTGACCAAGTCCAGCATGCATTGCAATTGAAAGAACTTCCTGTTAATCCAAGATGGCCTCCACTCAATAAGATGTGTGTAATTCCTCTGGCTTTTGGCTCAGATAACATGATATCAAAGAAAGAATATCACATCCAATACTATTATGACATTTTCTGCAGGTTTCATATCAACAATGTTCCTTCATTCATTATATGACATTCAAAATTGAGAGTTAAAATAATCTTTGAAGTGGGCTGTCAAAATTACTTCTTCAGTTCATGTACAGTATTCAATTCATTGCAGGATTTAATTATAATGGGAATGGATTTCTGTTAAGGCTAACTATAATTGAACATTTGGCTTATCTAGAAGGAACTAATAAAGAATATTTATAATTTGGCTTGTTCAGTTTGTCACACCTAGCCTTTGATATGCAGTGGATACCTCCCACTGCCTGAATGATGAATCACAGCTTCTCTTTGAACTGCATTTGACTCTTAGTGTACAATATGGGTTTATTATATTTATTCATTATGAGCTCAACAACTTACCACATTGGCAAGATCTGCTCATATCAGTAACATGATTGACTCACCCATAACAATGAGGTGTATCACACCACCAGAAGTTTCTATTTGATGTCTTCTTATTGTATAATTCTATTTTTTGAACACTAATTTGGTTCTCTTCTAGCAATATTGAATTTAATTTGAAGCTTTATGTCAATATAAAAAGAATTCTTGTGATTTAATTTAAAGCCCTTCACATCTGTCCTTTGAAGGAAGTTTGACTTACTTTTTATATGAGTTCATGATTAAGATATGTCCTTTTGTCAATAAAATAATACAAATAGGAAACTTCCAATACATTGAGAAAAAATACTCCATTTTCTGCCCAATTTACGCAAAGAAAATTCATGTCAGAGCCAGTTCCATTAACTAAAAATAAATCTGATGACTATTAAGTTTTAATTGTTGTATCTGTCCTTGGAAGGAAGTTTTTATGTTTTGTTTTTTTTTCGAAGATGTTTTGATAGCATTAAACCTAACACATTAAAAAAAGTTAATATTCATACACAAATAGTTGGTTATAGAATTATATTTATAACAATTTCAAATCTATCACCCAAGGCCTGTATAGGTCTACAATTGTAGATCAACTGAGATCTTTGACATGTCTTTAACTTTATAAGTATTTATCATATATTTTAATACAAATATATCTGACACCCATATATAATTATTATGCAAAGTATGAAGGACATTTTAATCTCCATACACATTATTTACTCAGCAAGCTATTAATGTGAAGAATTCTGAAATTGTTTCTACTCAATTATCAAGCTGTCAAATATGCTCTCCTATTCATGTACATATTTAGCAAAACATATTCACACCATTGTCCCTAAAATACACATAATTATGCCTGATTACTTTTTAAATACATCTATAACATTTTGGGGGCCAAATGCTACTGGTTTTGAAACAAAGTGACACTAATATCATCACTTTTTAATTGTCATTTTGTATGAAATTTATTGTTTACCATTGAGTGGCGACCAGTCAAAATGAACAGGAAGTTCTTCAAGATGTATTGACGGGTCCCTTGGGAATGAGCCGAATGAGCCATTGTCATTTATTCAGGGACCAATCACAGAATCAGATCTCAGCCAGACGACGTTCTCAAAGATCAGTCAGATTTATTTATAGATGAAGTCACGAGCTGCCATGACATTTGATTAAAAGTAATACTAAAACTTAAAGTGTATTTTTTTCAATAACGCTTCAGAGACCTGCAGAATATTTCTGCAAGGACAGTAGAAAAAACCATTAAGAACATTTCACATTATAATGTATGTTGGAGGACCCATACTAGCAATGGCACCATAAGTTACACAGGAAAGGATGTCAGTAAGTTTATATGCAACTCTCAGCTGCATACGTGAGCTATTTCTCACATATGCAGCTATCTCTCACTTTTGATCTCTATAACTAGTTTAAGAGAAACGGCATTTGGTCCTGTCAAGGACCTGTAACATGGCAATTCAGTGAGGCGGCACTATAACTGCTACAAGTCGGTCTCATCACGAAATAACAGAAATAAAGTTGAAAGTGATGAAAACTCCTAGCAAATCTATCACTTATGCAGCTATATCTCAATTATGCAGCTGTCTCTCATTATTCAGATTATTGTATCCATTTCTCACTTGTGTAACTATCTACATAATTGTGCAGTTATCCCTCAAGCAGCTTTCTCTCACTCATGCAGCTGTCTCATTGTGCAGCTATTTCTCACTGCTGTAACTATCTCTCACTTATGCAGCTGTCTCACACTTATGCAGCTGTCTCACACTTATGCAGCTGTCTCGCACTCGCGTAGACTCGCACTCGCGTAGACTCGCACTCGCGTAGACTCGCACTCGCGTAGACTCGCACTCGCGTAGACTCGCACTCGCGTAGACTCGCACTCGCGTAGACTCGCACTCGCGTAGACTCGCACTCGCGTAGACTCGCACTCGCGTAGACTCGCACTCGCGTAGACTCGCACTCGCGTAGACTCGCACTCGCGTAGACTCGCACTCGCGTAGACTGGCACTCGCGTAGACTCGCACTCGCGTAGACTCGCACTCGCGTAGACTCGCACTCGCGTAGACTCGCACTCGCGTAGACTCGCACTCGCGTAGACTCGCACTCGCGTAGACTCGCACTCGCGTAGACTCGCACTCGCGTAGACTCGCACTCGCGTAGACTCGCACTCGCGTAGACTCGCACTCGCGTAGACTCGCACTCGCGTAGACTCGCACTCGCGTAGACTCGCACTCGCGTAGACTCGCACTCGCGTAGACTCGCACTCGCGTAGACTCGCACTCGCGTAGACTCGCACTCGCGTAGACTCGCACTCGCGTAGACTCGCACTCGCGTAGACTCGCACTCGCGTAGACTCGCACTCGCGTAGACTCGCACTCGCGTAGACTCGCACTCGCGTAGACTCGCACTCGCGTAGACTCGCACTCGCGTAGACGCACTCGCGTAGACGCACTCGCGTAGACGCACTCGCGTAGACGCACTCGCGTAGACGCACTCGCGTAGACGCACTCGCGTAGACGCACTCGCGTAGATGTCAATGTAATGTCTGCATTTTATCCATGAAGGCCCCTTTGCGTAAAACCTTGTGGGACCTCCACTGGTTCATTCAATAATTAGGTCAAATTACTGATGGTTGAAAACAAAGCTCTAATACAGAAATATTGCAATATAGCCATATTATGGGGGGGGGGGGTTCTCGCATAGTCAGCGTTACCGGGGAAGCTGGGCTAAATAGGGTCCTTTTCACTGATATTTTCCCAAAGACGGGTTAAGATATTTTATCATTTTCCCTAAAACAGGGTACTGTTTTTCAAATTTCTCCCTAAAACAGGGATCACAATCCCCTTTTCCAAATCTCCTCCTTCTGCATCATCCCTATTAAAAATTCAGCTAGTCCAAAATCAGGGTACCTAATGATAGAATATTTCCCTAAATCAGGCTCTGGGGTTTTCAGTTCCATCCCAGCCTTCGCAGGTTACACTCTTTTCAGTGGCAAATTTTAATGCAGCCCATACCTCAAACAGCAACTTTTTTTTTCTCAAAATCTTGTCACCCAATGGTGGACAACTTGTCCACTGACCTTGTCCACCTGGACAAAGGAAAAAGGTATATAAGATAGGAAAAGGGTGTAGACTAACATACCACTGATGAGACTAACATATACCCAAAGCCATCGGTAAAATAGACATGAAATCCACTGTTTCTAGAAACATGGCGCACTGCCCATCATATTGAAGTTTCCCTAGTAAATGAACTCGACCTCCGGTGATTGACTGTTGCAGTTCTGACCCATGTCACTATCGTTCCCAGTCATAATGTATAAAAATACAAATCTGTGAATTCTGTAGTGTTTTTTCTTCAGTTTTTTACCCGATATCACACGTGACAACGTGAAATGGCATTTGGAAGAGTCCAAGTGATGACGTCATGGAAACACAAAGGGAGAATCATCATATGACGTCAGACGTACTACAACGTTGTGGAGCTTCAGATCGTTGCTGTCACTCCCGTGAATAAACTGACCCACTTTCACCTGATTGCGCAAACTCGTAAACAATGGCGAAACGATTCTGAGATCAAGAAAAAACAAAGAAATATTTTCAAACAGGGCTGACATCTTAAGTTGATTTAAACCGTACATAATTCTTTGATTGTTAGTCGCCGGAAGTCGAGTTCTTACAGAGTCGGGACTTAAATTGGATGGGCAGTGCGTGATGTTTCTGGAAACAGTGGATTTCAAGTCCTTTTTGACGATGTCTTTGGGTATAGTTGAAACTAGTCGAGAACCAGTTAACCGTAGACCTCCGTGCTCGGCGAGTCTTCCTCCGTGCTCCGTGGGCTGTCACGGAGGAGAAAATTTCTTCTCGGCCGAGGAAAATTGCATCAATTGGCCGCTTGGTGTCACCACCTCACTACAGTATATTCGTATGTAGTTTATTTCCACGGAGGAGAAAACTGCTCCTCCGTCGGAAGGAGAATGCATTGATTGGCCGCTTGGTGTCACCACCTTATATTTTGTAGATTGTAAATATATCTGAGATCGTGAGAACAAGAGGAAGACAGTTAGACCTACACTAGGCTACAGTGGCCGGCAACTGTCCGAAACCGGCAGATGAAACTCGGACATTTTTAACTCAGTCAAATATCGAGTAAAACTGTGCTGTACTAATTGCAATTGAGCTGAATATTGTGCCTCACACGTCATCTTGTTATTCCTATGCCTTTCAAAACGTTGATTGTGATTTATCCAGTTTTGAAAAGTTTTGTGAAAATCGGGAGTGAAAAACATGAAAGTGTCCGGATTTGGCTGCCGGTCACTGTATATAGGGTCTATGTATTTTGTAGATTTTATTTTGTGTTTGGCCTGAAAATGACTGCCGTAATTGTGAACTAAATAAAAAGATATTAATTATAGTTTTGAAGATTTGACATACAATGGTTAACACACGTCTGACGGGCAAAATTGCTAAAGACTACCGCCAGATGTCACGACCTCTCAATGCAGTTCCAATATTGACCACCAAGCCCTCTAGTGGATTTTGTATGCGATGGAATAAACTTTCAGGGTGACATCTGGCGGTTGAATTGTCCATCCAAGCGAGGAGTTTATCAAATTTTATCAAAAAGTTGTTAAAATTGTCTTTTTAAGGGTCTTTTTCCTTCTAAATCGATGTCACAGCTAGGTAAGATGTTCATATTAACTACAATGGGACACAGAATTGTTGTGGAATTAAATAAAATGAGCCACGGAGCAAGATTTGGAAGTTTGCTCGGCCGAGGAGTTCCTCCGTGCTACCACGGAGCAAGGAGTTGCTCGGCCGAGGAGCTGCATAAATCCCACGGAGGAGCAGTCCACGGAGCACGGAGGAAGACTCGCCGAGCACCGAGGTCTGCAGTTAACTATTGTTGAACTAGTCTGGTAGTTTGACATCTTTTTAAAAGAATGAAGGACCCACAGTACCTCTCTATTTCTAGCCTCCTACCAGTAATATATGTTTCAAATTTTATTCAGAGATAGATATAGGGGTGAAGATTCAGATTCCTTCAAATCTTAGTGATGTCACCTTTGACCTTAGTGCAGTGACCTTGAGGTGACAAATTATGCACGGAGCACCGGCATCTCAGCAACCACTTACAAGAGGAAATTAAAACTTGGTATACAGAAATGTCTCAGGTCATAGTTGTGCCTCGTCATACTTTTTTTTAGTCATGTGACCTTTGACATTGACACATTGACCTTGAATTCAAAATGTGTGTGCATGCAACATCTCAACCATTAAAATTGAATAAAAGGTATTTCATATCTCTTCTATATCAAAACTATTTCGAGCACCATATGCTGTTTTACAGATTTGAATTTGACCTTGATCAGAGACATTTAAAACAGCTTGGCCAGCTTGTCAAGGGAATTTTCACTGTTTTTTGTACAAATGGACCATGTTATGATCTTTGGATCATCATGTTGACATGAAGTGGATGCGGTAGATTATAAAGGTATTGTTTTAGAGCATTTAGATGGAGAACTGTATTGTAATTTGTGCAAAAACCATGTGAGAGTTGGATGGTGCACTGCACTGACACCTTTAAATATCTCTGCCTTGATGCTGCAACCTTGACCTTTATATTATTGTGCAGGCCATTTACCAAATTCCCATAAACTGTGAACTGGAGATACTAAATACTGGGCATGCTTGGCAACCACAAGGTGTAGTTATCAATGTTTGCCAAAAGTTTTTGACCCACATCAGACAATATGTTCAACATTCAGCCAGCTAACGCCAGAAATTTATCTTCAACATCAACATTTCAAAGCATATGCCCTTGAGCTAAATGTCACAAGCTACGGTTGGACTGGAACCTTATTGTTGTTTTGATATTGTAATAGCAAAGAATAAGGCAGGCAACCAGAGAAATGAAAGTCTAAAGCACCCAATGTTTGGAAGGAGGTGTGTGATTACTCTGCATAGCTTATAAATGGATGAAAAGCCCACAGAAAGTTTGCTTGATACACATTTCATGTGCTTTCATTTAAGTCAACAGAGCTATCAACCCAGGGGGTTATGTTTTATTGTTCCTTTTTTATTGATTTTAATTGATGACATTTCAAAGTAAATTTATTTTTGATGGCTCATATTTTGGCAGGGATAATTTAATTTTTATAATAGCCATTTTTCCTGCTAATATTTTGTGCAACAATCATTTTATCCTTGTAATTGGCCCTTATCTCCAATCCAGTTGTAGACCTAAGACTCCCTTGTATTTTTGAGTTACTGCTCACATGCTTGGTCCACAATTCAGAATCCGGACATAGTAAATTATTACCTCATCGTTGAAACAAGTCTCAAAATGACTGCTTATGAAGCACAGCCTGCACTTTGAAGAAAAAAATTGCTGACAAGCAATCATTGACAAAAAAAGGTACTATCTGTGTTATTCTATGATCAGTACCAGATATATTTTAAATCTCTCTGTCGGTACCATCATGGGAAACGTATAGTCATTTCCTGTGGCTTGTTGTATTTGGCATGTGATGCGCGTTGTGTCAGTCAGAGAAATGTCTGACACCTCATATTTTTCGGGGGCTTTTGGGGTCAAAAAGTTTGAATGGAAATGTTTGTATGTATGTACCAGATAACATTAAATTGGATTAAAATCATAAAACCATATTATTTTAAAATGACACTTCACTGAATTTGGCTGGTCCAGAAATGAATATTGCAGGGGGTGTTCAATCTAACAAATTATACATTTATATTATTTGGTACTTCTTCTTATAGGACATTGTATGTGGTTTGTAAACATGGATATGCAAGAAAAATAATAAATACTTGTACAGAAAAGATGCTGTAATGTACTCCATTTTGACAAATGTAAAACCCTGGACCTACCAATTAGGCCTTTCACCAGAGACATTTAAAACAGAGATTGGAAACAAGCTGAAGTTATCATCACTAGAAATGGCAGACATAGGGATATAACTTATTTACTACTCAGAATACATCTACAAGTGATATGTGATCGAATGTCAACCTTCTTAGGCAATTTTGATCAAATATTGCCAGTGACCTTGAAGTGACTTTTCAGTGACCTTGAAAATAGAAAGCCTGTTTCCACGAAATTATCTACATGTTTTATTATCCTATCATCTACATCTTTCAAATACGAGCTCGTAGAGTCCTTATTCATCAAAATCTGTTAATAATTAACAATTTGAGAGCAATTTATAGTTTTGTGGTCAATCCATAAGGGAAATACTATAATACATAGGAAAATACTATAATACTAAGTTTTTTTGAAATAATATAAAAATGCCAGCTTATTGGGGGTTAGTTTATGAAAATATATAGAATACTGCACAGAAAAACACATTAATACTAAAAAGAAATTGAAAAAAAAGTCCGTCAATTTCAAGATTTATTATGAAGCTAAAATGATTAGAAATAGCTTAAATTGGTAGGGTTACAAAAGTGACAAATTGACGGACTTTAATTTGACCTCACATTTATTTTTGAGATATTAGATAAATCAAATATTAATCTAATTTCAGAAAATAATCAGCAATAAGTTGCTCTTATCATAAAAATACCTAAAAAAGAAGAAATATTCACAGAAAAATATGAGAAAATTAGTCATGAATAGAAATGATTAAAAAAAATATAATAAAAAATATATTGAATGTAGAGTCAATTGGGTTAAATCATTTTGATAATTTAAAAAAAAATGGCATTCTGTGTGGTTGATTTGGTGAATGGAAGTAGAAATCAGCCAATATGACATGTCACTGAAAGTGCTCTGCAGGGTGCTTTCTTGACGTCCGCTCCTCCCACTGCTATAGACCCGTTACATGTGCTATGTCACTCATTCTCGCTGATGGCATTATCGCTTAGGTGCACCGACCTCGTGGCGGCGCCATTAGTGCCACTTTCTGTTTCCCACATGTGGCCATTTGGCCAGCTTGTCAAGGGAACTTTCACTGTTTTGTACAAATGGACCATGTTATCCTCTTTGACATATCTACCAAGTATGTTTTAGGCCCCATTAGTCAATCAAAAGTGTTTTTAGTACTCTTCCCCCCCCCCCCCCACCTCATACCAGTCAGTAGGTTGAATATACTGACTTTGTCATGGGAAAAGGGCTACTCCATTGAATTCAGATTTATGCTCTCATATTGAGGGGGCTAGACATAATCTGGACATGTCCATCAAGTATGTCCTAGATCCCATTCGTCAATCCAAAGTCTTTTTAGTACTTTCCCCCACCCCCACCTCATTCCAGTCAGGTCAAATAAATTGACTTTGTCATGGGAAAAGGGCTACTCCATTGAACTCAGATTTATGCTCTCATATTGAGTGGGCTAGACATAATCTAGACATGTCTACCAAGTATGTCTAAGGCCCCATTAGTCAATCAAAAGTCTTTGAGATCATTTAAAAAGCATTTTTAAGTTATAAATGTATAAAAAAAATTATTTATTATGAATAAAAAGGATATATCCGCCTTTGACAGGGTATATATCCTTTTATATCCTGTTTTGACCCATATCCTATAAGTGTGTGTGGATATATACTTAGAGGCATACTTTATAAAAAACGTCAAATATCAAATGAACTTCACGCTCGTCTGTTCAGCAGAGTATCAAAACCATGATTTAGGGCAATATATATTGCAAATAGGCCGATTTCAGGTTGCCATACTTCCCCTTTCAAAGGAATTAAGCACCAATTTTGCTATAGAACAGTACCTTTATAATCTACTGCATCCACTTCATATCAACATGATGATTTGTTTGTTTGTTTGGGGTTTTACATCACTTTCAACATTATTTCAGTTATTTCGTGATGAGACCTACTTGTAGCAGATATAGTGCTGCTTCACTGAATTGTCATGTCGCAGGTCCTTGACATGACAACCCACCCGGTCACAGATTTACAAGGACAACGGGTTAACCCTTTGGCACAGGCCTCAGCTCATGTGGGAAATTGTATCATGAGTTCAATCCCGGCACGGCCGGGGTTCGAACCCACGACCTTTGGATCACCACAGAGGAACTGGTGCTAATAAGCTGGCACCCTAACCAACTGCGCCACGGCCTGTGATGATCCAAAGAGGATAACATGGTCCATTTGTACAAAAAAACATAACCCCATGGGTTGATAGCTCTGCTGACTTGAATGAAAACACATGAACTGAGATTAAGTACAACAAGCAACCAGGTTATGATTTTCCATACAAGATCCCAAAGTAGGCAAGATGTTGTATTTTCTGAGGTCTAATTCTATCTATTTTCCATTAGACTCAGTTCTTTTTCCATTTTGTCATGATTTTTTCAAAAATCTAATAGCTATCACAAAGTTGTCAAGGAGGCTGCCATTTTGAATAACATAGCCAATGAGAATCAAGATAACAAGTTGGGGCCAAATTTGAAATGTAACATGCATTTTGATTGGTCAAAATCATCATCAAGTCTGCTCCACTTTTAATGGTTGTGAGATTTTGCATGCACACAAATTTTGAATTCAAGGTCAATGTGTCAAGGACAAAGGTCACATGACTAAGAAATTATTACGAGGCAGGGCTATGACCTAAGACATTTCTGTATACCAAGTTTTAATTTCTTCTTATAAGTGGTTGCTGAGATATGCTCCTTACAAAATTTGTGACATCAAGGTCACTGCACTAAGCTCAATGGTGACATCACTGAGAATTTAAGGAATCTAAATCTTCAACTCTCTATCTAGCTCTGTATAAAATATGAAACATAAATTAATGGAAGTTTTGGAGAAGAAGATTTTAAAACATAGTGTTGGTATATAACAGATATGAAGTGACACAAATTTTGAATTCAAGGTCAATGTGTCAAGGACAAAGGTCACAAGACTAAGAAAGTATGACGAGGCACGGCTATGGCCTAAGACATTTCTGTATTCTAAGTTTTAGTTTCTTCTTATAAGTGGTTGCTGAGATATATTCCTCACAAAATTTGTGACATCAAGGCCACCGCACTAAGGTCAATGGTGACATCACTAAGATTTGAAAAGATAAGATAAGATAAGATACCTTTATTTTACCTGGATAGCATATTCAACATATTTAAACATTGATTTTCAATATGGTCCAGACAAATAAACATGTATCAAGGACACACAGATGTATATACAAAACACACAAGGAATCTGAATCTTCAACTCTCTATCTACCTCTGTATTAAATATAAAACAAATATTACTGGTAGTTTTGGAGGAGAAGATTTTTAAACATAGTGTTAGTATATAACAGATATGAAGTGTTTTTTATTCACTTCTGATGGTTGTGATGTGGCATGTTCACAAATTTTGAATTCAAGGTCAATGTGTCAAGGTCAAAGGTCACATGACTAAAATTGTATGACAAGGTACAGCTTTAACATAAGACATTCCTGTATACCAAGATTTAATTTCTTCTTGTAAGTGGTTGCTGAGATATGCTCCTTACAAAATTTGTGACATCAAGGTCACTGCACTAAGCTCAATGGTGACATCACTGATAATTGAAGGAATCTAAATCTTCAACTCTCTATCTAGCTCTGTATAAAATAGTTTGGTATATAAAAGATATGAAGTGCATTTAATTCACTTCTAATGGTTATGATGTGGAATGTTCATAAATTTTGAATTCAAGGTCAATGTGTCAAGGTCAAAGGTCACATGACTAAGAAAGTATGACGAGGCACGGCTATGACCTAAGACATTTCTGTATACCAAGTTTTAATTTCTTCTTATAAGTAGTTGCTGAGATATACTCCTTACATAATTTGTGACATCAAGGTCATTGCATTAAGGTCAATGGTGACATCACTAAGATTTGAAGGAATCTGAATCTTCAACTCTCTATCTACCTCTGTATTAAATATGAAACAAATATTACTGGTAGTTTTGGAGGAGAAGATTTTTAAACATAGTGTTAGTATATAACAGATATGAAGTGTTTTTTTATTCACTTCTGATGGTTGTGATGTGGCATGTTCACAAATTTTGAATTCAAGGTCAATGTGTCAAGGTCAAAGGTCACATGACTAAAATTGTATGACGAGGTACAGCTTTAACATAAGACATTCCTGTATACCAAGATTTAATTTCTTCTTGTAAGTGGTTGCTGAGATATGCTCCTTACAAAATTTGTGACATCAAGGTCACTGCACTAAGCTCAATGGTGACATCACTGATAATTGAAGGAATCTAAATCTTCAACTCTCTATCTAGCCCTGTATAAAATAGTGTTGGTATATAAAAGATATGAAGTGCATTTAATTCACTTATAATGGTTATGATGTGGAATGTTCATAAATTTTGAATTCAAGGTCAATGTGTCAAGGTCAAAGGTCACATGACTAAGAAAGTATGACGAGGCACGGCTATGACCTAAGACATTTCTGTATGCCAAGTTTTAATTTCTTCTTATAAGTGGTTGCTGAGATATGCTCCTTAAAATATTTGTGACATCAAGGTCACTGCACTAAGGCCAATGGTGACATCACTGAGAATTGAAGGTATCTAAATCTTCAACTCTCTATCTAGCCCTGTATAAAATAGTGTTGGTATATAAAAGATATGAAGTGCATTTAATTCACTTCTAATGGTTATGATGTGGAATGTTCACAAATTTTGAATTCAAGGTCAATGTGTCAAGGTCAAAGGTCACATGACTAAGAAAGTATGACGAGGCACGGCTATGACCTAAAACATTTCTGTATACCAAGTTTTAATTTCTTCTTATAAGTAGTTGCTGAGATATACTCCTTACAAAATTTGTGACATCAAGGTCACTGCATTAAGGTCAATGGTGACATCAATAAGATTTGAAGGAATCTGAATCTTCAACTCTCTATCTACCTCTGTATTAAATATGAAACAAATATTACTGGTAGTTTTGGAGGAGAAGATTTTTAAACATAATGTTACTATATAACAGATATAAAGTGTTCTTTATTCACTTCTGATGGTTGTGATGTGGCATGTTCACAAATTTTGAATTCAAGGTCAATGTGTCAAGGTCAAAGGTCACATGACTAAAATTGTATGACAAGGCACAGCTTTAACATATGACATTTCTGCATACCAAGTTTTAATATCCTGTAATAAGTGGTTGCTGAGATATGCTTAGTACAAAATTTGTGACCTCAAGGTCACTGCACTAAGGTCAATGGTGACATCACTAAGATTTGAAGGAATCTGAATCTTCAACTATATATCTACCTCTATATAAAATATGAAAGATGTACTACTGGTAGTTTTGGAGAAAAAGATTTTTAAAGAAATGTTGACAGACGGACGGACAGACAGACCGACAGATATTTTCCCCCTCCTAAAGCTCTGCGAGCTAAAGTCTCAGCAGAGCTAAAAAACCACAGGTTAATAATAAATATGCAGATAGGCCCCCTCCTCCAATGCACATTATCAGACAATCAGGTACCATTTTGTGAAGATACAAGCTTGTTACTAATATTCATATATGCAAGACATGCATTGTTAAGAGCCACACAAAGTGTGTCTCCACTGTCTACTAGAGGCACACACAAGCTATTAAAGTGACAGGTTCACCACATCGCCCTTTGGTGGAGTTTTGTCTCCAGTGTATTAGACAAATCATGAGGCAGCAGACAGCATAATTACTACACCTTTGCTGAGAACAATTGGCTTTGGCCTACTGTCCCTGCAGGTGACACTTGTTTTCCTTTGATCAAGAAACATGCAAATCTCACATGGAAAGTCATTGGTTGGGAAATGACTTTAGGATTGAGAAGTGTGCAAAAATTCCTGTATACGATCACTGCATAAAAAATTCATAAGGGAAGGTAACAGCCAAGGGAAGTCTTATCTGGGCAAAATTTAGATTAGCAGAATGAGGCACAAGGTGTTTCTGGTGTCCAAACATATGAGAAACAATTCACTCTTTGCTATTAATAGCTAAGACCTCTACCCACAGGTATCAGAGGACAGACAGAATTACAGAAAATTCTGATGTCAGTATAGCTTTGCTAGCATAGCTAAAAATGAGTGATGAAAAATAGCATTAATCTCAAAACATCACATCTTGCCTATCTGGCCATGAGTTTCCGAGAAGATTGAGAAATGTCCCCCCTCCCTATCTGTTTAACCTATTGTTGGTGTCGTTTTCAACATTATTTCGGTTACATCATGTCGAGACCGACTTGTCGCAGATGAAAATTCATGAAATCACAGAGTACAGGCTATTTTACAGAAGTTTGGGATATGCTTAAATTTTAGTGAAAATCGATGTGTTTTAAAAACTGGTACTGAAATGCACTCTTTATCATTTTACTTTTGTAAAGAGATGAAAATGTCCTTGCACTGAATAAAAGGCTTTTATTCACAAAATATATTTTACAATATCTACAATGTCTACTCTGCAAAGCAAGGTGATGTAATATATAACATATGCATGTATTGGTAATAACTGTCTGAGAGATGTATGAACAAAAAATCCTGATTTTTTTTGTTTACTTCTCACCAATGGGCGTTTCTAATTTTTTTACATACTTGAATGATTAATGGCCCATGTTTAATGACTTGATATATAAAAATAGACTTGCACAAATGTGTGGTGGTGGAAGCTTGCTTTGGTTTTAAAGATGGGCTCTGCATGGGCATTTGAAAACTACAAAGCTGGATGTTAATAATTAATTATGCTAATGAACTGTGGACCAGATGTCTGAGCCAAGTTTTACAAGGTTCTTTGGAGCAAAGTAAACAAGTTCATAAATATGTAGGTGTACATTAAAAGCAACATCAAACTAAGCATATATCTAGAAATGAATTTTAGATAAATTTATATATAATATTCACATGCTGTGCAAATTTGTACATTGGCAATTTACCTGGATGGCCTTACAACATTGAAGCTATCTACATACATAATTGGCAGTGTTTTTCTGTATTTCTGGACAGTCATCATAACTACAGTGATGAAAGTCAACATTCAGGAAAAAACCTGAAACCCTTAAAAATTAACCTGAAGATACCCCTACCCCCTTTCAGAAATGTCATTTTTGGATGTTTCAGAATTAATTTAGACCATTTTGAATTTCACATTTGAAGAAAAAACCTGAATTCGGTTATTTCCTGAAGACTTTCATCACTGTAATTAAAATCTAATAAAACAAGCTACTTTGGACTGACTGTTGGCCCCCTGCCCTAGAACTTGTTAGGGGGAAGAGGGGCACTTCATAGAAGCGATGTCTGCATAACTTCTGCATATGTAGATGAATCAATACCAGTTATGAAACATCAAGTGTGTATTAAGCAGTTACAAACATGCTTACTTATATGCAACTCAAAAGGAAACTGCCTTCAAGATCAGGGAGAGACATTCAATTCTAACATTAGCTATTTCCATGTAGATAACAAATATGCTTTGTGATATTTATTTTTGTTATGTTTGGTGGAGGAATGCTAAACATTTATTGTCAAGCAAAAGTTACTTGATATCAATTTTTTCACATGAGGCACCGATATATTGTAGTTTGATAACTCTCTATGATAGCATCAGGAACACAGGTTTTAGTCCCATGAGCTGTTATGTTGTGAATTCTCTAGCATTGTTGACTGAAATTATTTTAAAGAAATCATTGGTAATAAAAAGTACTTTTTTATCATTCAATCTGTTGTTGCTGCAATCCATACAAATTTTTGAGGAGCAAAACAAAAAACAACAAACTTTATTGAAAGATTTCTCTATATATTTTTGGATCAAGTGTTGTATGTTTAACAGAAGAATGACAATTTTTATCAGACCAATGTTGCCATATAATCATGACATAAGACAGAAGCTACTTATCATACTTGCTTGGTCAGAGATTATCTGAGGGCTCATGATTCAAAAGTAGTACATACAGACAGAAAGGCCCTCAATAAAAACCTATGTAACAGCAATATTTGATCAGTTTTGTTTTGGTTGGATAAAAACTAAAGATGTTATGTACAAATGATATTTTTTTTACTTGATATGTATCAGTATTATTTACGTCATTACGTGCCTGAGAGTAACCATACCAAGTTCTGAAAAGAACTGAAAACATTCATTATTACGAGTCCTCTGAGGCTGGGAAAAATATATGAACAATGAATATTTACATAACAAACTATTGTATGAATTCCTTTCAGACATCAATCAAAATCAAACCATCATATATGTTTCAGTGCCTCAATAAGTTGTCTCAAACTGACATGGCATTAAATGTTCATATTTTACATGAGTAGAGTTGGACATGCAGATAGATGCCAAGACATTGATACCCTCAAACAACTTTCTAAAAAATGATAAGGCAGGTACATGAACTATCTACTGCTGAAACAATTAAACCATAGGCAAACATGATATTACTATCAAAATACATTTCTAATATTGTATGTATCAGTGTTCACTTATCTTATTTTTTGATTCACTAGATATTACCAAAATTTAGATTGCATTGAAAGGATATGTAGTCGACAAACTAATAATGCAATTCCTTTATCAATATATGTATGGTATAAGCCTATATTTGACTCTCTGGCAGTAGCGTTCCCATGCTGCTCCATGTTTTTGACGGCAGTTCTTGTCATCTTCTTTTTGTCGAATTGCATAGACCAATCCACTGAATGCCACTACAGCATAGGGTATTGCAGAGTTGACACCTGAAACATAAAAAAAGTAATTTCTAACTACCGTATTTACTCGAGTATAAGTCGAGGTTTTTTTCCAAAAACTCTTAGTTAATGTTTAGGGGGTCGACTTATACACGAGAGCAACCTGTGGACGAGGATTTACGCCAAAAAATTACGACACTATGAGTTTTCATTACGAACATTCTTATTTTCGAAATAACGAATATCGGACATAGCGGGTCGGTTTAACAGTCTTATACTCGAGTAATTACGGTAAAATGTAAATACGATCTTCATATTTTCGAAATAACGAATATCAGTCGCAACAGATTGATTTTAATTGCGTTTTAAATGATAAAGAAAGGTATTTACCCAATATTACTGGTCTATTATTCGAAACGCTTTGTTTTGACTTTGTTCTCACTGATTCCAATTATCAGCGTTCACAGTTTTGCCATACGTCTTTGTTTCCACTGCTTTGAGTCGTGTCTTCCCGCTTGGAAAGAAATGCTTTCACACGTGGATCGATTTTAATTGCGTTTTAAATGATAAATAAAGGTATTAACCCAAATTGTTCGAGAACAGAACAAAAACAATAAATCCATTTAAAACGCAATTAAAATCGATCCCCGGGTGAAGGCATTTCTGTCAATTTCTTAAGATCGTCAACACGTGGTTGCAATTTAGAAAGGCGGAAGTGACGGGAAGAGGCACTTGTTTTTAGCGCGAAAACGAGTTTGATATTTTAATTGCATTTTAAATGATAAATAAAGGTATTTACCCAATATTATCACAAATTATGCTTCGCAGGTCGAGAATTTATCCATGAAGTAAAACGTAAATATCATGTACGTGACGTCGCGTTAATTCACGTCCGCAACACGAGGAGAAGCCAGGGATCCATCATTGCGCAGTTTATTAATATTTCAATGCGAGTTGATACACTCCATTTGTTTTCGCACCAAAAATAAGAGCTTGTCCCCGTCACTCCCGCTTTCTAAAATGACGACCTCGTATTGCGTAAAGCATGTTAAATGGATGAATGGTTTTGTTCTGTTCTCGACCTGCAAAGCGTATTTTGTGTTAATATTGGGTATATACTTTTATTTATCATTTAAAACGCAATTAAAATTGATCCACGTGTGAAGGCATTTCTGTCAAGAAGGGAAGACACGACTCAACACGTGGTCGCAATTTTGAAAGGCGGAAGTGACGGAAGTGAATATTTCTTTGTGTATTAACACGCTTTGTTTTGATGCTAAAAACGATATAAACAATAATAATTAAAAGCGATATAATGAATATCGTTGGCTTTATAATACACAAAGAAATATTCTCCCACGTGTTGGTTTTGATGCTAAGATTAAGGACGTCATGTACATCGTATTACGTTCTACATCGTGAAAAGGCGGAAGTGACGGGAAGAGGCTCTTGTTTTTAGCGCGAAAACGATTGTTAATATATTGCGCAATAATGGATGGTTTTGTTCTGTTCTCGGCCTGCAAAACTAAATTTGTGATAATATTATGTATATACCTTTATTTATCATTTAAAACGCAATTAAAATCGATCCACGTGTGAAAGCATTTCTGTCAACAGGGAAGACACGACTCAAAGCAGTGGAAACAAAGACGAAATGCAAAACTGTGAACGCTGATAATTGAAATCAGTGAGAACAAAGTCAAAACAAAGCATTTCGAAATAATATGTTTTAAATGATATATAAAGGTATTTACCCAATATTATCACAAATTCGCTTTGCAGGTCAAGAACAGAACAAAACCATCCATTCATTTAACATGCATTGCGCAATACTAGCGTGAAAGCAAATATCGGACAGGCGGACTACTGTCTACACGTGGTTGAATATTTCTTTAAGGACGTCACGTACATCGTATTACGTTCTACACCGTGGAGAAATTCTTGCGAAAAATAATTTGTGATAATATTGGGTAAATACCTTTATATCATTTAAAACATATTATTTCAAAATGCTTTGTTTTGACTTTGTTTTCACTGATTTCAATTATCAGCGTTCACAGTTTTGCGCATTTGTTTCCACTGCTTTGAGTCGTGTCTTCCCTTGTTGACAGAAATGCTTTCACACGTGGATCGAATTGCATTTTAAATGATAAATAATGAAAACGCTTTGTTTTGACGCTAAGATCAATGATGTGGAGAAATTCTCGAAGTAATTGTGATAATATTAAGTACATACCTTTATTTATCATTTAAAACGCAATTAAAATTGACATGTTGGCCGCTCCACTTTTGTCTCGTGGGCACCCAGACGCTAAGACGTTTTACCGTATATACTCGTGTATAAGACCGCTAAGATCTTATATCGTAAGTATATTTACGTTTCACTTTTAAAATGACCGCCAAGCTTCAGCTGAAGCTTGAATGGTAGCAGAGCCGATATGTCAAGAAAAACCAACTCGACTTATATTCGGAAATTGTTTTTTTTCAAGAAAAATAACCTCAATTTTGGGGGGTCGACTTATACACGAGTCGACTTATACACGAGTAAATACGGTAAATTAATAATCAAAAATAAGATTAATGCTGTACAAACACAGCTAGGTAGTCATATATCAACCGTTTAAAAAATCACAACAATGATAGGGTACCAGTCTAACTTGCGCTTGTGACAAGTGGCTCAAGGGCATACACGTTAAAATGTCTGACGATGAAGATAATTTCTGACGTTGGCTGGCTGAATGTTGTCTGATTCGGGTCAGAAACTTTTGGCAAACATTGATAACTACACCTTCACCAGATGCTTATGTGTGTCAATTGTCATGCAGCTGCCATTATTTGTTCTTGAGTTATTGCAATGACGTGGATTTGACATAATTGTCCCTGTGACCTTGAAAAGTAGGTGAAGGTCATGTTCCATACTAAAATGTCAGATCTTCACCAGATGCTTATGTGTGTTAAATCTCAGAAAGCTACCATCATTTGTTCTTGAGTTATTGCGATTCTTGATATTTCACATAATTGTCCCTGTAACCTTGAGAAATAAGTCAAGGTCTGTCCATCAAACTCATCTAAGGTTTTCACCAGATGCTTTTGTGTGTAAAGTCTCAAAATACTGCCATCATTCATTCTCGAGTTATAGCAATGATAAGGATTTCACATAATTATCCCTGTGACCTTGAAAAGTAGGTAAAGGTCATGTTCCATTCAAAAATTTCTGAAATCTTCACCAGATGCTTATGTGTGTTACATCTCAGAAAGCTACCATCATTTGTTATTGAGTTATTGTGATTCTTGATATTTCACATAATTGTACCTGTGACCTTGAAAAGTAGGTGAAGGTCATATTTCATAGAAAAAAATTTGGGGTCTTCATCAGATGCTTATGTGTGTCAAATCTCGCCGTCCGTCGAACTCGTCCAAGGTTTTCACCAGATGCTTATGTGTGTCAAGTTTCATGAAGCTGCCATCATTTGTTCTTGAGTTATCGCGATGACAAGGATGTTCGCTACAGACATACATACATACCCACGCCAGGAGTACTGCAATACCCTCAGCCTGATTACATCAGGGGCTGAGGGTAAAAACGTATATGGTGCTCGACATAGTGTTCATATATAAGAGATATAAATTACTTTTTACTCGCTTTTAATGGTTGAGATGTTGCATGTACCCAAATTTTGAATTCAAGGTCAGTGTGTCAAGGTCAAATGTCACATGATTAAAAAAGTATGATGAGGCATAGTTATGGCCTTATACATTTCTGTATAATTTCCTCTTATAAGCGGTTGCTAAGATATGCTCCGTACAAAATTTGTGACCTCTATGTCACTGCACTAAGGTCAATGGTGACATCACTAAGATTTGAAGGAATTTGAATCTTTACCTCTATATCTAACTCTTTGTAAAATTTGAAACATAAAATTCTTGTTTGTTTTGGAGATTTTGTAAAGAAATTGTTGACAGTCCTTTTCCCCACTCCAAACGCTCTGCGATTTCAAAGAATCCGACAGAGCTAAAAATCAAACCTCTAAGAAACTGACCTGTTGCTAGAGCCATGCTCAAATGTACAAGAAATTCTCCAAGATAGTTGGGATGTCTGCAGAGTCCCCACCACCCTGACACCAATAATTGCTTGCCTGATGGTGTGGGTATCTTCTCCAGATCTGCAATCACAAATCAAACAATTGATCGGCAATAAGATAAAGCAAGAATCTCCAAATGTGCGTGATGACAGATGTACTGGATGACAATTATTATTTTTGAGAATGATAATATTTGTGTTTTGTTGCCTTTATTGTTATGAATTTTTAAATCAGATATACTGGATGGAGTGAATTCTCTGGTTACATTTGATCTTGTGTTGTAGGTAGAATTAAGTTGTTGATAATACTTGTTTAGCAAGATGACTTTACAATATGGAAACAGGAAAGATTTTGCTGACAATGGATCTTCAGCAAGAATGTGCCATCTTGTTCATAAGTCTTTTCATAAAACATGTAGATCACCCGCCATATTGAACGTTTGTGACTTCATTCTCCATGTCTCGTCTTTATAAGTTGCCTTCAATTTGTGTCTAAATTGGATGTTGGAGTTTCCAAATGGGATTGAAATACCACAATCTTTTCTTCAACTTAAAAAATGTCAACTGACACAAATTATGTGTTGCAGAATGCCTGTCTAGTTGGCAGAGATGAAAATATCAACACAATTAAATAATCCAGCCATTAAGATGCCAAAAAGTACCAAATTAAAATGGACTGTATAGAAAGCACTCCAGGCTGCCATTTTTCAAAATGCTTCCATGAAATCATGAAATTTTATAGAGATTTGGGGTATGCTCAAATTATACATGGTCATAAAAAACTGTTATACAAAGTAGCTACCTCCCTGAAAAGAACCCAAAACCACTTAGATCATTGTGTTTTGATAAAAATACCAAGTACTATGCAGTATGCTTTGTAGCCACTATTGTGGACTGAGGGTGCTGGATGAACAGGCTTCAGTAAGCCAAATCACAGAAGTGTCCTAATCTGAAAGCTCTCCTGATGACGATATGATTAAAATCATTGTCTCATAATACACATAAAAATAAAATACATGTCAAAAGTAGTCCACCTTCATTTTGATAAGTGTAAATTATGCACAAGTCTGAGAAAATGTGAGTTTAACAATGCTTAAATATGCGTAAGCAACATGAGGTCGCCATTTTGAAAAGCAGAAGTGACAGGGAGAAGCTCTTATTTTGGGGGCGCCACTGCATATTCATTCCCATTGAAATATTAAAGCATTGGTGAAACCTGACTTTCAGACACATTTTCTTTACATAACATGAATGTTTATACCCTAAACAGTACTTTTATGTAGTATTACCCAAAATATTCCCTGTTATCAACTTTCTGTGGCATTTGAAAGTTGATCAGTTGTCTGCTGAAACCTGCAACAGCAATTGAACACTCTGTCAACAAGCTTTGTTTAGCTGGTCTGTGTACTCGTGTAAACACCTAATGAGTTACCAGTTGGGCACCTGTCCAGCTTGGGAAACAATGTGAACAGAGAATTGTCAATTTCTGCAAAATCTTCTCGGACGTTTGGACTCATAACCTCAAAAATATTCATCCGTTTTTAATATTTCTACCACCAAACGAAAGCCAAGACTTTACTCTATTGGTATGTGAAGTGTCAACGTTCGATATTATGTTTAAATATTTAAAAAAAATGGCCGAAAATGTGTTGTTCCGATTTTGTCAATGTACAATATGAACACAGAATTGTCAATTTCGGCAAAATCTTCTCGGACGTTTGGACTCATAACTTCAAAAATATTCATCCGTTTTTAATATTTCTACCACCAAACGAAAGCCAAGACTTTACTCTAATGGTATGTGAAGTGTCAACGTTCGATATTATGTTTAAATATTTAAAAATAATGGCCGAAAATGTGTTGTTCCGATTTTGTCAATGTACAATACGAACACAGAATTAAACAACACCTCCTGTGACTTACGGAGCCCTCTGAAAGTTCAAAGGTCAAGGTCACACAACACATTTCCGGTTTAGTACGGGCAGTACCCGGTTGTCACAAGAAATCATAATTCTCAGAGCAGATGTTATTTTGTGGATTTCAGACAGATAGCCTGTATGTATGTCAATTTTAAGATCATATATTGTTTTAGATACTTTAAACCACTGTAAAATTGCCTGCAACTTTCCAGGTTTCACCAATGCTTTAATATATTCCACAATGATGGATCCCTGAGTCTTCTTATTTACATTTTGAAGATCCAAAAACTAATCGATGCATAAAATATCACTGCAAATTTGTGTTATTTATGATGATGTGAGGGGCTCATTTTGATACAACTAATATATTGAAACACCAATATCAGGGCTTGACATACGCACTGGCCCGGTGGCCCGGAGCCACCAGATCCTCTGTTCGGGCCAGTGAATGCTCTGTTGTAGTGGCCCAGTTGGGCAACCATATTTTTGGTCTTTTAGTGGCCCAAACTATCTTTTTATTATTCTTATCCTCGATAAATATCATATCACAAGACATTTGATTATCATCCTATTATCCAAAGAAACTTCGGGCCACCACTTCTCATGCTTTGGGCCTGAATATGACAATACCAATTATCGTATTGATGTCTTTAAACTGGTATGTTGATATTATATCAGTGGGAGGCCCTAGTTTCATAATAGCACAGTATAAATGGATTGATCTATTTGTGTGCTTCAACTTACGTGCAAGAGTTGGGTCGTAAGGTTCCACTCTGATTTGGTGCTTTTGACTGGAGGAGCCACGATATATTACATATCCCATCACTGAAACATAAACAAATATTCAGCATCAAACTTATCATTTTATAGTTTAAGTTTGCATCCAAACCAACTGCACAATGGTCTGTGGCCTAAAATATACCCTGGGTAATTGATACATCCTCTCCTTCCATTAGGTTATTAAAAACATAGGCATCAGAGATGCATCAACCCTCAGCCCTGGTAACTTACTGTACAGCATTTGCTCCACACAATATTTGTGAACAAAACGTCACTGCAAATTGATGAAGGGGTAAAAAAAAAAACATAATAATGCACATCTACTCCATTTGATAGCTAATGTGTGTCAAATATCATGAAGCTGTCATTATTTACTCCAGAGTTATTGAGATGATGGGCCTGTGACCTTGAAAAGTAGGTGAAGGTCACTGTCCATCCAACTCATCTGGGGTCTTCATCAGATGCTTGTGTCAATTCTCATGAAGCTGCCATCATTTTTTCTTGAATTATTGCAATGACGTGGATTTGAGATAATTGTCTTTGTAACCTTGAAAAGTAGGTGAAGGTCACCATTCATCAACCTCATCTGGGGTCTTCACCAGACGCTTATGTGTGTCAAATCTCATAAAGCTGCCATCATTTGTCCTTGTGTTATTACAATGATGGGGATTTCAGATAATTGTCCCTGTGACCATCAAAAGTAGGTGAAGGTCATGTTACATAAAAAGTCTTAGAGCATTCATGAAACCTGGAAGGTTCCAGGTGATTTTACAGTGGTTTAAGGTATATGAAAACAATATATGCTATTAAAATTGACAGACATACAGGCTATCTGTCTGAAATCCACAAAAGAACATCTGCTCTGAGAATTATGATTTTTTTTTACCACCAAGTACTGCCAGTACTGGACAGGAAGTGTGTTGTGTGATCTTGACCTTTGAACTGTCAGGGAGCTCCGTAAGTCACAGGACGTGTTGTTTACCAATTTTCAAAATTGGAGCAACACATTTTCTGCCATTTTTTTCACTATTAAGAGAATGAATTGGAAGATAACACTTATCATGATTATCATGCCTTTTCTTGGCTTTCTTTTGTTGGTAAAATTATTAAATGAATATTTATGGAGTTATAAATGAAGAAAAATCATTATTTTTTATATTATATATGTTTGCAAAAAAAAGTATAAAAATCTATACAGCCCATCCTTTAAGGTGGAATCCATGCAACCTTTGATGTCTTCCCATTCAATGGTGTGAAAAACCCCAAATTTCATCAAAGAGGGTCAAATCATAAATTTCACTGATACCAATTATCAGCATTCACAGATTTCAGGGTGGCCACACTTTGATGAGAAAAAAATTCCCTGACATTTCCCTGACTCAAGAAATAATTCCAGGTATTGTGGCCTCCATCCTCCCCTACAGCCGCCCATTTCACCCTTTACCTGGATGATGGTTTCATGCATAAATGTACATTTTTAATAAGCCTGTGATTATGGATATTAGATTTAAAAGGTACAATATGTATCTTTAAACTCTTAAAATGAATTACTTTTCTTTTTGTATAATTTGTGTTCAACACATCAGCCAGTTCATGATGACTGATGACTTCAAATAAAATCGTAAGTCAATGTGGTCAATGATTAATCAGGTGCACTGCAAGACCATCACAGGCTTATTAATAATTCCTTTTATTACTTTTTAGTTTGCTACATGTAGGCAAGAGAAACAACCTGGAATTATTTCTTGAGTCAGGGAAATGTCAGGGAATTTTTTTCTCATCAAAGTGTGGCCACCCTGTGCCACTGTCATGAATTTATCAATCAACCATGGTAAATTTATTGATGACTGGAAACTGGCCAAAGTCATACCATTATATAAAGCTGGTGATAATTCAGATCTTTCTAACTATAGGCCAGTGTCCATATTGTCAGTAGCAAGTAAAATCCTAGAGAGACATGTACACACAACTTTCTATCAGTATCTTGAGGAACATAAGCTTATCACATCTCACCAGTCTGGGTTCAGACCCAATCACTCATGTGATACTGCTTTACTTAAGATGACAGATGATTGGTTGTGTGAAATAGACAGAGGTAATATGATAGGTCTAATGTATATAGACCTTCGTAAGGCCTTTGACACCGTCAATCACTGCATTATGATTCAAAAACTTGCTGCATATGGTGTCACAGGTAACAGCTGGGATTGGTTTTGTTCTTATCTTGATAGAAGATCCCAAGTTGTTATGTGGGAAGGAGAAACCTCTGAAAATCAACTGGTTACAGTAGGGGTTCCACAAGGGTCCATTTTGGGTCCCCTTATGTTTACACTGTATATAAACGATTTGCCAGAGGTAATAGATGGATCAGTACATATGTATGCTGATGACAGCACCTTACAAGCAATTGGTAATAATGTAGACACTATTTCAGCAAAGTTGTCATCAGATTTTATCAAAGTAGCCAAATGGATGAAGTACAATAGATTAACGTTGCATGTAGGTAAGACAAAGACTCAATTGATAGGTACTACACAGAGAGTGAAAAAGAACACAAAGCTATCAGTTTATTGCGACAATCAGATTTTAGAACAAGTCAGTTGTGCAAAATTGCTTGGAATACATATCGACAGCAATCTCACATGGCAAGATCATTATCATTATGTTTCTAAGAAGATTTCACAGAAAATTGGTGTATTGAAAAAAGTAAGAGATTATGTAAATATTGATACATTGAAAATGCTCTATAATGCCATTGTTTTACCACATATGGATTATGCTTGTATTATCTGGGGTAGATGTCCCAACCTTGGCAATGTTCAACGCATATGCAAGCTGCAAAAGCGAGCTGCCAGAGTCATGCTAAGATGCAAAATTAGGGACAAATCCTCAGAAGAACTCTTTAGAATTATGAAATGGATGCCATTCAATGATCGTGTACAGTACAAACGGTGCTTGATGATGTACAAAGTTCACAAAAATTTAGTTCCTGAATATTTGCAAAATTTCACCCCAGTTGCAGCTGTGCATAAATACAATACCAGATCAGCTGCTAGAGGGAATTTGAGAGCACCAAAACCAAATTTGACATATTTCACTAGGAGTTTCAATTATGAAGGTGCTAACTTATGGAATTCACTAGATGTTAACATTAGAGAGTCTGCAAGTGTGTCTTGCTTCAAATCAAGGTACCTTAAGAAATATTTTATGTCATAATACACAAATGATTTTATATTTTTAATGTGTTTTTAAATATTGTACATAAATGTTTTATCCTAGCATAAGACTCGGCCATGGTGAAAACTAGATTTGTATCTAATCTGTGTTACCGAGGATAAATAAAGGAATTTATTTATTATTATTATTATTATTACAAAATATCATCACTACAGATACTCAGTCTCCTATACATCCTGAGGGTATAGCACTAAACATTACTTTCAAAGCAACACACTTACTACAGGATACTACTTTGGAAACAGAATACACAAATACATATGGCCATGTGATCTAAAGTTATACACTAATACATATGGCCATGTGATCTAAAGTTAATATCATTTTAGTGGTTAATGCAGATTATTCAACAATTTTCTTTTTTTTTAATCACATACATTTCAACACATGTTTACTTTGAAAACAACACACAACCTTCCAAATAATCTTGGTTTCATTATCTAGGTGACTTATTTCTTTGTCTGTGGTCTTACCGGGAAGTTATCAAGCTTAATGTCAATCCATTAATAAATCTGTCCGAATTGGAAGAAAAAAAGTTTTCTTCACCCAAAGTTTCATGTGTTCCGCCATTTCTGCAATCCAGTTCACATGCTTGAGATTGAAAATCAATTTGGTGATGTGACCCCAAAAATAATAATTCATCTTATAAATGTGTTTAACACGCATCTAGGTATTTGGGACGCATAATTACCATTCAACTTGTCAAGTCATCTTAAACAAAAGTATATATATGGTACATTGAATGAATATTGGGGCCTCCCATGCACACATCAACTAAATTTAAAGGTATGTTCCCGCTGAATGCCAAATTCAGGGGATGTTTATATTCATCATGCTAAATGACTCAATCCTGCAATCTATGCAAGTTCAGAGGTTCTGTCCTGTTGAACACAAAATTTAGAACCATAAATTTCACTGCACAGAGAAATATATATAAATTTATATTTATATATGTAAGGCCTGGGAGGACACAATATGGGAATGATTAAACTAGAACTAAAATAAAACATAGGCATCAGAGATGCATCAACCCTCAGCCCTGGTAACTCATTGCACAACATTCGCTCCACACAATATTTGTGAACAAAACGTCACTGCACCAAGGCAAATTGATGCAGGGGTAAAAAAAAACCATAAAATCTACTTCCTTTGATAGCTTAGGTGTGTCAAGTATCATGAAACTGTCATCATTTACTCTAGAATTATTGAGATGGGCCGGTGACCTTGAAAAGCAGGTTAAGGTCACCGTCCATCAAACTCATCTGGGGTCTTCCCAGATGCTTATGTGTGTCAATTTTCATGAAGCTGCCATTATTTGCTCTTAAGTTATTGCAATGACGTGGATTTGACATGTTTGTCCCTGTGACCTTGAAAAGTAGGTGAAGGTCATGTTCCATCGAGAGAAGTCTGAGGTCTTCACCAGATGCTTATGTGTGTCAAGTCTCATAAAGCTGCCATCATTCGTTCTCGAGTTATAGCAATGATAGGGATTTCACATAATTGTACCTGTGACCTTGAAAAGTAGGTGAAGGTCATGTTCCATACAAAAATGTCTGAGGTTTTCATCAGATGCTTCTGCGTGTCAAGTTTCATGAAGCTGCCATCATTTGTTCTCGAGTTATCGCGATGACAAGGATGATTTCACATAATTGTCCATGTGACCTTGAAAAGTAGGTGAACGTCATGTTTCATAGAAAAAATCTGAGGTCTTCACCAGATGCTTATGTGTGTCAAATCTCATAAAGCTGCCATCATTTGTTCTTGAGTTATTGCGATTCTTGGGATTTCACATAATTGTCCCTGTGACCTTGAAAAATAGGTCAAGGTCGCCGTCCACCGAACTAGTCCGATGTTTTCACCAGATGCTTATGCATGTAAAGTTTCATGAAGCTGCCATCATTTGTTCTTGAGTTATCATGATGACAAGGATGATTTCACATAATTGTCCCTGTGACCTTGAAAAGTAGGTGAAGGTCATGTTCCATCAAGAGAAGTCTGAGGTCTTCATCAGATGCTTGTGTGTGTCAAATCTCATAAAGCTGCCATCATTCATTCTTGAGTTATTGCGATTCTTGGGATTTCACATAATTGTCCGTGACCTTGAAAAATAGGTGAAGGTCGCTGTCCATCAAACACGTCCCAGGTTTTCATCAGATGCTTTTGTGTGCCAAGTTTCTTGAAGCTGCCATCATTTGTTCTCGTGTTATCGCGATGACAAGGATGATTTCACATAATTGTCCATGTGACCTTGAAAAGTAGGTGAAGGTCATGTTTTATAGAAACAATTCTGAAGTCTACACCAGATGCTTATGGGTGTCAAATCTCATAAAGCTGCCATCATTTGTTCTTGAGTTATGCGATTCTTGGGATTTCACATAATTGTCCTTATGACCTTGAAAAATAGGTCAAGGTCACCGTCCATCGAACTAGTCCGAGGTTTTCACCAGATGCTTATATGTGTCAAGTTTCATGAAGCTGCCATCATTTGTTCTCGAGTTATCGCGATGACAAGATGATTTAACATAATTGTCCCTGTGACCTTGAAAAGTAGGTGAAGGTCATGTTTCATAGGAAAAATTCTGAGGTCTTCACCAGATGCTTATGTGTGTCAAATCTCATAAAGCTGCCATCATTCGTTCTTGAGTTATTGTGATTCTTGGGATTTCACATAATTGTCCCTGTGACCTTGAAAAATAGGTCAAGGTCGCCGTCCATCGAACTCGTCCGAGGTTCTCATCAGATGCATATGTGTGTCAAGTTTCATGAAGCTGCCATCATTTGTTCTTGAGTTATCGCGATGACAAGGATGTTCGCTACAGACATACATACATACATACATACATACAGACATACATACATACATACCCACGCCAGGAGTACTGCAATACCCTCAGCCTGATTACATCAGGGGCTGAGGGTAAAAATAAGTAAGACATGTAACAACATCATGGATATTTGAGCTTCAACTTGGAAACTTTAATTCTTGCTATTATAGTATTAAAGCCAAAGGAGCTCATTTTGTTCCCTCAGTAATTATTCATTGGGAATGTTTGTTTTAAACCCATCAATGATCTAAAAGAAATTTCCCTGACATTTTTTAAAATTCCCTGACATTTCCCTGACCTTGAAGAAAAAAAGATTTTCCCTGACTTTTCCAGGTGCGTGGCCACCCTGGATTTGCCATTCAAAGTCCTTGTGATTTAAGGCCAAACCAGTGATCAAAGGCTTTAATGCCACTTTTTCCATATCTAGTCCTTTAGGTTAAGGGGGATTCCATGCAGTCTTTGAATCATGTCTTCCCTTTTTGACAGAAAGGTTTTCAAATGCATGACATATTTTTCAAATAAATAGTACACTTTCCCACAAATGATATACCGGTATCTTTCACACCCATAAGATATTTGTCACAATCATAAGATATTTGTCACAACCCTATGATATTTGTCACAACCATAAAATATTTGTCACAACCATGACAGTTATTTCATTGATTCAAATAATATTAAAATAATCTTATGTTGTTCTAAAGTATATTCCTGGCAATAAATTACGTGTGGGAAATTTTTTCGTGGTTCGTGTTTCGTAGTTCGTTTTTTACGTGGTTCGTAGTTCGTGTTTCGTAGTTCGTGGTTCAAGGGAAATTTTTCGTGGTTCTTAGCTTTAGGAGGGGGCAGTCATACGGGCACTTTCACGCCCTGGCAACCCCAATTGGCGTTGAAAACAAATACCTGGCAGCCATTGAAATAGTATAGTCAAATTGAACCCCAATATGAAGATTTCATCTTTGTTTTCTGTATAAAGTCATTATTCTTTATATTTTCTATGTTTGCAAAAAATAGTTTAATTTAATATGTTCTGATGTGCATATCGCTCAAATATAAGACCAGTATGAAGATTTAATCTTTGTTTTCTGTATAAAGTCATTATTCTTTATATTTTCTACGTTTGCAAAAAACAATTAAATACAGTATGTTTTGATGTGAATATCACTTAAATAGAAGCCCAATATAAATGTTTGCCAAAAAATGAATATTCATTGAAAAAAAATGGGACTTGAGCAATAAATATAAGGTAGAGCTAACAACCATAGGATTTGCGCAACCATAGGATTGGCTGATAATTATGAAATTGTTTTATATGCGTAAAACAAATAGAACATTGAATTTTCTGACATGGAAAAGTTTATATGAAGGGTATAAATAAATTGTTGTGAAAATTGCACCCATTGACCCCGATTTCGTTACAATGTGCATATTCGTTACAATGTGCAATATGAATATTTTTGAAATCGTGAGAACAAGAGGAAGACAATTATGTATGTATTTTGTACATTTTACAATGGTAAAATACATATAAATTTAAGATGAACAGTTTCTTGCTAGGGCATCACACCGGTACGCGATATTATCGATATACCGGTATACAGACATCGATATGATAACCGGTATTGTCATACTGGTGCTTCGATATATTAGTTGTATCGAATTGGGCCCTCATATCATCATAATAACACAGATTTTTTACTCGATATTTTATGCATCGTAAGTTTTTTTAATCTTTCAAATGTAAATACGAGGACTGAGGGATCCATCATTGCGCAATATATTAATATTTCAATGGGAATCAATATGTTGTGACAGCACTCCAATCGTTTTCGCGCCAAAAATAAGCGTTTCTCCCCGTCACTTCCGGTTTTCGAAATGACGAACTCGTGTTGCGTATATAAGCATATTTAAGCATTGTTAAATTCACATTTTCTCCGATTTGAGCAAGATATACACGTATTAATAGGAGGCGGACTACTGTTGACATGTCGCAGAATATTTCTGTGTGTATTTTAAGCCGAAGATATTAAATATATCGCCGTTTGGGGAGCTTGCACCCGGACCGATAAAGAGAGTCAATTATTCTTCTATTTCGGTTCAGTAATATCGATATGTATCGATATGTATCGAATATTGATAAATCATCGATACGTATCGTATCGATGAAATCCAACGATATGATGCCCTATTTCTTGCCCCAAATCTTCATCCAAAATGTCCAATTTTTGCAGAGAATCTAATAACTATGATATAGAACATCCTACAGTATCGATTTAAACAAGATTGAGTCATCCCGCGATATGAAAACCACACAAAAACCTTTTAATTTAATTTTCATAAATTCCAACTATGAAAAGGCTTGTCCTGGTTTTGGAAAATCATATCTATATTGAAATATAGAGTATATACGTGTATTATATAAAGATCTACCCATTTTATTATTTTTATGAAAAATGAAAAACGAAAGACAAACTACGAACTACAAACCACGAAAAATGTAAAACGAAACACGAACTACGAACCACGAAAAATGAAACACGAACTACGAACCACGAAAAATGAAAAATGAAACACGAACTACGAACCACGAAAAATGAAAAACGAAACACGAACTACGAACCACGAAAAAATTTCCCACACGTAGTATATTTATTGTACAAAACATCTCCACCCTGTTTCCCAAGCTGGACAGGTGTCCAACTGGTAACTCATTAGGTGTTTACACGAGATCACAGACCAGCTAAACAAAGCTTGTTGACAAAGTGTTCAATTGCTGGTGTAGGTTTCAGCAGACAACTGATCAACTTTCATGTGTCACAGAAAGTTGTTAACAGCGAATATTTTTGGTAATACTACATAAAAGCACTGTTTGGGGTATAAACATTCATGTTATGTAAAGAAAATGTGTCTGAAAGTCAGGTTTCATGAATGCTTTAGGTCTTCACCAGATGCTTATGTGTGTCAAATCTAATAAAGCTGCCATCATTTGTTCTAGAGTTATCACGATGACAAGGATGTTTGCTACAGACAGACAGACACACATATATGCCAGGAGCACTGCAAGATACACAGTTGGGACTTGCCTGTTGCCTCATTTTGTTCAGTCTCCATATTCAACAGTGTAATTATCAAAATACATTTCTACCACAACTTTTAATTACCAGTTGTAGAAATGTGAGTATATAAATTAAGGAACAAAGTCCTTTTTTAATGAGGCTTGACTTTTCAAAATGATTCATTTTACCAACTAGTCATCAAGATTCATAGTCCAACAAATAATGTCTTCAATCAATCATAGTCACTGAATATTGCTTTCAAAAGTTCTTTTCAAAGTGTTAATTGAGATGTGACTGGTCACTGAAGCAAGTAGTTCATTACTGATATTAATACCATTTGTCAATTGGCTTTTAATCCAGCCAATAATGTCTGCTACAACCTATTCTAGTAAATGAAACCATGGTTTAGGGTGTAGTTTCATAAAAGTTATTGAGTTCAAGAGACTTATGTCTTGATAGCACAGGCACAAAGAAAATGTGGCACAGGGAAGAAACCTATCAAAGGAAATGTACAACAATCTCTTATATTAATAGTCTCTGCCCATCAGTGGAATATAATTACTGTATACCGAGAACAATTCGCGCCTAGTTATTTTCGCGCCATCGCCGTTTAAGACAGGTTCACGCCTTTTTATTTTCGCGAATTTTGGATTTCTAGTACACAATATTATCACAAATTACGCTTTGCAGGTCGAGAACAGAACAAAACAAAAAATTTCGAAACACTTTGTTTTGACTTTGTTCTCACTGATTCCAATTATCAGCGTTCACAGTTTTGCATTTCGTCTTTGTTTCCACTGCTTTGAGTCGTGTTTTCCCTTTTTGGCAGAAATGCTTTCACACGTGGATCGATCTTAATTGCGTTTTAAATGATAAATAAAGGTATATACATAAAATTATCACAAATTACGCTTTGCAGGTCGAGAACAGAACAAAACCATCCATTATTGCGCAATATATTAATATTTCAATGTGAAATCGTTTTCGTGCTAAAAACAAGAGCCTCTTCCCGTCACTTCCGCCTTTCAAAATTGCGACCACGTGTTGCGTTGAGTCGTGTCTTACCTTTTTGACAGAAATGCCTTCACACGTGGATCGATTTTAATTGCGTTTTAAATGATAAATAAAAGTATATACCCAATATTAACACAATATACGCTTTGCAGGTCGAGAACAGAACAAAACCATACATCCCTTTAACATGCATTACGCAATTCTGTTATTTCATCGTTTCAAAGTAAAACGTAAATTCGATGTGCAGAACACGGTAAATTCGATGTGCGGAACATGAAGAGAAGCCAGGGATCCATCATTGCGCAATATATTAATATTTCAATGCGTGTTGATAGACTCCAATTGTTTTCGCGCCAAAAATAAGAGCTTGTCCCCGTCACTCCCGCTTTTTAACATGACGACCTCATATTGCGTATTGCATCTTCAATTTCGCGTCCATTTAATTTCGCGAATGACGTCCTGGCGCGAATTAACGCGAAAATAAAAAGGTCGCGAAAATTTGTCTGTATACAGTATTCATGTGGAGCAAAGTTGGCCGGCAATTATTTGAATTTTGCAAACTAAAAATATTTACAGCAATGACAGATACTTACATGCAATGAGTGATGTTCCTGCAAGCAGGTAGTAGTTTGTAGGCTGAGGGTGCTCTGTCAAGTAGCGAAGAGAAAGGTTGGATGTATATGGAAGTACACCCAACTGCAATGCCAGACTCAAGAAGCCAACCCCTTCAGTGTTCATGACCTTACTTGTTGACAAACATTCCTGCAAGTAATACATGCATGCCTATTAATTCAATACACCAATAGGGCCATTACCTTTCAAACTAGATTCACTGTAACAAATGTTCACACAAGATACTGTTAGGGTGGAGTTGAGAAGTTTGTGTGGTGACTTTCAACAGCAGGCATGTTTACAGCCAGATCCCGGACTACTCACATTGAGGTGAAATATTTCCATTATGATTAATATTATCAAATTTGGATCATTCAACATTTTAAATATCTTAAATATTATTGTTTTGGAATAATAATACACCAATATGAAAGATTTTATGCAAGAATGAGTGTTGTGTTCAGGATTGACGAATTGTCATAGCATTTGTACTGATTTGTATTGATCAAAGTCATTGATTATAATTATTGGTGGGATGATACATCTTGAAGACTTAAACAAGTTAAGAATTACATATTTCTCCTAAATACTTCTCACAGTATATCCAATATTTCTGTATTGACCTATTTGCTGAAACAGTCTAGGTCTTGTACAAAAGGGCCTACATGGATGGAATGTCCCTTATAACAAAACTTTGATTTGACAAAACTGATTGAAAATGTTGCTGCAAAAACCAAGTGAACCATTTCACCTCCTGACCATGCTTTTCACTTAACAATAACCACTGATACACATTTCCACCAAGATTTCCAGCCTGGATGTTATAATAGCCAAGATGAAAGACACATAAAAGTTTTTTCTGCAAAATGTTGAATTGCTCACTGAAGTGCGACAAATCACTGAAGCATGACTTAAATCTGAGTAACTAATACTGTTCTTCAAGATGTGTTATTAATCTGTATTAGCCACTGAATATAGCTGATGACTCTTAAAGCATTCAGTGGTTTTCAAGCACTTTTTCTTACATAATATAAATGTTTATATCTCTAATTTTGCGATTGAAAGTTAGTACCCATCATATTTCCCCTACATAAATGTCTGTGCCACATGAAAGTGGATGAGTCTTCCGCTAAAATTCAAATCATCCATTGGACACTTTGTCAACAAACTTTGTTTCGCTGACCAGTGATCTTGTGCAAACACCTGCTGAGTCAAGTCTCGCTAACAGTGGGGCACCTTTAGATTGGGACAATGGAGTGATTTGGCTTAGAGAGCCCTGTTTGTCCAATGGTACAGGCCAAGCACCTGACAAACCAAAATAGAGGTCACATGACTGTATATATGTGGCTACATGGTGGTCAAATGAGTACAGCCAGTACTTGGCACTTTCAGCAAACCACAATAACCCATGGTTGATGTATTTTGGTTGATTTTAGCAAGATAGTTTGCATGTATCACAGTTTCATGGCCATAACCCAAAGTTCTGTAAAATTGCCTGTGACCATTTTGGTTTCATGAATGCTTTATTTAATAGTGACAGATGGATAGATGGACAAATGAACGGAAAGTGACATCTTAGTCTCACCAACAAGTTCTGTAAAATTGCCTGTGACCATTTTGGTTTCATGAATGCTTTAATAGTGACAGATGGATAGATGGACAAATGAACGGAAAGTGACATCTTAGTCTCACCAACAGCTGTACAAATAATGATGGATTTGTCAAATATGTCATATGACCTCAAAATAAAGGCCAAGGTTGTCACTGCATGCACCATTTCAAGATATTGATAAGATCACTGGTCAGCGAAACAGTTTATTTAAGTTTCAGAGAAGATCAAAGTTGGCGGACAGAATGATTTCTCCCCTATTCTCACTGTCGTGTCATTTTGCTCCCTCCTCAAATTCAACAGAGTAAAGATCGAAATTCTGAGGTGCATTTATTTCAACTTATAGTCATCAGTTGGAGAAATTTGAGTACATAATCTCTGGACAGTTTTTTATTGAGGCATAATTACTTACTAGGATAAGATGTAAGATATCTATACCAATGAATCATTTGACCAATTAGTCATCAAAATTCATAGACAACAATGTATGTTTCATCAAACATAGTCACTGAATATGTTTTTCAGAACTTTTTTCCAAGCGTTCATTATTAAGGCATGACTGATCAATAATACATGATTGATACTATACACAACGCACTGGTTGATATGATATCTGAACTGATGACCTTGGTGTTTTGCTCTGTGGTACAGGCTGTTCAGTTCATATGCACTCTGATGTCTGATCCAATTCATAGACACTGTTAAATATCAATATACTGTGGGCCTTTTATAACACCCATAATTTCTTTCCAGATTGTCATGATTTTTTTCCAGATTGTCATTGACTTTATTGTACATCAAGTTTCCATGCTTAAATAATGGCTTCATAGAGTATACAACAACCAATACCAGCAGGAGCTAAGTTTGATGTTATTTATAACACTGGTGCTTCAAATGTTAGTCAACAGTTCTTTCAGCTTGGGCAGGCATGCTGACTTTGTATACAAACAGCAACAATAGAGAGATTCCAGACACGGGTAGGCGACACATGAACTGCCAATGTTAACCTCACTTTCAAGATTGCAGCCAAATGCATCATACCAAATATATAATATGCAAAGTGCAAATGCCCTTTAGAGTGACTGCGCATCAAAAATATAAAATAATATTGTTTTGGAATAATAACATGACAATTTGATGGACTGTATATTAGACCCAGTGATGTTTACAGATATGTGGTCAGGATTGATGAATTGTCATAACATGTAGCATGAGTGCAGTTTGTGCTCAAATGTGGATTTTTGAGTGAGCAATCTTGCCATGAGTGAAATTAAATGGATATAATCTGACCTGTAAGACACATGCTTCATGATATATCACTTAGAAATAATGCATTACACTGAATATATTCTTTATTTATCTCACTTCAGTATTACCTATACTTCCAACAACAATGATTTATCAACTGAAAAATCAAAAAAAAAAAGTGCAAAGGGGAAGCTGGTCTTTCGCAGACATGTAATTCATCTCAACATTATCAATACCTCCGACATTATGCATGGTGCCATGCACTTAGTGCATTTCACTAGGTCAATCTTAACTCTGTATCAGTAAATAACTGGCAGTACATTTTGGTGTTTTGCTCTGTGGTACAGGCTGTTCAGTTCATATGCACTCTGATGTCTGATCCAATTCATAGACACTGTTAAATATCAATATACTGTGGGCCTTTTATAACACCCATAATTTCTTTCCAGATTGTCATGATTTTTTCCAGATTGTCATTGACTTTATTGTACATCAAGTTTCCATGCTTAAATAATGGCTTCATAGAGTATACAACAACCAATACCAGCAGGAGCTAAGTTTGATGTTATTTATAACACTGGTGCTTCAAATGTTAGTCAACAGTTCTTTCAGCTTGGGCAGGCATGCTGACTTTGTATACAAACAGCAACAATAGAGAGATTCCAGACACGGGTAGGCGACACATGAACTGCCAATGTTAACCTCACTTTCAAGATTGCAGCCAATGCATCATACCAAATATATAATATGCAAAGTGCAAATGCCCTTTAGAGTGACTGCGCATCAAAAATATAAAATAATATTGTTTTGGAATAATAACATGACAATTTGATGGACTGTATATTAGACCCAGTGATGTTTACAGATATGTGGTCAGGATTGATGAATTGTCATAACATGTAGCATGAGTGCAGTTTGTGCTCAAATGTGGATTTTTGAGTGAGCAATCTTGCCATGAGTGAAATTAAATGGATATAATCTGACCTGTAAGACACATGCTTCATGATATATCACTTAGAAATAATGCATTACACTGAATATATTCTTTATTTATCTCACTTCAGTATTACCTATACTTCCAACAACAATGATTTATCAACTGAAAAATCAAAAAAAAAAAAGTGCAAAGGGGAAGCTGGTCTTTCGCAGACATGTAATTCATCTCAACATTATCAATACCTCCGACATTATGCATGGTGCCATGCACTTAGTGCATTTCACTAGGTCAATCTTAACTCTGTATCAGTAAATAACTGGCAGTACATTTTAAAATAAAGGATACTATAGAGTTGAAACGGAATCAGAGGTATATAAATATCAGCTATACTTTATTTTTACCTTTAATATACAATACAACAGCAATGGACTTTTTATATTATCAAGACAACATTTTTAGACCAGGCTTGAAGGAAAAAAAAAAAAGGGAAACTAAAACTAAAAATCTACTCCCTATTCTATTCGCTACTGAAAACAAGGTTATTATTATTATCTTTTTACCCTATTGAGAAATCTGTGCTTACCTCAAAGATAAAGATATCAAGGATATATAGATAATGCACTGCAGCCACAAAGAGGAGCGACGGTGAGAGAGTTCCTGTTGCAGATGCTTCCAACAACAAACATGTATTGATGACTGCCACAAGGTTATTCATAGTATGGTGCATATACCACTTGATGTCCAGTTTTCCCACTTGAGGGTTCACTTCTGTGCCAAATATTAAATCATTCAGGAAGGAACCTAAAAACATGATTCAATATTTTTACTTTAAAAATAACTGTCTAGATACCTTGTGACGAATGTCACAATTGGCACTATAATAATCTATGGTGTTAACAATAATAATATACATGGCTAAAGCCAGGTTCCTTAATACTAAATACATTGTACTGGTTGATATCTGACCCATTGATGTTGGTCTTTTCCTCTGTGCTGCAGGCTGTAAAGTGCACTTACACTCTGGTCTCTGGTCTAATTCATAGACCCTATTAAATATCAAGACCACTGCCCCATCCCAAAGCCAGTGGACTGAATACAGATAACAACACAATCTACTGTGTGCCTACTCTGCATTACATACCGTATTTACTCAAATAAAGGACGACCTGTGTATAATTGATGTTATTTTGCTTGAAAAGGGCAATTTCCGATTATAGAATGAGTTGGTTCTTCATAAAAAAATCCGAAAATCTCGAGACATCATCGACACTGCTACCATTCAAGTTTGGCAGCCATTTTAAAAGTAAAACATAAATACATAGTGTCAGAGATCCATCATTGCACAATATATTAATATTTCAATGCGAGTTAATACACTGTGGTGGGCTCCGATCGTTTTCACATCAAAAATAAGAGTTTCTCCCCATCACTTCCACTTTTCAAAATGGCAACCTCGTGTTGCGTATGCATATCTGAGCATTGTTAAACTCACATCTTCTCTGACTTGTGTGTCAGATGAAGGTGGACTATTGTTGACATGCGGTAGAATATATCTATGTGTATAAGATTGTAATTTTATCGCCGTATGGGGAAGCTTGTCCCCAGACAGTATGTCGTAAATCACCGTCCACGGGTTGCCCTTGTGTATAAGATGACTCCCCAAACATTTACTAAAAGTTCCTAATTTCTTGTCCTATATTCGAGTAAATACTGTAGGTAGTATTCAATAACTAACTCTGCAGTCATTGCCCTGTTTTTGATCTCATTCAAAGTTTAGAAATCCCTGAGTCATAAATACATCCCAGTGAAATGTCCCAGTGACATTTTAAAGACAATATTGCAAATATAACATGTTGACAACCTCATCTATTGATTTTGAAAAAAAATCTGAATAATGAACTGTGAAAAGTGAATAAGAAACAAACTTCACACACGTCCAAAACAATGACACCAGTTGACTGAGTTATACTTGCACAGGTATTTGATGTTGAAGTCAGTTTCTCACCAAAACAAGGACACTGATTGGCTGTGTTATTACCGGTACATGTGACAAATATTTTACTTGTGTTGATTGCCTTCTAAAAGAAGCTTGTTATGGGTGAACTCACTGATTATCGTCAATACTTGCAGAGCCAGGTATAAATCCTAGATCTGCAATGGAGTGTATACTAGCTCTACCCATGCAGTTAACCCGTTGATTTTTCATCAGAATTCTTTTTTTTTTTTTTACAGAATCAAGGTCATTGGACCAGGCAAATGTCACAAAATGATCCAATGGATGAGGAATCTACCTTCACATAACAGGTAAAGAAACCTACATTATGAATTAGCATTCCAATATCAATCAGACCAGTCAGGACCGAGCTCTTGCTTTTCCCGCTAGATGGAACATTTACTTTTAAAGGGGAAGGAAACCTTCACAAATTGTGGACTAGCAATTTAAATTTCATCAATATGAACACATGTATAGCGTGAAAAGACGACTTTGAGGTATCATTTTAGCACTTTCATTCTGGTCAAATTTTCTGAACTTCTACCCTATTTACTCGAATATAAGACGACTCGTGTATAAGACAACCCCCCAAAATTGATGTTATTTTGCTTGAAAATACCAATCTCCGAATATAAGACGAGTCAGGTTTTCTCGAGACATCGGCACTGCTACCGTTCAACCGTTTGGCGGCCATTCTAAAAGTGAAATGTAAATATGCTTACACAACAAGAGCTCATACACGAGGATGACCTGTGGACTGTGATTTAAGCATTGTTAAATTCTCATTTTCTCCGACTTTTGCATAATTTACACTAAAATAAAAAATTTCTATACTTTCTTATTGGATTATAAACCAAAGATATTTTAATTATATCGCCGTTCAGGGAGTTTGTATCTGGACAGTACATTAACTGAAGGTTTGGGTACGAAAACCTTGTCTTATATTCGAGTAAGTATGGTAATAATCTTTTGCTTGTGGTAGCCATCTTGTCAAAGGGATTATGGTCATTTTCAAAGGATGCGGGGGACAAAAAAGTCTGAGCCTCATGGGAAATGGATAGAATTATCCCCTGAAACAAAATATCTTTCCTATGAATAACTAAAAACTCCAACAGTGAGAACTTTCCCTCCTTCACTGCACAAGCTCTGCTTACATAGTCAGCCAATCTAATAAGATCCCTGTGGAGCCCAAATACTGGAAAGGCTTAGAACTTACCAGTATTCCCCTCAAAAGACAATTGTGTTCCAGATGCACTTCTCCTTCTGTACAGCAAAATCAAGCTGAACAGTAGTGAAAAAATTAGGCCAGTGTAGGCGAGGCGGCGGATGTTTCTGTAGACACATGATACATCATGCTTAAAGTAAATGCATACTCCAAGAGCACCAAGGGTGATCATGAAAGACACCAGACCTGTTGAAGAATAGTAATAAAAACAAAAACTAGATAGCTTGTGATATATAACACAAAAGGTATTTAATCTGAGGTATCAACAATTATGGTAGATATGGTTTGAGCCAGATTCCTTAACACTGTACAGATTGCACTGTATTTGCTAAATTAAAGGTTGGTATCTGACCTCATGACCTGGCTTGTATACTAAATGCTGCAGTCTGGAAAGGACATTTGCACTTTACATATTATCTAAGCTTATGTAACTAGCAACTGAGGATCAGAGGATTGATAACCTTATTTAAAATATGGCCTAGTTTCTCGAGCCAATCATAAATCAGTATTGCTGTAATATCATGTGACCATACCTTATCCTATACGTAATGCTTGTACAACACTATGGTTTACAGGTGGCCTCTATAAACTCACTGCAGGCATGAAATGAGACATGCCCATTATGTAACATGGAGGCCAGCAATTCAAGATGTAGATTTCTATAATTTCTTTAAAAAATAAATGAATGACTGACACAATACATTACAACTTTGCAACAGATATATCTGTAATTCATAACAGTAATTCTTGTTTGATTTGGTTACAAATTAAAGAAAATCGATAGACTCAGGACTAATTTTTGAAGACCTGTGAATTGCCAGTCAAAAAAGTCTGAGCTTACCTGACAGTACAGATAAGTATTATATATATTTTAGTCTTGATACTGCTTGTTATGATTAATTTGTTATCCAACCAGTACATGATTGTCAGAAATGATATCATTCATTTCTTATTGTCCAAAGTGTGATATAAAATAGTTTTGTCTGTTCACTGTCAAAAAGAATTATTTTGAAATTTGGAGAAATTGAAATTGAATACATCATGTGATAGGTGTGAAATATACATTCATGCACTGATTTTGCAATTTACTGAGCTTCAGAATATGTAATCAAATCAGTTTCACTGCATTGTGAGTCCATATTTCAAACTGGTCTGGCGCGAGTATAATCTTTCAGGCTTCGATATACATACTTTCCCGGTGGCCCGGGGCCAACAGATCCTCTGTATGGGCCAGTGAATGCTCTGTTGTAGTGGCCCAGTTGGGCAACCATATTTTTGTCTTTTAGTGGCACAAAATATCTTGATTCTATTTTAATCCTTGATAGGCATTTGTCTTTTATTATGATAAATGGATTTGTATTTTTTTATTGAAACAAGTCACTGGCACTTTGACACACATCTACTTATCCTCAGACACTTCGGGCCACAACTCCTCATGCTGTGGTGGCCCAACTGGGCAACCAACATTTTTCTCTTTATGTCAAGGCCTGATCTTTATTGTCAGGTAAGCTCTGATTTTTTTTTGTTGGTGACAATTGGCAATTCACAAGTCTTCAAAAAATAGTTTTGAGTTTATTTATTTTCTTTAATTTATAACTAAATCAAAGTCATATTATTATTATGAATCAGGCAGTCAATTCTGTTGCAAAGTTGTAATGTTTTGTGTCACAGTCTTTCATTTAATATTATCAGATTTTCGTTTGAAATTATAGAGATCTTCATCTTGAATTACTAGCCTATAGGTTGCATAATGGGCATGTCTCATTTCATGTTTACAGTGAGTTTATTTGAGTTCGCAAAAGTGCCCAATTATCGCCCACTGACATCACGACCCGGGGGGACCTGTGAAATGATCGTATTGTAAAATTCTTTGTCAATTGCAATAACTTGAACTGACCATTGTTCCTTCAAACCAAGAGGAGTCAAACTTGCAATGAATTTTGAGTTAATCTTCAGTTGTCAAATCCGATAAGCTCATCTTCACAAAACTTTGATGTGCCATATATTGTCTCAGTTTATTTGACAGGATACATCTGTGAAAGCCAGCTTCAAAGGTTTTGGCATAGTCAGTGCGCAAAGGCTATGATCGTTTGCGCAAAGACGTGACCTTGACTTGTAAATCTTGTAAGAATTTTACATACGATGATCGCTTTGTTGGATAAAGTAATGTCAATTGTTACTGATTGATATACCTCACTATAGCCCACATATAAATAACTGGTCATGTTATGTCAGATTATTTATTTATTGACAAAGACCAAAATGCGTGAAATTGATGGTTGTTAGCCTCAAACATTTGTTGTTGACAGCCCAGATCAGATCGTTTTCTATGTAAATGGAGCATGTCATGCAACAAAATAATATTTCTTGGCAAAAACGAAACAGCAGCAATTATCTCTGTACACTGACAGTCAAATTATTTTCTTTTTCTCATAAGTTATTGAATTAAATTTTCACAAATATTTTACTCCAGTTTCACCGGAATGGCGGCCGCTTGGTCATGTGACCCCTAGTCACGTGATCATTGACGTTGTAGATTTGCTGGGCAATAGAGGCCACCTAAAAACCACTGATCTATGATTGGCTACAGAAACTAGGCCATATCTTATGAGTACATAAGATCAGAAACATTATTTTGTGGACCATTCCAATATATGCAAATGTAAAAAATGCAAATCAGAGACTGCATTTTAATATATTAAAACAACATTTACTTGATATCCACACCATTTGAATTTATCCCAGGTGGGAAATCTTTTCCCATGCGGTGTTACTCCAATCTGTTATTGCCACCTGGGTGTTGCAAACTGTCATCTATAATCTCATGGATGCTCAGATGGATCATATATATCATATAGTACTAAGCATTTCAGACGATTGATGGACTCAAGGACAGAATGAAGGAAAGGACACAGTCAATCAGGATGATTGCTTACCTTTCAGTACCTCAATAACAGAAAACTCTTGACACAGTCAAGTTGTATTCCGGACATGTGAAAATAAATTTGTCTTAGAATTAAAATCTCTGTTTTTGCAAATTACAGTGATAAATTTTAGGATTCTAAAATGTAAAAATTATGGGGACACATCACTTACCATTGCACCTTAGTTGGAATTTCTTCTCTTTGTCTTTGCATTGGGGATTGAAAACTTTACCAAAAGGTATAAAGTACAGGAAACCTTGAAATATCATGAATCCTAACAGCATTGCTGTTGAATCTGCACTCAAGTAGTCATGCCAATCACTGGATATCTTGACCAATTCATAACTGTTACAAGATTTCTGAAAAAAAATTTAAAAAATATAAAAAAATAAGTATTTGATAAAGGAGAAGCAGTCAATTTTGACATGCTAAAATAAGGCTTTAATTGGATGAGGAAAGAAACCATCGCAAACTGGGGATAAGAAATTTAAAATTCATCAATATGAACACATATATAACATGAAAAGAAGACTGAGAATATTATTTAAAACAGTATTTTACAGTATTCAGTAAAAATATTAAATGATATTCTCAGTCTTCTTTTCGTGTTATATATGTGTTCATATTGATAAATTTCTGAACTTGTTATCATCTTTTGCTGGTGGCAGCCATATTGTCAAAGGGATTATAGTAGTACCAGCCAATCAGAAGCAAGTTATAGATTAATTGCAAATTACAATAATAATGTGGTTATTCCAAAATATATGCATTAGTATCATTGTTCACCATAAACACAGTGCATTTTTATCAAGGTCATCTAGCCATTTTAAATTGTGTCTCAGAAAGGTGTTGTGCCTTCACACCTGTGACAAAAGCTGGCCGACCAGGTAGAAAATAAATCACACTTGGCATTTCATATGACACTTGGCATTTTATGTGGTACAGGTTTGACGCTTATAAAATGTTAAAATTGTTGATTGTTTAATGTAAAATATAACATACTATGTAAAATTATTTAAATAAAAATTCACAAGCTTTTGACAATTACAAATAATCAAATAATTGCCCATTTCATGAAAGCTTTAAATAATGCCTTGTTACACAACACACCTTTCGATACCAGGAATAGCGAAGTCAGAATTTATTTTCTGCACTGATGGTTCAAATGTCAGTCAATAGATTTTCCAGCAAGGGCATGGTGGTTGCCAGGAAGCAATTAGATTGCATACAAACAGCTGTACTGAGTGAAGATAATTCCCCTAATGTCCCTGCTATTACATAAGATTATGCTACTAGCAAACAAGGATTAGAGGATCAATCCCCCAATGTACATGATATCATATAGCATGTAAATAAACAAATATGTATATTAGCCATTGAATAAAGTTCATGGCTCCAAATGTTGACAGATGGATAGAAAGATGAGACAATAAACTCAGAACCTTATAGAGTATAGTAGTGTAAGACCAGATGGAATGACAGATTAGGTAATTTATAGGACCCCAATAAAATTTTGCTTTGGTATATTTGCAAAGATGTTGAAAACTTGCTATTCTCCAATCACCAAAGAGAACACCAGTCATGACTGTTAAATGGATAGATAAATCAATGAACAAAGTTAACATTATATTCTGCCTTTAAAGGTGAATAAGGAAACAATAAAATGTCCCTTACACCATTGCTCTGATATACAAGATGGAGTTATTAACAATTAGTAAAGCATCTACTGCTTAAAAAATAAGGTCCTGGTCTACAAAACCTGTTAATTATTATTTGTATTCCTACTGCCACTACCTTGTATGAAATGCAGCTGGAAGTAGAAAATTGCAGCTTTCTTTTTGTCCATATGGATAAGGTTTAACGAGCATGCAATTTACCTTGCTACAAGCATCTATGGTGTAGAGTAGTGGTGTCAATCCAATAACAGTCGCTGTTGCTGCAATGGGTCTCCTCAAGCCATGGGTAACAGTAAATATTTGAGTTTCCTTTTCTATTGTTGTATCTCTTGTTGGTTTGGTTTCATGAGCTTCCTTCTCTCCAACCTGGAATATGTAGTGATTGTGAAATATTTCAAAAGCATATTTATTACAATATCACAGCACATTCTAACATTAGTGATACATGATGTCAATGTAAAACTTTCTAAAATCAAAACTATGAATGTGATTTTACCCCAAATTTGGGCCACAGATCATGAAGTGGAAAAAATTAAGATGACTATAGGACAAAACCTTTCAAATTCCCTTTGATAATAAACATCTTTCATAAAAAATATGTAAATTTTACATCTCTATGTGCCTTAGAACTTGTGCATGTAGTAACTGTTAAGTATTCCAATCTCGCTATTTTTCAAAATTTAGCTTAAAAATTGTCATTTCAAAAATTGTAAATTTTTTCAAATGTGGGGGACATGATTTTTATGGCGGAAAAAAAGAACTTTGGAAGACAATGTTCCCCCTAATGTTAAAAGATATGGCCTGTTTTAGTAGGTTCCCTCCCAGAGGGATAATCCTCACCAAAGTATTTCCCATGTTTAACCATATATGTTGTATTTTTTTTAAACATTGAAAACTCCTAAAATATCAGTTTTAATATTCAAATTCATAATAATAAGAGTTTGATGAATGGTGACCTTCACCTACTTTTCAAGGTCACAGGGACAATTATGTGAAATCCCGATCATTGTGATAACTGGAGAACAAATGATGGCACCTTTATGATACTTAACACATCAGGCCTTGACATTAACATTTGTGATCCACTTGCCCACCGGGCAAGTAAATTTTAAAATCTACTTGCCCTGAATTACAATTCACTTGCCCTGAATTTTTGTCCCAATATTTAAATATGGTGTAGGACTAAAGCTTATAGGATTTGTACATTCAAACATTGGCTGATAATTAGAAAAAATGCCCATATAACCCATAGAATACACAATATTTGGCTTGAAAAAGTTTAAATGAATAGTACACGTTTTTATTTAAAATAGCATGCAGTGACCTCAAGTTTGTTACAATTTTTTGTGCATATGCATAAGTACCAAATTTTTACGAAAACATAAAAATTGGCGATGCTCAGTCAATTCTTGACCAATTTATATCATTGATAACTCTTATTTTAGTTCCTTGTATATAAAACAATAGGAATAGGGCTTAAAAACAATAGGAATAATTTCTAAGCAGAGAAATACATGAAGACTTTGAGCTTGTGAGTAAAATTGTCACCCTGAATTGTCAATCTTGTAAGAATATAACCTATAATTATCCCTTTATAAGATTAAGTAATGTCAAGTGTTACTGATGGATATACCCCACTGTTACTCATCATACTTAAAATCAACTGTACATGTTTCCTGGATAATATAATGATTGACAAAGACCAAAATGTGCGAAATTGATAAGCTCTACCTCCCGGATACAGTGCTTTGTGTGAAATACCATCTTGAGGAATATATATATTTAGCAGCATGCCATAACTTTATCTTGGTCAGGGTTTGGGAGGCAGGGGTAATACCAAGGACAAAGTTATCTCTAATCAGGTGTCATCCCTGTGATGTGGTCAGCAGCTCTCTCTGTTCTCTGTGGGGTACTTTGAATGGGGACAGATTACAGTGCTTGACCACCGGGCAAGTGGAACAGATGTATCAAGTTGCCCAACAGGTGTGAAATATACCTCCGGGCAAGCGGGCAACTGGCTAATGTCGAGGCCTGCACATAAGCATCTGGTAAAGACCCCAAAAGAGTTTGATGAATGGTGACCTCCAACTTCTTTTCAAGGACAATTCTGTCAAATCCACGTCATAGCAATAACTCCAGAACAAATAATGGCAGCTTCATGAGAGTTGACGCATAAGCATTTGGTGAAGACCCCAGATGAGTTTGATGGATAGTGACCTTCACCTGCTTTTCAAGGTCACAGGCCCATCATCTCAATAATTCTAGAGTAAATGATGACAGTTTCATGATACTTGACACACATAAGGTATCAAAGGAAGTAGATGTGCACTATTATGTTGTTGTTTTGTTTACCCCTGCATCAATTTGCCTTGGTGCAGTGATGCATTGTTCACAAATATTGTGTGGAGCGAATGTTGTGCAGTAAGTTACCAGGGCTGAGGGTTGATGCATCTCTGATGCCTATGTTTTTAATCTTTCTACACATTTGGGCAAATAAAATCCTATAATCTCAGTCCCATTACACAACTCCATTTCATTATGGCTGCAATATATGGCCTTGTATGACTTGCATTAGTCACACTGGGAATTGATTTGTTTATAAACAGAACACATTAAACTCACAACCGCCTTTTCTTCAAGCCTTGCAGACCTTCTAGTAGGGGTGGTTGGGGTCTTTGGAGTTTTTGGTTTGATTTCTGAACGCCCTCTGCTCCTTGATCTTGAAGTAGAAGAGTAAGGACTACTCTTGGTTTTTGCCTTCCTGGCTGGAGATTTGGACCTTCCTCTACTCCTTGACCGAGATCTCTTCCGGCTTGGAGATTTTGAGCGCATTCTGCGTTCAGTCTAAAAAAAAAGATGAAATTTGTATCCTGTGATTTCAACAAGAAAGGCACCATCTGACTATAAAATGTGGAATTCCAGTTTTAAAATATGTAAATGGTTTTGTTCAGCAATATTAATTTTACCTCATAATGACCTCACCCCTATGGCTCTTATTATACCACACATATTGTCATTTCTTCCCAGATTGTTATTGGCTTCATTATACATTAAAGCATTCATGAAACCACAGAGGTCACAGACAATTTTACAGAGGTTTGGGGTTTGCTTAAATGATATGTGGCCATGAAACAGTGATACAAGAAAAACCATCTCACTAAAATCAACCAAAATACACTGACCATGGGTTATTGTGTTTTGCTGAAAGTGCTAAGTACTGCCTGTACTCTTTTGACCACCATGTAGCCACATGTATAGTCATGTGACCTCTCGTGGTTTGTCAGGGTGCAAGGCCTGTACCATTCGACAAACATCAATGGACAAACGGGGCTCTGTAAGCCAAATCACTCCATTATCCCAATCTAAAGGTGCCCCACTGTTAGCAAGACTAAACTAAGCAGGTGTTTGCTCCAGATCATTGGTCAGCTATACGTTTGTTGACAAAGTGTCCATTGGATGATTTAGCTTTTAGCAGAAATCTCATCCACTTTCAAATGGAACTGAAATTCATGTAGGGGAAATATGATGGGTAATAATTTTTGATTGCAAAGTTTGGGGTATAAACATTTATATTATGCAATGAAAAAGTGCTTGAAAACCTCATTTCATGAATGCTTTAAGTTTCATGGAGGGGGGCCACACTTGTGAAAACTACTGCATAAATGATGCCTTTAAAGAGTATACAACACTCCATACCAGCAGCAGGTTATTTTTAGCACCGATGGTTCAAATTCAGGTCATTAGGTCTTCCAGCTGAGGCATGCAAGCTTAATGTATATTTTAATACAAGCAGCTGTATTGCATAAAAAATAGCAACAAAAAGAGACTACAGAGTACTGTCTAAGTGATAAGGATGGCAACCCAAAAGATTGTCTAGCAACCCAAAAGATCAAAGGAATTATTCCCATATCCCCTGCTTTATGTTAAGTAAGCTCATGTAGCCGGCAATCAAGTGTCAAAGGATTAACCCCCCATGTCCCTGAGATTATGCCACCTGATGTAACTTAGAACAAAAGTTCAAATGATCTGTTTTTGGCTGCATTAAGTCAGAAACATCATTTGTGGAACATTCCATGATATGCAAGTGTAAAAACAGAGAATAAATATACATGTTTGAGACTGCACTTTGGAATGTTCCAAAAATATTGTCTTGATGTCCATATATTATATGAATTTACCCCTAATGGGGATCTTCCCAGTGGGGAAACGTTTTCCCTGCGGTGACAGCACTGCGCAGAAAATATAACACCACTTGGTGATAAATTCATACAATTGTGTGGACAATCATAATATGAATATTCATGACCTGCGACCAACTGGTACTTCCAACAAGTTACAGCTTTGGTGATAGAAGTAGGTTAGCGTGTTTCATTTTCAGGACTTTTTTTCAGATCAAGCTGCTCATTAAAAGTTCTCTGATATGTAGTAAACCAATAGAAAAAATTAAGACCAATTGATCAACTTTTAGACCCAGCTTGATCAGAAAAAAAGTCCCAGAAGGAAACACCCTAAAGTAGATGGAGGAATAATTAGCTTTGTTTTGCATAGTATTTTTGGTGGTCTTTAACTATGACAAACATCATGATTCGTATAAGAGGTATTGTTAATATGTAATCAAATATTTTTTTTAAGTTACCTTAGCTGCTGGAGACTTTGACGGCATTATTTTTTTCCTAAAAAAATAATAACAAAATGATTGGTTAGTCAGGTATGTTATGTGAGGGACAGATTGATAGTGATTTCTTAGAAACTCAGGAAACTTTTGGCCCTCGGGTGTAGCAATTACAAAACAACGTTCTGTCCCTCAATTAAAATGTAAAGTATCGGGTTGAAGAAAAATAACTTTTAAAAGACCTGTGACAGGGATCCATCATTGTACGATTGACAGGGATCCATCATTGCGCAATATATCAAAATTTCAATGCAAATGAATACACCCTGGTGGCACTCCATCGTTTTCGCGCCAAAAATAAGAGCTTGTCCCCGTCACTTCCGGTTTTCGTAATGGCGACCTTCTGTTGCGTAAGTATATTTAAGCATTGTTAAACACACATTTTCTGACTTGGGCATAATTTAAACTTATTAAATGAAGGCGGACTATTGCTGACACGTGTCAGAATATTTCTATGTGTATAATAAAACAAAAATTTTAATTATTTTGCGGTTTGGGAAGCTTGTACCTGGACATTATGAGCGTATTTACTTTTCACGCTGATATCGTCTATTATTCTTTCTTTTTTTCGGTCCGGTAAAAATGCTTCGGTCTGACAAAAAAGTCAAATTTTCCGGACCGAATGTCCGTTGAAGGTCTGGCGACTATTGGGAAGACTGATCCAAGCAGTTTCCAGTTGCGACAAATTACCACTGATTTCAGCGGCTAAGCCGGTGATGGCAGCTGTAGATGATGCATGTCACGGTCAACTTCATTGGCAGATAAGTATACATGAAAACTCAGGGAAACTTTATATTGTACTGTTTGTATCTTAAAGTATATTCTGTAACAAGTGAAGTCTGTCTCATGATGGAAGTTGGCTTCAAAGAATGTGAATGCTGCCAGTAGATTTAGATGGCCGACTCAGGAGATGTTTTCACCAGGAATATAAAAATGTTGACTGAATATACACATCAGACAATGGCTCATTGTACAATGGAGTTGTACAGATCTGGTTCCGGTAAAGTTGTACAGTTCCGGTGTGTACTTTTCAATGGGGAAAAAAAACAACATGGAGATCGGCAATCGGCCTATGAAACCTCAATGAAAGGTCCGTAAGTGTAATTTGTGGTGTTCTTGGAGACACTACATAGATTTCACACACTCACCATTTTGTTAGAAAATTGCATTTCAGTATTTCTCTGACTTAAAATGGACTGATATTAAAGCATTCATGAAACCACAGAGGTCACAGGCAATTTTACAGAGGTTTGGGGTATGCTTAAATGATCTGTGGCCATGAAATTGTGATGCAATTAAGCTACCGTATTTACTCGTATATAAGACGACTCGTGTATAAGACGACCCCCCCAAAATTGAGGTTATTTTGCTTGAAAAGACCAATTTCTGAATATAAGACGAGTCCTCTTTTTCTCTGCTACCATTCAAGTTTGGCCATTTTAACAGTAAAGCGTAAATATTCTTATATAACAAAATCTTGCTCATGTATAAGACCTTAATGGTCTTATACCCGAGTATTTACGGTAAAAAGTAAATATGATGTTAGCATTTTCGAAATAACGGATATCGATCCGCTGTGTCCAATATTCGCTGTGTCCGATATATGTCTCTCACTTATGCAGCTGTCTCTCACTTGTGCAGCTATCTATCTCTGCTGTAACTGTCTCTTGCTGTTGTGATTATCTCTCACTTATGCAGATGTCTCTCCCTTGTACAGCTATCTCACTGATGCAGCTGTCTCTTACATGTGCAGCTATCTCTCACTTATGCAGCTGTTTCTCATTTGTGCAGCTATCTATCTCTGCTGTAACTACCCCTCATTTGAGCAGCTATCTCTCACTGTTGTAACTATCTTTCACTTTGCAGTTATCTCACTTATGCAGCTGTCTCTCACTTGTTCAGTTATCTATCTGTGTTATAACTGTCTCACTTTTGTAACTATCTCTCACCTATGCAGCTGTCTCTCACTTGTACAACTATTTCTCACTTATGCAGCTATCTCACTTGTGCAGCTATCTGTCTCTGCTGTAACTATCTCTCGCTGTTGTTATTATCTCTCACTTATGCAGCTGTCTCTCCCTTGTACAGCTATCTCACTGATGCAGCTGTCCCTTACATGTGCAGTTATCTCACTTATGTAACTCTCTCATTTGTGCAGCTATCTCTCACTGCTGTAACTATCTCTGACTTTGCAGTCATCTCACTTATGTAGCTGTCTCTCATTTATGCAGCTATCTCTCCCTGTTGTAACTGTCTCACTATTGCAGCTATCTCTCAATATTGTAACTATTGTAACTATTTCTCACCTGTTTTTACTATCTCTCACTTTTTCATGTCTCAATGCAGCTATCTCTCAATTTTGCAGCTAGCTCTTATTCATGCAGCTATCTTTTATTTATACAGCTATCTCTTATTTATGCAGCTATCTCTTATTTATGCAGTTATCTCTTATTTATGCAACTATCTCTTATTTATGCAGCTATCTCTTATTTGTGCAGCTATTTTTCATGTCTCAATGCAGCTATCTCTCAGTTATGCAGCTATCTCTCAGTTATGCAGCTATCTCTTATTTATACAGCTATCTCTTATTTATGCAGCTATCTCTTATTTATGCAGCTATCTCTTATTTATGCAGCTATCTCTTGCTGTTGTAGCAGTCTATCACTTGCTATCTCTCACTTGTGCAGCTATCTCTCAATCGTGGTGGCTAAAAATATCTGCATTTCACCCATATAGACCCCTTTGTACAAAACCTAGCAGGGCCTCAATAATTAGGTCAATAAATAGGTCAATTTACCGATGGTTGAAAACAAAGCTCTAATACAGAAATATAGGCATATTGGAGGTAATATTTCATTTCTAATGTAATTATGACAACAAATAAGTGATAATTGTGCCATTCATAATATGCTAAAAGCGCAACCCTTCACATAAACTTGCAAAACAAAAGTGAAGTGGAGATTAGTTTAGCGTCACTTCCACCAGAGGGCAGGCAACGTGGTGACGGAACTGCCGAGATCACACACTCTTATCAGTGGCGAATTTTATTGCAGCCCATACCTCACACTGCAACTTTTTTTTTTTCAAATCTCGTCACCCTTCCTCTATGATCACGTTCATGCTTTGTTTATATATGCATGTAATTATGTTAGATATGAAATATTACCCACAATATGCCTATTTTTCTGTATTAGAACTTTGTTTTCAACATCGGCAATTTGACCTAATTACTGACCTACTAGTAATTTATGAGTCAGTGGAGGCCCCACAAGGTTTTACACAAAGAGGCCTTCATAGATAAAATTCAAAACATTACTCAGCCAGCTACACGAGTGTGAGACAGCTGCACAAGTGAGATAGTTACAGACAGCTGCATAAGTGAGAGATAGCTGCACAAGTGAGAGACAGCTGCATAGGTGAGAGATAGTTACAAAAAGTATGTGACAGTTACAACAATGAGATATAAATAGCTGCATCAGTGAGAGATAGTTGCACAAATGAGAGATAATTACAACAGTGAGAGATAATTATATCAGTGAAAGACAGCTGCATTCCTGATAACCGCCGGACCACCGGTCCAGACCGATATTTTTTGCCACGGTCCGGCATATTTTCTGTCGTAGTCGGACCTCATGTCCGACATGTATTTTTGTGAAAATTCAAACTTTTCTCAAAATTTATCCCTCGAGATGTTCGGCAGTCATTTTAAAAGTAAAACGTAAATACGAAGTGTCAGGGATCCATCATTGCACAATACATTAATATTTTCAATGCGAATGAATAGCGTCCGATCATTTTCGCGCCAAAAATACGAGCCTGTCCCCGTCACTTCCGGTTTTCATAATGACGACCTCGTGTCTTATATGCGTATTTAAGCATTGTTAAACTCGCATTTTCTCTGACTTGTGCATACTTTAAACTTATTATACCCAAAGACATCGGCAAAATAGACTTGAAATCCACTGTTTCTAGAAACACCACGCACTGCCCATCATATTGAAGTTTCCCCACTAATTAAACTCGACTTCCGGCGATTGATTGTTGCAGTTCTGATCCATGTCATCGTCTTTCCCAGTCATAATATCTATAATTGCAAATCCGTGAGCTTTCTGTAGCGTTTTTTCTCCAGTTTTTTACCCGATATTAAACCTGACAACGTGAAATGGCATTTAGGAGAGTCCAAGTGATGACGTCATGGAAACGCAAAGGGAGAATCTTCATATGACATCAGGACCACAACGTTGTGGAATTTCAGATCGTTGCTGTCACTCCCGTGAATAAACTGACCCACTTTCACCTGATTGCGCAAACTCGTAAACAATGGCGAAACGATGCTGAGATCAGGAAAAGACAAAGAAATTTTTTTTAACAAGCCTAAAATCTAATGTTGAATTAATGGAAACATGGTTCCTTTAAAACCTGTTGCCGGAAAACGAGTTCTATTGGAGTCGGGACTTAAAATGGGTGGGCAGTGCGTGATGTTTCTGGAAACAGTCTTTTTTTGACGATGTCTTTGGGTATAAATGAAGGCGGACTATTGCCGACACGTGTCAGAATATTTCTATGTGCAAAATAAAACAAAGATTTTAATTATATCGCCGTTTGGGAAGCTTGTACCTGGCTTGTTTACTTTTCACGATGATATTATTTCTTTTTTTTACGTTCCGGTAAAAATGCTTTCGGTCCGGCAAAAATGTCAACTTAGTCGGACTATGGTGACTATCGGGAAGACTGAGAGACCGCTGCAAATGTGAGACAGCTGCACAGTTGACAGATAGTTACAGAAGAGACAGTTACAATGAGATAGACGACTACATCAGTCTGACATAGCTGCACAAGTGAGAGATAATTACAGCAGTGAGAGATAGCTGCACAAGTGAGAGATAGTTACAGAGACAGTTATGAGTGTGAGACAACTGCACAAGTGAGAGACAGTTACAACAGAGATTGATAGCTGCACAAGTGAGAGACAGCTGCATGAGATAGTTACAGTAAAAGAGAGTTACAACAATGACAGATAGACAGCTGCATCTCTGAGAGAGATAGCTAAACAGTGAGACAGCTGCATAAGTGAGGAATAGCTGCAGAAGGGAGAGACAGTTGCATAAGTGAGAGACAGCATAAATGAGACAGTAAAAACAGAGCGTTAGCTGCACATGTGAGACATAGCTGCACAAGTGAGAGACAGTTGCATAGGGGAGACAGCTGCACAGTTGAGAGATAGTTACAGTGAGAGATAGATTGCTGCATCAGTGAGAGATAGCTGCACAAGTGAGAGTTAGTTACAGCAGCGAGAGATAGTTGGACAAGTGAGAGATAGTTACAACAGTGAGAGACAGCTGCATAAGTGAAAGATAGCTGCAGAAGGGAGACAGCTGCATAAGTGAGAGATAGTTACAATGAGATACAGTAACAACAGAGAGAGAGAGAGAGATAGTTGCACATATGAGAGATAGCTTCACATGTGAGAGACAGCTGAGATAATGAGAGATAAATAGCTGCATCAGTGAGATAGTTGCACAAGTGAGAGATAATTACAACACAGAGACAGCTGCATGAGTGAGAAAAAGCTGCATAAGTGAGAGATAGCTACAACAGAGAGACAGCATCCTTTCTCAGCCGAAGGCACTTGTTGGGTATAAAATTGTCTTGGGAATTCCCGGGATTCACTGGTGAAACCTCTCGGTGGGATGCCAATTGGTTTTGCCGAGTAAACTTATAGATGTACATTGTAGATGTAGATGAACCTGGAATTCCAGCTTTCACCAATTGGCTCTTCTCCTCAACTGTTATGTTGATATTGATGTTATTTTAATCAAAAGTCAAGGAGAAAGTTATAGCGATAAGAGTTTGAATTGGTGTGCATTGACGTGACTTGGACTTTCAACTTCGGAGGAAAGAATATACGAAATATCATTTGGTTTCGTTGCGTTGTGTTCCTTATAGCATGGGATAAATAAACATCCCTACAGAAATACCCCATCGTCCATTATCTATGACAAAGACCGATTTGTACGGGATCGGGATACCTTTGTACTGCTGGGTACAAACATGCAGCATAAACTTCGACAACATATAACGGAAGACCGACAATGAGCATGTGTACAAATGCGTCACATTTTAAGATTGATTAAATAGTACAGTTAAATGCTTGCCTTTTTGTGTGGTCAACAAACACAATTTTCAGGATTCCCTCCAACTTAACTGCAACTGACGCTTGGCGGGTCGATACGTGATTGGCTCTCTTAGAAATTTCCCCACTGTTCCGAGTGTGGCCCCGCCTTCTGAGCATTATTCTCTGAAGACCGAGTTTACGCATCGGCAGATACGTCAGTTCAATTCTTGGATGTGTTTTACCTGGACATCAAAGATTCTACCAAACCACGAAAATAACTATAATTTGCATGCAACACTTTTAACAAAATACGACAAACTTTTAACGTTAAGCAGTTGGGATTGTTGGCAATATGGTTTCCCTCAGTTTGGGGGGCTTGTTGCATTCGGCACGTGATGCGCGTTGATGCGCGTTGTGTCAGTCAGAGAAATGTCTGACACCTCGGCCTCGGACCACTTTTCCCATTGAAAACCATAGTAAATGCCTCAGCTTCAAAAATTCATAAAAAATATATGTATCGACCTAGGGTATTTTGAACAATATTTATCAGATGGCAAAAATATTCATCTTTCTAAAAGCAGAGTATGAAGTGAGGTTGACCATTGAATGAAGCTCTGGAGGTATCATTCGTGCCTCAGCACTTCGCTTTTTGGTCGGCCTTTGCGAAGGCCGGCCACTTGGGGTGAGTTTGGTTCTCAACTTGGCTCTGTCAGACGGTCTCATTTGCTTAAGTCTCATTCACTTCCCAGTGTAAGAATTGTCTCCGACCTCCACACTCTCTGGTCTGGAATCATGTAATATGCTCCCCCCACACAGCATGCACAAACTTATGATGTAAGTAGACTGGTGCCGCCCTCTGTGTATCCACATGTTCTTGACACTCGGCGGGGGACCAGTCTATGATGTAAGGAGCTCACTCGCTTGATTGTCACCATGATAATCATCAGGATACTTTAATTTTATGATAGTAGCTTTGAAATAATACACCTCCATTTTTTTTAAACAATTTAAGTTTTTTTTTAAACAATTTAAGTTATACTTTTTGTGGAACATTCTTCCTTCTAACACGTAGCATAGAAATCTCGTGATCATCTGACCTAGAGAGGGACACTCTGACACTTGATACCATCCACTCACTCTCCATGCCACGGTGTCCATGCAGTGGACTAAAGCTCTCTTGAACCTTTCAGTATCATTATGGACTAAATGGCATCATGCATCACATATTAAAATACACCAAGAGGTGACAAGTTTTAAAAAGTACCCCACAGAGAACAGAGAGAGGTGATGACCACATCACAGGAATGATTTGAGAGAACTTTGTGTCCAAGCTTGATTGCCACCTTGGATCGGATTACCCCTGCCTCCTAAACTCTGACCTAGAAAAAGTTATGGAGTGCAGCTAAACATGTTTAGTCCTCAAGATGGCATTTTACACTCATTGTTGTATTTCAGTGGGGAAGTATATTGTGTGCTGATCATTCTGGTAACTGATTCATTTCCATTCACCACACAGAAGTGATTTATTCAGAACAATTCAAATGTCAACAATTCAATCAATTGTCTTGAGAACCCTATTTAAACCAGAATAACTTATTCTCTAAATCATGAACATATTATACAGGATACATATAATTACATATATTTACACAATATCATGATCTAATCTTTTCTGATTCGTAAAGGATTAGAATCACAATATTTTGGAAATTGTGACCTATAGGGCATCTAAGTAGGTCATTGTGACCTAGTTACAATTTTTTCTAAAAATTATGAACAAAGATATTGTGTAAGATAAATGTAGGGAGAATACATATTATTTTGCAAAATATCACATTTAGTCGATTTTGAAAATCGGCTCCTGTGACCTTGAAAATTGCCTAAGGTCACCCAATATTAAACTTATTCAAGCCCCTCATGTTATATCAATATTGCTGTATTTTGTAAGAAAATAGAGAATTCATAAGTGAATCGCTCCTGTGCTGGCCATGACCTTGACCTTGACCCAAAATCACAAAAAGTTCAACCCCAAATATTTCCCAGGCCTACATATTATCATAATATAGTATCTAGTCCTCATGTCCAAGCATAAAGGAATGATGAAGAAAACAAAGTGTGGCGGTGGATGCGGCGGCGGACGCGGCAGCGGGTGGCGGATGCAGCGGCGGATGCGGCGGCGGGCGGCGAATGCGGTGGCGGGCGGCGGCTTGTGCTGACTTAATTAATAATTTAACAATGTTTTCTTACACTTATACAGCAGTTTTAAAAGCGGGATAAAAAGTGCCGACCATTCCATTTTAATGGACGTCTTGTTAAGTTTCGCTATTCTCAAATTCAGAATTCATCCCTGCGCACACGCAGACCGGCACATTCACTTCCGGAAATGAACTTCCGGTTTTACGAGTGAGCTGTCAGAAAGATGTTGCCGAGTTTTCATTGATTTTGAAATGTTGTAAGTTTGTCACCACACAAAATATAGTTTAAATGAATGTTTAATACTTACAAAACATATCCCAATCATTTTCACATCATCTTAGCACTGTATAAAATGGGAAACAAAGTGTTCTGTGATATGTTACACATGCTCAAACAGTAAATGAAACAATGGCGATTGATACACTGAGGACAGCAAGGTCAAGGAAAGAGTGCTGTACCATTGCTGGCATTGGCAACTGCTGAGAGGGGAATGTAATAAATTGTATCGATATATTTGATACATTAGGCTTGAACATGTTTCAATGCTTGATACATTTCCGGATCAGCTTTTTGCCTAGCTGTCAATCATTTCAAAGTGGGGTACCATTTGGGGAGTGATCTTCTTGGAAATAAAGATTGGGTACAGGTATAAGATATAAATATGTATACAGACTATAATATATATATATATATATACTGTACATATGTATATATAAACATTCATCCCCTCTGAACAGATATATGTTACCTATTTAGCTTACTTTGGTATCTTACAAAGGTGCACCATTCCATGTAGTTCAAGGAGTAATGATGTCATAAAGGTGCTGTGATTAAATGTTTAATACTTAATGCACAACACATTCCAATTATTTTCACATCACTGTAGCATAAAACGGGAAACACTGGTGTTCTCTGATGTTATATATGCTCAATATGCACCTGTAACAATGCCAATAGATACCGTGAGGTTATGATACTGCATTTGGTTGCTGAGATATTGAACTTTTAAATATGAGAAAATTTGGTTCCTGTCTGTCAAAATATGGTCAATTTTTTGTGACACATACAAAACCTTCAGAATGTTATGAGGATGTTTTGTGGATGTTATAGTCATAATTAATGCATCTTTTGGAATTGAATACAATATCTTTAATATAAAATAGTTTTTGATGGTATTTGGAAATTATTGATAACATCTTAATAACATCAGCATCAAACAATGTGGTCCATGGCCAAAGTTTGATGGGTGCTGGATGTTTGTGTATTTACTAGTATTTTTTATTGTTCTGTTTCACATTGTTAAATGCAATACTTACATTTGGCTTGTTTTACATTGTTACATGCAATTTAATCTGCTGCTTAGTTCTGTTTTGCTTGCTAGATAAGCCCAGTTTTTTCCAATGTGCTTGGTGATTGTTCACCCATCAAGCATTATCAGTGGTACAGCCAGGTGTTTGAAAGAAAATGTTTTGAACAGTCAATAAAACCAATTGCTATTCAACATTTAAGATTTGTGATTTTATACTGGCTACCCCACTGTTTTGGTTTTTCTGGGAGACAAACAAAAATAACCCAGTAAATGATGACTGGCCTTGACATGGCTACTGGGCTTATGCGTTACGAAGAAGTCATCAGTGTGAGCATTTAAGACCAATTAATCAACCAATTATTTGTATTTCAAGAAAATTCATAGGTCAAATGTAGATATGAATGCAAAATTAATCCATAAAATCATAATAATTCAAGATATTTCAAGATATATGATTTCCATAAAACAAGATTGTGTACAAAAGTATTGCTAGGGACAAACTTTATTAACCATTTCACAACATCTTAAAATTGTACGTATTTATTTCAATTAATTAATACCTTCATTACATTCAAGGTTGGCCCCACATAGGTTACATTGATATATGCCCCACAAATGATGAACAGATATATGCCCTACAAAAGTTGTATAGATATATGTCCCACAAATGTTGCATTGATATATGCCCCACAAAAGTTGCATTAATATATATGCCCCACAAAAGTTGCATTATTATATTGTGCCCCACAAAAGTTGCATTAATATGTGTCCCACAAAAGATATGAGCCCCACAAAAATATATAATATATAAAAAAAATAAAATGGTTGTTTCTTTCATTCTCACGATTCCAGAACTGTTTAAATAATTTTGATAAGTATATTACTCATTGAGTGATTAATGAGATATATTATATCATTCGTAATTATGGCGGTCATTTTCAGAAAAATATTTCTTATATGTGAAAAATATCTTACTTATGTGAATAATGTTTGATGTAAAATTGTTGAAGCCACCACTAAGACAGAATCTGGTGAAGCCACCCCTAAAGCCACCTTGAAAATCCTTGTGATGTAAGGCTAAATCTGTGATCAAAGGTTATTCTGTCATTGTTTCCACAGCTCAGCCCATGAAGTCTTTAATGTCTTCCCATTTGACAATAACAATCTGCCAAACATCTTTTCTTGATAGATAAGTTAAGATATTTTTAGACTGTATGGGCCATTAACCTGTATCAGGATGAAACACTGCCAGTAACCCATTAGAAAAAATATTAAAAGTGCCTGAATGTATTAATGATATTTTTGAGCTCATAAGATATTATCATTGTTATGAAGTGTCTTAGGGGTTAAAATAGATAAGTATGGGGGAAAATATTTGCATAAAAAACATAACTCAATGCAATATTTTAAATGAAACTTGACCAGAAAAAAAGAAAATACATTATAATTGATAATTTTATGAGAAATACTGAAAAACATTTGAGAGTTGTCAATGTTAAGAGGAACAGTCTCCTTTTTTTCCTGCCAAAAATTACTTATTAAATGTAAATGTAATTTATTAAAATCTACATATATTTTCAGAGTTCATTATCACCATGCATCATTGAACTTCATTAGCTAGTACAAGCAGATGGGCATCATGCATCACTCAATTTCATCCTTTTACATGTCGCTACCATGTGGGTCACGTTCAGGGGAAGTCTTTAAAAAAAATGCTGATTAAAAAAATTAAGATGTTAAATATAATGTAATTTATTAAAATCTACAAATATTTTCAGTTTATGATGATGATGATGATGATCTGGATTGTTAATTTGTAAACTATATGGTCAATACATTTTACACAATGGTCCATGGAATATTATGTTAATATATAACTTATATTTTGCTTTGTAATATGTCTCGTCACAATAAAAATAAATGTCTATAGATGTGTGCAAATAACTTACTTCTATTAGAAAAGATTAAACAATAAAATGAAGACAATAAGCTTCTTATTATGTCATTCTATATTTTGCACTTTTTTATTGTGCTCACTTTGTGACTTTGATTTCATAAGACACAATAGTTAGACGGTAACGCACATTGCACCTTTGATCTTATGATGTCACAACTCCATTCATTATACTCCAAGTCAATAAAGTAAATAATACTAATCCCTAAGACACTGCCAATAACAATGTTATTATTCCATAACTCCACTGGAAACGGGATATTGCTTGTTTATATTTAATTCACAACCATTTTAAAGGATAAGTATATCTTATTGCAAGTTATTGGCAGTGTTTCGTCTGATGAATTGTTAGCAGCCCATACAGTCAACCCAGGACTCGTCAGTTAGGGGTAGACCATAAACTTGAGCCAACTCAACAAAACCTGTTTAGTATTTGAACAAATTAAACAAGAAAAGGTGGTGTCATAGACCATGAACTTGAGCCAACTGAACAAAATGTGTTAGTAATTTATAAAAGAACAGTTAAATCTAACTTTCTTGAACTAAACATCATGCAGATTGGCAGTAATATCAAACAGCAATAACCATAAATTAAAATGAACATCATGCAAATTGACAGATATATCAAAAAGCAATAACTACAAATTAATAGAAATATATATATATATATATCAGGCCTTGACACTAACCAGTTGCCCGCTTGCCCTGAGGTATATTTCACTCCTGTCGGTGAAGTCCTGGCAACTGGATACTTCTGTTTCACTTGACCGCTGGTCAAGAGCTGTAATCTGTCCCCAATCAAAGTACCCCACAGAGAACAAAGAGAGCTGCTGACCACATCACATGGATGATACCAAAAGTTTCTCAGCTTACTTTGGTCATGGTAGTGGGGCAGTGAGACATAACCTCAAGTGTCCAACCTGGCACAGCTAGGTAGGCCACAAACACTTCTTATCATTGTATAGGTCAACTGGACTTTTCTTTGGGCTCACAGAAGTTTGATGTGTTTTAAGAAGGGTTAAATTGGAATTTTGTACTGAAAAAAATTTAATTTTGACTTCACCTACTTTGCAACCGCTCTGGATCTCTGTGAATGAAATTATCCTTTTCTGAACATGATAATTGTGAAGGTTCCCAACAAAAACATGGGGCCATATTGAACAATGTCATGTGATGTATGACCTCAGATTGATTTGAAACCAATACTCATTGGTTGATTGATTTAGATTTTGGGGAACGCCCAGTATTACCCCATGACATGTTCAGGGGTTTCCCATGTCCGGTGACATAACAAAATGGCTTCTAGGATTTCCTTAGATGGGGTTGATGTTGTGTGCATTAGAAAATTTAACATTTTTCAAGGAAAGAATTAGCAGATCCTATTTTAAAAAGTAGGTGAAGTTTGATATTTTACCATGTGGTACTCAGGAATTACTCATTTTATTGGTAAAACAGAGAGATACCAAAAATATATGCATTATTAACCCTGTCGATTGACACAATACACAGAAGTGTTCAAGACCTCCTTGTGCTCTGCATAACTCGTCTTTCAAGTGAGACAGTGAGACCACAGGGAGAGGAAGTCTGGAAGAAAAAGAAATGCCCAACTCAACTTATGTATGTTCATATACATATGAAAGGGATTTTTTTTTTATCTTTGAGACTTGCTTTCTGATTATATATACACATGGAAGGGTTTTTTTTTTATATCTTTCATACTTGCTCACTGTCTCCCTGTGCTTCTGACAGCAGAACCAACTCGATAGTGTGCATTGTTTACATCAGAGTTTTCATCACATTCAAGCACACATCACTAAAAAACGTATTTGACTTAAATTCTATAAATATCTAAGATCATAAATCCTGATAATTGTAAACATGTCACACTTTCATAAACATTGAAACACCATTTTACTGTTTGACAAATGTCCGACGATCTGCCTGCTCCAAACCTGAAGTGAGTGTGCCTGGCCTGCCTTTCGCGCATGACCAATCTCTGAATAACCGAATACAGTTCACAACCCTTCTGCTGTTCTTTGAACTGAGCATGTGCAGAACATGAACTTCCTGTGTACTGGCCGCCATATTGAATTTAAGTCGTTGAACAAAACAGAGAATATTTCAAATGCACATTCAATGGGGAAATGTTCGACATTAAAACATTTTTGTATGTCCCGTTGAGAAAACAAACTTTTATTCACAGTTTGCATGTATTATTAATGTCTCTTGGTGATTATTTTACTTGAAAACACAGTTTAAAGGCCTTGTTTACATGGGCGAAAATATGTATAATTGACCGCAACAAACATTACTCCCGGAAGTGGTGAAAAGAAGGTGCTCTCTAGCGTTTGAGCCATAATAGGTGAAAGATCGGCGAACTGTATATTTGTACTTCTACGTGTGCCCGACCAGTTTTCCGTCGCTACCAATTACCGCTGATTACAGTGGCTAAGCTGGAGAGGACCCTTGTAGCCGCTGCCAGTCACGGCCTACTTCATCGGCGGAAACTGGTCGCTGACGAGTACTATAACAAAACATACCGAGTCGGGAAGCTGGGTGAGCGGATTCAGTGAGTTGGTGATTGTGGAAGGATACCCTGAGCCGAAGGCGAAGGGTATCCGTCCGCCATCACCAACTCACTGAATCCGCTCACCCAGCTGACCCGACGAGGCATGTTTTGTTTTTATACCTCAGACAACTACTGTATTTTTAAAAAATGATACATGAAACAAGATATTTATCGTTAAAAACATTTGTAAACAAAGCGCACCTCATTTGACCCCGTCACGTGACCCGAAAATGGCGCGTACAGCCATAGACTGGTTGCCACCATCTGTGTATATACACGATGTTCTTGACACTCGATGGGGGACCAGTCTAAAGATGGCCGACGCAAAATAGTTCCAACTAATCAATACTTTACAAATAATCGGCATGCTCGTATTCATTCGAAATCGCATCAATACGAGCATCACTGAGGTATAAATCGCCATATTCGCATTTCTACTTTGCTGTATTCGCATTTCTACTTCGCTATTTTCGTATTTCTGCTTTGTTATTTTCGGCCTTTGTCTTCTAATCTTCTCCCTTCGCCTTTAGCAAACTTTATATACTACAGTAAGCTGCTCACTGATTGGCTACTTGGCAATGCATACGAATTGCGAAGATAAGAAAGGCGAAGATAGCGAAGGCGAAGATAGCGAAGATAACTAAGGCGAAGAGCGAAGATAACGAAGGCAAAGGGCGAAGATAGCGAAGGCAAAGGGCAAAGATAGCGAAGTAGAAGGGCAAAAATAGCGAAGTAGAAGGCCGAAGTTAGGGGCGAAGTACGAAGCACGAATGATACTTCCTGAGCTTCATACTTTTGATGTCAAAAAGTTTGAATTCTCCTTCCCGAAAATCCCCAAACATAGGTGACGCTACGAATTTCGTGTGGGTCTTTAACTGACAGCTGACAAGAAATCACTATTTTGAAGATATCTTAAAAACTACACCATTTAACAGAAAACCGAAAACATTTTTGAAATCAGTGAGATAATATGAAGATAGTAGACAACTTTTGGAAGAAATGACATCGAGATAAACAAAACTTAAAGCATTCATGAAACCTGACTTTCAGACACATTTTCTTTACATAACATGAATGTTTATACCCTAAACAGTGCTTTTATGTAGTATTACCCAAAATATTCCCTGTTAACAATTTTCTGTGGCACTTGAAAGTTGATCAGTTGTCTGCTGAAACCTACACCAGCAATTGAACACTTTGTCAACAAATTTGTCTAGCTGGTCTGTGATCTTGTGTAAACACCTAATGAGTTACCAGGTGGGCACCTGTCCAGCTTAGGAAACAGGGTGGAGATGTTTTGTACAATTTATCAATTTATTGCCAGGAGTATACTTCAGAACAACATAAGATTATTTTAATATCATTTGAATCAATGAAATAACTCATGGTTGTGACAAATATCTTATGGTTGTGAAAGATATATCATTTATGGGAAAAGTATACTATTTATTTGAAAAGTATCTTATGCATGTGAAAAACTTTCTGTCAAAAAGGGAAGACATGACTCAAAGGCTGCATGGAATCCCTCTTAACTAACAGGCCGTGATATTGAAAACGTGACATTAAACCCTTTGATCACTGGTTTGGCCTTAAATCACAAGGACTTTGAATGGCAAAACTGTGAATGCTGATAATTGGTGTCAGTAAAATTTATGATTTGACCCTCTTTGATGAAATTTGGGGTTTTTCACACCACTGAATGGGAAGACATCAAAGGCTGCATGGATTCCACCTTAAAAGCTGAGCTGTATAGAATATTTTAAAACTTTTTTTTGCAAACATATCATATATAATATAAAGAATAATGATTTTTCTTCATTTATAACTTCATAAATATTCATCCGTTTTTAATAATTTTACCACCAAAAGAAAGCCAGGAAAATGCACTATCATCATGATAAGTGTTATCTTCCAATTTTATTCTCTTAATAGTGGAAAAAATGGCCGAAAATGTGTTGCTCCAATTTTGACAATTGGTAAACAACACCTCCTGTGACTTACAGAGCCCCCAGACAGTTCAAAGGTCAAGGCCACACAACACACTTCCTGTTTAGTACTGGCAGTACTTGGTGGTCACAAAAAATCATAATTCTCAGGACAGATGTTCTTTTGTGGATTTCAGACAGATAGCCTGTTTGTATGTCAATTTTAAGACTATATATTGTTTTCAGATACCTTAAACCATTGTAAAATTGCCTGGAACCTTCCAGGTTTCATGAATGCTTTAAGTGTCTTTGATGCATAGTGAGGCAGTCACACCAAGCCAAGGTGACAAGTTGTTCATGTCACTTCAGTCAGACAACCATACGCTTTCACACCATTGTCATCCAAAATCATTTGAATTTTATGATCAAAGACCTTTTTTGTCATTGTTTCCAAGCTCAAGCTTTGAAGGAGAATTGTTTGTAGCCTTTATGTCATCTAAAATTGTTGCTCCGAGGCTCTCAGGTGTCATGTCTTCCTGACAGCTCCGTCCCGATTAACGATCATTTACGATAACAAATATTGTACAGGGCAATACATAACCAACATATTTAGATTCCTCATGGAATTTTAATACAGATAAAAAAGTTTGTTCAATTCTATGGATTCTAGTCGAAATAAATGGGAAATCAGTGAGTGCTTCTCAGTACTGTTAATATTTGACTCACCGGAAAGTGTGGCGACACCTAGTGGCCGACGGCGTATGACGTATGAGTTTGGAAAGGCAATAAGAATGTTTGCATGCACATGCTACATGACATCAAACTGGAATTTAAATCATAAAACCCTATTGTTTAAAAGTTATAAAAATGACACTTCACTGAATTTGGCGGGAATCAGCTTTGGTAAAATGGCGTGTCCTGATGCTTTTCACACACCAGCTGACACACTGTCCTTGTGTGACGTCACACTGATACAAGTTACTTTGTGTTGAACGCGCCAGTTGGCAAACGCGTCACGTGCCGAATGCAACAAGCCGTTTGGGGTGGATCATTATTTATTTCAGTCATCTCAAATAAGCAAAAATTGTACAGCCGAGGACAATAAAGCTGTGGTCGAGTTCATCAATTGATTACCGATGGTTATCACACCATCTGACTTTGTTTGCATATGTAAGTGTCAGAAAACAACTTGGTATGAATATCATGTACAGTGGCCGTCAACCAGTTCGCGCCGATTTCCGTTATTTTACGTTTTTTTCATTGAAGATTTGTTCGAAATGACATCTTACCTCGATATGACGACAGCAGAGCTCAAGGGCTAAATTCTGACACTTAAATGAAGTAAATCGGACAAAAACTCACAAAGTTACAGCAACTTTTTCAATAAACATCAGAATTGTCAGCCGTCAACCAATTTCGCACGCTATTTTCAGATCGTCAATAGTACCAAATTCGGTCACCAGGTGTCAGCAGCAATCAATCATAAAGTTTGATGTGATGATGAGGTGAATCTTTCATGGTAATTGTTTCAATAAGAAAAGATGATACGATGTTTGGTCTCCAGTCCGGTCATCCGGGCACTTTATTACTACTACCTACACACTGCCATGCACGCTAGATGCATATTGTAACATCTCCCCTTTTATCTTTTTTGAAGCTTACACTCAGACGGAGAATATTAATAAGTATATTGAACAAAATTAATATAATAAAAGTTCTATGATATAATAAATTGTTTACATGTCACTTGCATACTATAATATTACTGATGTGATACTTCTCATCTAGAGAAATTGTCCACTATAACATTTCTTTCTTGAAAATTGAACAAAATTCTTATAACACTTGTAACATTTAACCTGAACCTATATACACTTTTCCTGGAGGTCCCAGGCATTTATCCTACAACATAATCCTGTAGTTTTGTAGGCATTTTCCTTTCTCTGGCTGGTCTTGGTGACTTTCCAATGTCAGGAATTCCAGTTTTTCTTGTTTCTGTTGAGACTGAGCCTTGGCTGTCCTTACTCAGAGTCTTATTACCATTGTCTATCTGCAGTCCACTATTGCCCCCATTTTGTGAAGGCTTCTCTCCTTGTTGTGTTTCAACTTGTTTCTCTGCAGGCTGATGAGCTATAGGGTTGTCATCACCCACAGGCTTTTCTCTTGTATGAGTTCCTGAGTTTAAACTCACACTGGGGCTGCTTGTTGTCTCCTGTGACTTCTTCAAGTGCACTCTGTTTCTCCTGTAGATTCCACCACTTGATCCTTCCACCTCATAGGATCTCTGATCCAGTCTCTTTGTGACAACTGCCTTCTCCCATTCAGACTTACCTAGTCTGAAAGGTTGCATCCTCACTACATCTCCCTCATCTAGCTCAGGGAGATCTTTGGCATTCTTATTGTAGTGATCAGCAGACTTCCTTTTCAACCTTTTCATCTTATCTCGGTCATTACTCAGCATCTCAGCACTCCTTGGCAGAAGCAGAGTGCCAGCCGTTGGCAGGAGGGTCCTCGTCCTCCTGTTGAGAAACTTTTGCACTGGGCTACTTTCTACTCCCTGTGTTGGAGTATTCCTTAGCTCCAGCAAGGCCATATATTGGTCTTGCTTTGCCCTTCTACTTTTCTTCAGCAATCTCTTGGCAGCCTTAACTGCTGCTTCCACTTCTCCGTTGGCCTTACTGTTGTAAGGTGAAATCGTATAGTGTTGAAAGTCCCACTGACTTGCAAATTTTCGGAACTCCCCAGAATCATACTGTGGCCCGTTGTCACTGACAACCTTTTCCGGGATTCCGTACCTGGAGAAATGACGCTTCAGTGTGGTGACCACTTCACTGGAGGATGTCTTGTGTAATCTGTCCATCTCCCAATACCCTGAGAGGTAGTCCACAGTTACCAAATAATCCTTGTTATCATAGGAGAACAGATCCGTCCCTACCTTCTCCCACTGCCTAGCAGGGATTTCATGGGGGATGAGAGTTTCCTTTTGATTTCTTGTCTCATAAGACCTGCAGGATTCACAAGTAGACACAAACTGCTTGACTTCAGCTGACATACCTGGCCAATACAAACAATCACGAGCACGCCTGAGACAGCTTTCCACTCCGAGGTGAGAGTTGTGGATATACGCCTTCATCTCAGCTCTCATACTTGCCGGTATGACAATTCTCTCACCTCTGAACACTAGCCCATCTTGTACGCATAACTCATCCCTGTAGTGGAAATAGGGAACAGCTAGAATGGGCAAGTTCTCCTTTGTTTCTGGCCATCCTCTCTGTATGATGGCCTTCACAAGTTGCAGTGATTCATCCAATTCAGTCTCATTCTTGATCTTCTGCAGCCTTTCTGGTCCCACTGACAGACTTCCAAGGGCATTTACTTGAGCAAAATCATCTGTTTTGCCTGAGTGGGGCAAATATGCCCTGGATAGTAGGTCTGCAAGATACATTTCACTGCCTTTCTTCCAGACAATGTCAGCATCGTATGCCAACATCCTCATCAGCATACCCTGCAGTCTTCTGGGAGCACAATGCAAGGGCTTTTGCACAATAGATTCCAGAGGTTTGTGGTCATTCTCCACAATCACATGACGACCATATGTGTACTGATGAAACCTTTCCAACCCAAAAACCACAGAGAGGGCTTCTTTTTCTATCTGAGCATACCTTTGCTCTGTAGGCGTCAGTGCTCTACTCACAAATGCTACTGGCTTGCCTTCCTGCAGCAAGGTCGCACCAAGACCCTTCTGTGAGGCATCACTCTGCAATGTCAACGGCTTGTTTGGATCATAGTAGGCCAGTACTGGTGCAGAGGTCACAAGCCGTTTGATCTCCTCCATGGCTCTATCCTGTTCATCTGCCCAGTGCCAAACTGTATCAGCATGAGTGAGTTTGCGGAGAGGTTCCAGCACATCAGACAATCTGGGCAGAAATTTGGCCAAATAATTCACAGCACCTTGCAGTCTCTGTACTTCTGTAGCATTTGTGGGGTTTGGCATCTTCAGTATTGCCTCAACTTTGGCAGCATCAATGGCCAGTCCTTCACTTGTCACACGATGTCCAATGAAGGTTGCACTTTCTGTTGCAATTTCAGATTCCTCAAAATGAAGTTTCACATTATTCTTTCTGCATCTTTTCAGCAGATCTCTCAGCCTGGAATCATGATTGGCCATTGCCACACTCAGCTCTTTGCCGACCCCACCTAGCATGAGGTCATCTGCAACACATACCAGACCCTCCAGACCTTCCAGAGTTTGGATCAGCCTCTTCTGGAATATTTCTGAGCTCACTTTGAGGCCGAAGGGAAGACGGAGCCAGCGGAATCTGCCATACGGAGTGATCATGGTAGTCAGCAGACTGCTTTCCTCATCAAGGACACAATGCCAATATCCAGAAGTGAGATCCATCTTTGAGAAAACTTTGGCATGAGATAACTCAGGTAGGATGTCCTCAATCACAGGAAGTTGATAGCGCTCACGCTTGAGAACCTTGTTCAGTGGGCGAGGATCTAAGCAAATCCTGAGTTTACCATTTTTCTTCTGCTGCACTGACATCTGACTACACCACTCAGTCGGCTCTTCCACTGGTAACAACACACCTAGTGCCACTAGCCGGTCCAACTCCTCCTTGACACGGCCCTTGATAGCAACAGGAACTCTACGTGGAGCACTTTGAACTGGCATGGCATCAGGCTCTGTGTGTAGATGTACAGTGCCTGGGAATGTGCCAAGTTCCTCATTGAACACATCACTGAACTCCTGTAGAATACTGGCACTAGAGGGAGACACTGCATGCAGCTGCTTGAAGTTTCCATAGTTGACAGTGAGCAATTTCATCTGCTCCGCAGCCTTTCTGCTCAAAAGTGGCTGGACCTTGTCAGACTTGACTACCACAAATTTGACAGAGTACTTTTTTCTGTTTTTTGGATTCCTCAGTATTATCTTGGCATTTCCAACACTTTTCATTGTAGATTCATTGTACATTTGTAAGATCACACTGCCAGGGGTGATCTCATTTTTCCGCAAATACTTCTCTGGGATGACATTGACCGTAGCACCACAGTCTACTTGAAATTTCACTGGTTTGTCACCCATAAGCATTTCCGCAAATATGGGTCCCTTTTTGTCATCCTGAACCGCATTTATTTGCACAACATTAATGGACTCCAGACTTGAGTCACTATCACAATCTTGGTCATCAACAGCATGTACCTTCTTCTTCCTTCTTGATGTAGATTTGCAGCATATGGCAAAGTGATTTCTTTCTTTGCAAGCATTACATTGTCTTCCCCATGCTGGACATGATTCCCGACTTTTCTGGTGGCGCCTGCCACAGAACCTACATGATATGACTGTAGACTGAGAATTACCAGATGGGAAAGCACGTCTGGTTTCCCTACTCTCAGCTTTGACAGCTTTCTCCGCAACCTTGTTGACATTCTCCATCTGTTGTGAGCTGTCAAGATGCTTGAGTTGTTTATTTGCAGCTTCAAAAGACCTACAAACATCTATGGCTTTTTCAAGGTCTAGATCCTTGGTTTGGAGTAGCTCTTTCCTGGCCTTAGAATCTCTGATCCCTAGTACAATCCTGTCTCTGATCAAACTGTCTCTAAGACAGTCACAAAAGCCACAAGTCTTACTCAGTTCTCTGAGAGCAGCCACATATTGGTCCACAGATTCCTCACTGGATTGCTGCCTCTGGTTAAAGACATACCTTTCATATGTCTCATTACACTTTCCAATGATTATATCATCAAACTTTTTTATTATGAGTTTTACATCCTCCTTGTCTTCGCCTTCCTGGAACTGCAAACTATTAAACAGTCGCACTGCTTCTTCACCAGCAATGTTGAGAAATAGAGCCTGCTGGATGTCTTTTGTTTTTTTCTCCAATTCCAGTATTTTCTCATACCCTGTATACATTTGCTTGAAAATCTTCCACTCCTCGACAGCTGCATCCTTCAGCTTTAGTGGTGGAGGAGGCTTTACAGTTAACTTCACAGCAGTAGCCATCTTTTCAGGCCTGTAGATATCCAATTGTGAATTGTCACTGAAGAGGTAGCTGGAATATCTCTGATCTGTGTCTGGAGCACAGATTATCTACTTGCTGAACAACTTTTTTCTCACACACTGTCACTGCATCAGTTTCAAACTAGTGCTGGTCGGTAGCCATCTTTTCAGGCTTGTAGAGAGAACTTTCCAATATGGAATTGTCACTGAACCACTTTTGTTCCACTTCACAGAGTCACAGCACCAGATCCTGACTAGTGCTTGCAGATAGGACAACACACTGTGATGCCTCTAGAGTGCATGGTTTGGCCAGACAGATTGACAGTATTTTCACATTTGTTAGATTCCACTGAACATGTGCACAACAACACTGTATACATGCTCTAAAGCTTTGGGCAGGGTTCTGGGTGGTATATTATGATCAGATGGGTCGGGAACTGTTCACAAATTGTCACAATGGGGCTTGGAATAACCCAACACGTGTGCAAACAAAAATGGCGTCCTGAGTGGTTCCAGAGGACTCCCATGATCCAGGCCGTAAGTAAGCCTCTTAACATCATAACACAGTTTCTGCATGAGTCCTAGGCATTCCCTAGATCATATACCACCTTCTTTTAGTGTGTTTGAGCACTTCACCGCCGCCTGCCACCATGTTTCAATAAGAAAAGATGATACGATGTTTGGTCTCCAGTCCGGTCATCCGGGCACTTTATTACTACTACCTACACACTGCCATGCACGCTAGATGCATATTGTAACAGTAATAGCTTGCATGTTCCCCTAGTGGATTTTGTGGAAGTTTGATAAAAATATAAACTCCACCAGAGGACACTATGAGTCGTCAGGTGTGTTGTACTCTCTTCCAGTTTGACTCTGAGAAGAAATTCTTTCCACTGATTGAGGAAAATAGTTAATATTTGTTATTTGCAAAATTTAGTACATAAATAATCATATAATTTATTGAAAACGTCATATATTAGCATAAAGTTGATAAATAGTAGAAACTCAATGATAAATAATGGCTTAGACAATTTAAGTTTGCATGTATTTTCCACCAGATGACACTTCTTATCTTTTTTTGTCACCAGGTGGCACAAGGAGATCATAAGAAAATGTTGAGAGGTCATGTGACCTCAAAGTGTCAAGGCCATTGTGTGTTTATATTTTTATCAAACTTCCACAAAATCCACTAGGGGAACATGCAAGCTATTACCATGAAAGATTCACCTCATCATCACATCAAACTTTATGATTGATTGCTGCTGACACCTGGTGACCGAATTTGGTACTATTGACGATCTGAAAATAGCGTGCGAAATTGGTTGACGGCTGACAATTCTGATGTTTATTGAAAAAGTTGCTGTAACTTTGTGAGTTTTTGTCCGATTTACTTCATTTAAGTGTCAGAATTTAGCCCTTGAGCTCTGCTGTCGTCATATCGAGGTTAGATGTCATTTCGAACAAATCTTCAATGAAAAAAACGTAAAATAACGGAAATCGGCGCGAACTGGTTGACGGCCACTGTATCTGTTTCTATAGGTCTACCCAGAGACATCGGCAAAATAGACTTGAAATCCACTCTTTCTCAAAACACTGCGCATCATACTGAAGTTTACCCAGTAAATAATCTCAACCTCCGACGATTGACTGTTGCAGTTATGATCCATGTAATCATCTTTCCCAGTAATAATGTCTGTAAATGCAAATCCAGGGGTTATCTGTAGCGTCTTTTCCTCAGTTTTTTATGGCTTGTTGCATTCGGCACGTGATGCGCGTTGATGTGCGTTGTGTCAGCCAGAGAAATGTCTGACACCTCGTGTCTTTGGAGGGCTTTTGAGGTCAAAAAGTTTGAAAAGGAATGTTTGCATGTATGTACTGCATGGCATCAAACTTGAATTTAAAACATAAAACCCTATTGTTCAAAAGTTATAAAAATGACACTTCACTGAATTTGGCGAGAATCAGCTCTGGTAAATTGGCTGGTCCAGAAATGTATGTTGAAGGGGGTTCTACAATTAAACAAATTTCACATTTATATCATTTGGTCTATCTTCTTATTTAAAAGCTTTTAGGGCAGTAAAAGTGTCAACAGAACAGATACAATTCTTGGTATCAGAACACAAAACAAAGATGGTGATCGGCCACCAGGGGGCATTCAGCTCAATCCAAGGGAGCATACCTTTTACCATAACTAACAAGCAGGGAGCATAACATATATACAATGGTGTGACATATTTTTCTTTTTGTCAATGTTCACTTTGTTAATTTTAAACTGAGGAATTCAATTTACTGCAATAGTCACATAAGAAACAACACTATATGACCTTTAACTGTCTGTTGTAAAATGAAACTATAAAACTACAATACAAAACAATTGTTCCATTGTAAAAAATTGATAGTCAGTTTATAGGCTAAAATCCTCCAAATACTTTGGAGGTCTTCTGTCTCTGGTTGATCTACGGGGTGGTGACCCTGTATCATGTGCGTCATTGGGCGGGGGATCAATTTGAGGTACAGGTTTTGATAAAGCACTATGTGACTCAGCTGCATGTTCATTCATCAGTTCTGCACCAAAGGGACCAGAATAAGCTGTATCCATTTGTGCTGGCAGAGAGATCTCATTAGGTATGCTGGGTAGCGTAGGGGGTGGTGAACTTTGAAGGAGAGGATCTTCTTCCTCACAATCAGACATCATATTCCCCATTTTTCCTGTCATACTGTGTTTCTGACTTGATTGGTTCTCAAGGTACTTTATAACATTCAGATTCTTTGACCCTGTAGGAAGATCTGCATATCTTTTGATGAGAGTATGATTCTTTGAGGTGCGTTTGATTTTTAACTGTAAGGATGATTTGACAGACGTTGTTCATGTTGATCTAATATAAGCTTGAGATCAGTTAACGGCACTTGAGTATTCGTGAACTGATAACGCTGAGTCCACATCTCTCGTGATGACAGCCCATGACTCCTGATACGAGAGTTTAGGCATGCAACTGCGACGGCTAGATTTGTAGGTGATACAGGTCCACCATTTGGGTCTTGTCTCAGAATTTCATCCTTAACCACCTGCACAATTCTTCTGCTACCGGGTTTTTGTTCAGATTCTTTGTACGGCCAGTCTCAATAGAGATTCTATTACTGTATAATTGTTCATCATTTATTAATGCTTTGAATCCAGGTGCGGGGTCAGTGCGCACAACTGCAATTGGGCCATCCAGGGGTCGTAGCCCTACATAGAGACATATTAGAGCTTCGCGTAAAGACTCTTGTCGTTCATTTGCAATAATGGGTGTTGCTGTATATGAAGTGACTGTTTCTCTGAAGACTAATATAAGCTGTTTCTCACGTTTAAGTACATCTGCTGCAAAAGTGATCCCAATGGCTTCTGGGGGATCACTGGTAGCCTGTTGGATCAGAGTATGTGGGATTTTTTTGTAGAGAGGCGCATTGATGACATGACTTCGTGACTTGCTCAATAGTTTTATCCATGTCAAGGGCATAAAGGAATCTACGGCAAATGAGCTTCATTTGATGACACTTGGGGTGAACCAGCTTGATATGTAGAATTGTGATAAGACCTTCTAAGACCTGGCGTGGAACTATGATACACTCACATGTAGGAGCAAGGGGCTCATCCCGGCAGACAACTAAAAGGCCGTCCCTAGCAACTGTTGCTACATTGAGATAGCGTTTTATGTCTTTGATATTGATAGCTTTTTTTTATGGTCATGTACCTTGTGTTAGGTGCACATGAACACGTCGTAAATCGGTGCATTCCATTTGTGTCAAAGACCAAGCAGCCCTGCTAGTGAATGGAAGTCTTACTGAACCAGATGCAAGATCTTGTATTGACACACTGTGAACAACAGAATCTTCAGTGATAGCAACAAATGAACACACTTGGCAATTTTCAGCCTCACAATCAGGTGCATTTCTACAGGCAATATCAGATGGCAGATTAGCTGAACCTGATAAATGTCTGACAGAGGACTGATACCGATTTATGGTTGACAGGAAGGTAGACACACGTACACTTGATGAAAATTCACCTGGACACAACTTTTCAAATGCCTGCACACATGGTTTACTGTCTGTTAGTATGGAAACTTTATGTTGCAACTGTATGATATAAGGGCTAAAATGCTTCACAGCTGCTGCAATGCATAAGGCCTCAATTTCGCATGGTATCCATGTTACCTGCCTTTTATGTAACTTGGCACTGAAGAAACCCGCTAGTCTAGGTTTGTTATTTCTTGTGACATATAGGGTAGCTCCTAGACCATGTTTTTTTACAGCACCATCTGTGATAATCTAAAGTTGATCATCAGCTCTGGGCAACATAATGGTTTTGTTTGTAGAGAGGACTTCCAGGCTTCTAACAAATATTTTCTTGAGATCGTCACTCCACTCTATTTTTTCTTTAGATTGACAACCTGCTACAATCTCATCCAACGGAGCAAGTTTATTCAAGCTGTTTGGTATGACATGTGCGAGAACTTTGTATGCACTGATGTAGGACCTTAAACTGTATACCATTTCTGGTATAGGACAGGTAGATAATGCAGCAATGCGATGTGGACTGGCATGAATTTGACCCTGTGACCATATCCAACCCAACATTGTGGTGCTCTTGGGACATATAACTGCAGGCCTCGACATTAGCCAGTTGCCCGCTTGCCCGGAGGTATATTTCACACCTGTCGGGCAAGTCCGGGCAACTTGATACATCTGTTCCACTTGCCCGGTGGTCAAGTACTGTAATCTGTCCCCAATCAAAGTACCCCACAGAACAGATAGAGCTGTTGACCACATCAAAGGGATGACACCTGATTAGAGATAACTTTGTGTCCAAGCTCCATTGCCCTTGGTATTACCCCTGCCTCCCAAACCCTGACCAAGATAAAGTTATGGCATGCTGCTAAATAAATATATTCCTCAAGATGGTATTTCACACAAAGCACTGTATCAGTAGGTAGAGCTTATCAATTTCGCACATTTTGGTCTTTGTCAATCATTATATCATCCAGGAAACATGTACAGTTGATTTTAAGTATGATGAGTAACAGTGGGGTATATCCATCAGTAACACTTGCCATTACTTAATCTTATAAAGTGATAATTATAGGTTATATTCTTACAAGATTGACAATTCAGGGTGACATTTTTACTCACAAGCTCAAAGTCTTCATGTATTTCTCTGCTTAGAAATTGAACTCCTGAGTTAGAAAAGGCCCTATTCCTATTGTTTTTATATCCAAGGAATTAAAATAAGAGTTATCAATGATATAAATTGGTCAATAATTGACTGAGCATTGCCAATTTTTATGTTTTCGTAAAAATTTGGTGCTTGTGCATATGCACAAAAAATTGTAACAAACTTGAGGTCACTGCATGCTATTTTGAATAAAAACATGTACTATTCATTTCAACTTTTTCAAACCAAATATTGTGTATTCTATGGGTTATATGGGCATTTTTTCTAATTATCAACCAATGTTTGAATGTACAAATCCTATAAGCTTTAGTCCTATACCATATTCAAATATTGGGACAAAAATTCAGGGCAAGTGGATTGTAATTCAGGGCAAGTAGATTTTAAAATTTACTTGCCCGGTGGGCAAGTGGATCACAAATGTCAAGGCCTGTAACTGTCTTTGATGCTGAAAGGCTCATTCCACACCTCCATTGATTCTAGTAGCCCTTCCCAGTTTTGAAGTAACTCACTAGGTGTGTCCTCTCCACAATACAGGTCATCAATAAGTTTTGTGCAATGCCTTCTTGTAATAGATCTCCCAATATGCGGCCCATTGCACAATGTGTATTGCACAATGTGTATATACACATACTCCGTGAAAGTACTCCACAGTACTTCATGGAACTCTTTGATAGTGGGATTTGATAGAACGCACTGGTAAGGTCTATAGCTATTATGTATTTCCAACATGCAATTGTACGCAAGGTGGATTCGACGTCAGGCACAAGAGAAGGCTGTGGTTTACTGTATCGGCCCACATCAGCAAATGCAGTCACCAGTCTAAATCCACCACTTGGCTTCTTGACCAAAAAGGATGGATTCAGGTATTCAGCTACAACGCCCACATTTTCTGGACGCTGGAATACATTAGCATTTTCCAGCTCATCACATTTCTGTTGTAGTTCCACTAGTTTGTCACGGGAATACTGAGGCACATGCCCTTTACGTTGTGGTGGAAGTACAGGACCCATGTTTACTATGGCTTCAAATGGTCCTGCGGCACCATTGTATACCTTAAATGATGGATTAAAAACATTGTCATACTTATTGTGGAGTGATTGGAAGCCAAAAACCACACTAGCTGGGAGTAAATTTTCAGGATCTAGTCGTATTAGGTCTGAATATGGGACAGAATCACTGGTGACACTCGGTCTATAAGATGACTCAGCAGATTCTGGTGGCAAACATACATGACGCACCTGGCAGAAATGTTTATTGCATTTCAGAGTTTTTGGTTCACTTGTAGCATTATGTATGACATACATGACGCACCTGGCAGAAATGTTCATTGCATTTCAGAGTTTTTGGTTCACTTGTAGCATTATGTATGCGGATCTTGCCACCTACACTCTCGATGATACTTGATTTATGCCAGAGCTGAGACAATTTGGTAGTCCTACTGATCGGAGACAAAGAGAACCGCATCAGTTTTTTCTCACTGCACGTGCTAGTCAATGACGTCAATGCCCGGAAGTCAGCCTTCTCACATGCATGCTAAATCTTGATTGGTGAGTTGAACATATTTGAATGTTGTCCGTATTGTTTTGATTGACCTCACATGAAAATGTATTGTGACATAATATAACTCCTCAAGCAACCAATTACTTCCTGGCACCAAAGTGATCTGATTTTTTTTCATAGCCCTTTTGTAGACTCTGAACTAGATTAAACTAATTCTTGCAAAATTATTTTGGAATACTGCAATTCATTTTAGAAGATGGCCAGATACGAATTTGGAAGAAAAGCAGTTGTTTGCACAGTTTACAACATCATCTGCTTCCAAAGGTTAGGAATTGCTGAGATTTTTGTGTCCTCTCTTGATATATCACCATATTTGCGTATGCATCGGTATCCCTGCACGTGCACGGGCTGTGAGAGGCTGGAAGCTAATGCGGTTCTCTATGATAGGAGAGTCTATACGTGGCTCTAAAGCAAGTGTATTATCTTGTGTTATGTCATCAGGTACATCATCTTCCACAAACTCACCAGGCCATACAGTAGTGGTTGATGGAGGTGATCATAAAACATAAGCTTGAGTGCGGCGTATAGCGTGTGGGCCAGTTTTCATGATATTAGAACCGTATTGGTATACTGTTTTATCCCCAAGTATAACTTGTTGCTTTGCAGGATGCACAGTGATGTCATTAATGTCCATGAATGGAACGCCAGCCAAAACATCTACATCCATATCCTCTATTACTAGTGCTTGTAATATAAACTCATGTTCATCTTGTGTGATAGTAATATGTGTTTCTCCCTTGACCAACAAGGGTGAGTGACCATCAGCCTGAAATGCAAGTTGTGAGCTTTTACTGATATCGGCACCCAACTTTTTGGCCACTGCTTTGCGGATCATGTTTGTCTTCGCACCAGAATCAATAGTAATTCTCACAGGAAAATGGTTGTAGAATGTATCTATATATGGAGATTGTTTTACTTGTACTCTTCTGGCCATGGGTTGAGTGGTGGTGATACTTTGTGATTCAGCCTCTGTTTGTGAACTGTCACTCTCAGGGTCAAAGTCTAGCTCATTTTCTACAGCAGCCACAAGACGTGCTTTTGTAATAAACCTTTTGTCACTTTCTGGTAGGTATGAACAACTGCTAAGGAAATGATTATATTTTGGACGTCCAGCTTGTTTGCACAATAGACACTCTTGGCTTTGTGGAATATGACTTATTGCGATTGGGTGACTGGCGATGTTGAAGGAAATGCATTCCAGAGGCAGCTGAGTGCATAACTTAAGCATCTTGAGTTGTAAGAGCTTCTTCTAACAATGACTCTAATGCCTGTGAAATCTCTGGCTTTATTGACGCTAAAATTCTTGATCTTAGATCTTAGATCCAGCTTGTTTGCACAATAGACACTCTTTTGGCTTTGTGGAATAGGACTTATTGCGATTGGGTGACCGGCGATGTTGAGGGAAATGCATTCCAGAGGCAGCTGAGTGCATAACTTAAGCATCTTGAGTTGTAAGAGCTTCTTCTAACAATGACTCTAATGCCTGTGAAATCTCTGGCTTTATTGACGCTAAAGTTCTTGATCTTAGTTCCGTGCCATACCTTTGTTTCACAAGTCTTGGTAAGTCCTTGTGTACAAGTTTGAGCCATGTCAAGACAACCATGTTTTCTAGCGATGGTGACATTTCTTCATCCTCTGAAGGTATTTCTCCATGATGAGATATTCCCCCATTTTGTTGGACCAAGTTGTCCTCTACAAAGGCCATGAGTCTGATAAAGATCTTCTGGACATTCCTCAGCTTTCAGTTTGATATCTGAGAAATCAATGAAATGGGCTCTGGTGGATTGGAAACCATAATGCATTCGTATGGCTTGTACTGCCCATTGATATACAGTTTTTTACTATAGTGTTACGGGAAATAACAGGGCAATAATTTGCAACCTGTCCCAGCATTAATTCCAATTGGGTGACTTTCTGCTGGGAAGTGCATCTGACATTTTCAGGAATTTGATCCCCATCATCAATAAAACCGCGTAGGGGAGCTGCTCTGGTTTTCTTTCCCCACACCACACCATCAACTAAAAATCGAGTGAAACTAGGATCTAGTGATAGTATGTACTGTAAGTTTTGATGCCAATTTTCAAAAGATGTTACTAATTCATTTTTAGTAAGGCACCATTGCTTTGGGGCTCTTGGAGTAGCAGCCATTTTGATGTAGATTTATCTGGGATGTCACTGTGTCTTGAATCTTATTTTTTTAAATTTTTTGGTGATGTTCAATGTTCTTCTATAGGTGCATCATACACTATTCTTGACACAGATACTTGCCCACCTTGAATGAAAAGCCTGTGTTCCTCCTGTGAATACTGTCATCATTGTGATAACTGACCAACAAGCACATGTTGTGCACAGATTGTCTGGTGTGAAGACTTGAGAGGCCTCTATTTATTGAGCCTGTGAGTCCATTTAGTATCCTGAATGCTGCCACCACGCCACTAAAGTGTTATTGTCCAAAACAACAAACAATTGATACACAAAGCTTTTATGGCAGTGTCAACAGAATAGATAGAATTCTTGGTATCAGAACACAAAACAAAGATGGCGATCAGTCACCAGGGGGCACTCAGCTCAATCCAAGGGAGCATACCTTTTACCATAACTAACAAGCCGGGAGCATAATATATATACAATGGCGCTGTCACTCCTGTGAATAAACTGACCCACTTTCACGTCTTTGCGCAAACTTGTAAACAATGGCGAAATGATGCTGAGATCAAGAAAAAACAAAGAAATATTTTCAAACAGGACTGACATCTTCTGCAGATATAAAAAGTACATAATTGTTTCATTGTTAGTTGCCGGAAGTCGAGTTCTTCCAGAGTCTTCCAAATTGCCCTCCCATCTTGACCTGCAAGTGTCCGAAACCGGCAGTTGAAACTCAGATATTTTAACTCAGTCAAATGTAGAGGAAAACTGTCCTGTAGAGCTAACGACCATAGGATTTGCACAATCATAGGATTAACTGATAATTAGGGAAATATCTTATTTATGTACTACCAACAACTGATCTGCAGACGACAAAAGAACTGCTTTTCAGTTTATCAAATGATTATCAATGTTTATCACACCATTTGACCTATTTAGCACATGCAGGTGTCAGAGAATGACCTGATGTGAATATTTTAGAGATTACAGGTGTACTTTGTACAGTTCACTGATCTTTCACCTATTATCGCCCAAACACAAGAGAGCGCCCTCTTTTCACCACATCCAGGAATAATATTTGCAGCAGTCAATTACACATATTTTCACCCATGTAAAGCCTTTTCGCTTGCGTTTGTTTTGACTTCAGGTCTGAATGTTCGAGGTTTTGACATGATAAGCTGGAAGTCTATGGAGCATACCCCGATTATCGGTCCATGACGGCCATGTTTTTCTGCTTACACCGTCAGATGGCGCTTTTCTTTCAGAAGTGATTTGTGAGTGCGTAGCAGAGTAAGAAGATTTTCTCGGATTTTATCAAGGATTTGGGATTTTGCATTGGAATTTTGCAAACTTACGCGAGCTTGATTTTTTAAAATCAACACTTGTTAACAGTGTTTTCAAGGAATATAATCATCAAGAGACACTAATAATACATGAAAACTGTGAATAATAGTTTGTCTCAACAGGATATATGCTTTAATGCTAAACATTTCCCCATTGGCTGTAAAAGAAGTAGAACATTAGATTTTTTGGCAAAGATAGGTTGATTTGAATGGTACGAAGGTAAGTGGTGATCCACATGTAACACGGATAAAAAAAATCAACAAACAAACCAAACCATGGGGTAGTTGAAATTACAATGTATCTTTATTGATCTTTTAAAAACATAATTAGTAAATGAACAATTTTTTAGCACGACTTTATACAAAAATGTGCCTTTTCAGGCTCAATGACGTAAATTGCCCTAATATCGCTCAGGTGTTAACGCAAATCATCGATCAGACTTTTGCTTGTTATTTCTGTTCTACTAGTCCAATTTACATCAAATTTGAACTAAACCTAGTTTGAATTCCATGGTCTGTCGATTAGGAAGCATTTCCAAGCAATTCAAAGAGATAATTTTATGCAACGATGGGCGAACACGATCTCGTTTTGAAGTTCTGCTTTGTTTACGTCACACCCTTCTTTTTCTTTGTTTACTTCTTTTAGATATGTTTTCATATGCCGGGACACATGTGCAAATTGGAATCTATTGCATGCACATGATGAATACTCCACAGTGGCGTCAGTTGCCTGAACCATATTGACCACAGAAAAAGCCGAATCACAAACGACAGGAAATGAATACAAATTCTCCATGATCGTACTGATCACAAAATAACAGTCCCTTTTTCATGTCCACTGCCCAGTTACTCAACATTTTACTAATTTTCACACCACTGAATGGGAAGACATCAAAGGCTGGCTGTATAGAATTGAATTGTTTTTTTAAAATCGATATAACAGGGGCCCACCACTATATGATATGCAAAAAGGGCCAATATGCACACGTTTCTGGCTGGCAGCTTGTAACTAATGCATTTCATTTCCAGCTGGTATGTTTACTAGCTGGGAACTTTTTTTTGTATGAATCAGCTGGGTCAAAATACATTTGAAAATGGCCTAGCTGACAGACTGATGAATTTAATTGGCTGGGTCGTAAAGTATTGAGATTTTAACACCAACTGGCAATTTCACCATTTAAAACCGCAAAATAAAAAATAAATTATATTATATGAACACTATTTGACTAAGATTGTTCAAGCCTAATGGTATTTCTACTGTTATTATAAGTTTTTAACATTTAATTATTTATGAAAGAAATTGGTTCATTACCAGCTGTTTAAAGAAATTTGGCATTGACAAACATCCACGAACAAAGTTAACAGCTGTTAATTCCATACAAATTCTGAGCTGTTTAGTTTAACAGCTGGTAAAAAAATAACAGCTGACAGCCAAAATCCCAAAGTGTAGCTGGCTGGTATTTAAAAAAAAATATTTCCTTCTAGAAAATACTAAAAATGCATATTGGAAAAAAATTTTTTTAGCTGAGTGATATGTTGTTCACAACATTCTATAACATACTCTGCCCAAGTTTCACATCTCTATCTCAATCACCACAGAGGAACTGGTGCTAATAAGCTGGCCCTCCAACCAACTATATTTATTTATGCAGTTGAAGTGTCCTCCAGTCTGGTCTGTGACACTTACAGCCAGGTCCGTGATCTGCAGGCCCCTCAGAACATATTGCTCCAAAATTCTGTGTTATAATACCCACCACTAATTGCAATTGAGCTGAATGTTGTGTCTCACATGTTATCTTGTAATTCCACTGTCTTTCAAAATGTTAAATGTGTTTATTTGTTTTCACACACAAGAGAAAGTCCCAACCACTCTCTTAGTATTAACCTATATCGAAGTAAGTGATATTGCTCTGGCTGCCTGTGGTGGAGGTTGAGACATGTGTGCTGAAGCCCCCTCCTGGATCTGCCACTGGCTACACATGTGGGCTGAGTGACGTCAGATATTTACACAATGGCCCTCATCGTCTCTGTTCGCTTAGTCTGTTATAACACAAACTTTAATATAACATAAATTTCTTACAGGTTTAAGAAAAAAAATGATCATTTATTTTTATTGGTTTTCATTCTTTCATAATGTGCTAACAACATTGTGAGCATGTAGAAAGACAATGTTGTTATTAGGCCAGACCACACTGCTATCCTTTAATGTGCACAGCACCTTTACTTTAAACAAGAAAAAGTGGTGTTCCACATGTAACAAGGATGCGAAAAAATTAACAAACAAAACAAAAATTACAATAAACAAAACAAAAATTACAACAAACAAAACAAACATTACAACAAACAAAAACAAAAAATTAAATAAACAACATCAAAATACATTTAAACACAAACAATTATTGCAAACTGATGGCGTAGTTGAAATTATTTTTATTCATGTTTTAAAAACATTTAATTTGGTAGCACAACTGGGGATCATATTACTAAGAATTATGGAGCTCACAACTGCACTATTTGATCACAACTTTGTGATTGATCCCAAAGTTGTGATCAAAGTCTAAAAAGTGTTTTACAAAGATATCACAACTTTTGTGATCACAAATTTTGATCACAAAGTTGTGAGCACCTCCAACTTGCTCCCAAACTGTTTTTTGATCACAAAAGATACTTGGATCCAAAAGTTTGGTCGCTCTTCTGTGCAGGTGATCACAAAAAAATGGTTGGGGTAATGTCTGAAAAGGGTTGTTTAAATGAACCCACATCATAACAGATATCATGACCCCAATTGTCTTTCTCTTACTTGTAAATAAACCCTGGCCTCATAGACCTGCTACATCTACATCTATAAGTTTACTCGGCAAAACCAATTGGCATCCCACTGAGAGTGCAAGATTGCACTAGTGGTACATTCCAGCTGTCATACTGTACACCTAGTATAAAAATCGATGGATATTTACTGACGCCACGACAATGTCGCCGCGTGGCGAGAAGAAAACTATCCTGAGTCCCGGCGACGCCAACTTAAAAAGTACCCGGCATCGCTGGGTTTCACACAATAATGTTGTCAGTTGGCGACATGTCGTCAAGGAGGTATATCTGGGGTACCCTTGTCGTTGTATGATGATATCTGTTGAAGCCAAGGCAAGCTACACGGTCTAAAAAGCAAGACATGTCGTGATGAAGTAGATATTTATGAAGCCTAGACAGTTGAATTGAACTTTAATAGAGTTGAATTTATCTTTAATAGAACGATGATGATGATGTAGGTTTGTGGGTTCACAAGATCAGTGTCTGTGTCCCACCAGGATACATGTCAGGATATAAGACCCCCAAAAAATGAGTGTGTGTGTGTGTGTGTGTGTCTTCACAAGATGTATCATTTTCTCATACAACATTAATTAGAACATATTTCTATTGCTGTCCAGCATAGTTAAGTTAAAAATTTATTTTCAATAACTTTTTTCTGGACAAAAGTTACCTATCATACAGAATTTCATACAACTATATTTTAATCATTTATTCTCAAATTCATCTTTTTTCAGGACCAGATTTGTGTTTCACATGCACTTTCCTACAACATTTGATGAAATTTGACAAATTTGGTGAAATAAAGTAGAACATTTTGAAGGAATTTGGAGAAATGTAAAATTTGAAAAAAATGTAAAATTGGAAAATTGTCCATTTTTTTCAAAATAGTCCATTTTTTTTCAAAATTGACTTTTTTCCAAATTTCACATTTCTTTCTTCAAAATTATCAAATTTCTTTCTTCAAAATTATCAAATTTCTTTCTTTAAAATTATTAAATTTCTTTCCTCCATTGATTGATCTCATATGCTGAAATTACTTATCTAAACTTCTCTGAATAATCTATTCTGACAGTTTGATCAGGTAGTATAATGCTTAATGGTAATATAATGCTTTCGTTAATAACCTCTGTATTCTAAAATGTTTTTGAGGAAATTTGACAAATTTGAAGAAATTTTTATACAAATTTGAAGAAATTTTTGAACAAATTTGAAGAAAATTTTGAACAAATTTGAAGACATTTTTGAACAAATTTGAAGAAATTTTTGAACAAATTTGAAGAAATTTTTGAACAAATTTGAAGAAATTTTTGAAGAAATTTTTGAAGAAATTTTTGAACAATTTTGAACAAATTTTTGAACAAATTTTTGAACAAATTTTTGAACAATTTTGAAAAAGTTTGATAATTTTGAAAAGTTTGATAATTTTGAAAAAGTTTGGTAATTTTGAAAAAGTTTGATAATTTTGAAAAAAATTGATAATTTTGAAAAAATTTGATAATTTTGAAAAAATTTGATAATTTTGAAAAAATTTGATAATTTTGAAAAAATTTGATAATTTTGAAAAAATTTGATTATTTTGAAAAAAATTGATAATTTTGAAAAAAAATTGATTATTTTGAAAAAATTTGATAATTTTGAAAAAATTATAATTATCAATTTTTTTCTCAAAATTATCAATTTTTTTCTCAAAATTATCAATTTTTTTCTCAAAATTATCAATTTTTTTCTCAAAATTATCAATTTTTTTCAAAACTATCAATTTTTTTCAAAACTATCAATTTTTCTTAACATTGCCAAATGTCTTCAAGATTGCCAAATGTCTTCAAGATTGCCAAATGTCTTCAAGATTGCCAAATTTCCTCAACATTGCCAAATTTCTTCAACATTGCCAAATTTCCATTTGACAATAATATTCTGCATAAAATATCTGATTGACTGATGAGTTTGATATTTTTCACATAAGTCAGATATCTATCACATAAGTAATAATAATAATAATAATAAAATAATAATAATTATTCCTATAGCGCTATTTCAGACTATGTCTGTTCATGGCGCTATGTCTGTTAAAGCTTCAACAAGTAAGATATTTTTCAAATAAGTAAGATATTTTTCAAAAAAGATTAATATATTTTCCCGAAAATGACTGCTCGGCTCATATTATATGTACAGAAATGATTTATATATGTATGAAATCTTGAGAACAAGCGGGAGACAGTGATATATGTATTTTGTAAATTTTTGGCTCTAAGTTTTGGCTCTGAAAATGACTGCCGTAATTGCGTACAAAGAGAGAGAGAGAGAGAGAGAGAGAGAGAGACCTCTATATATATATATATATATATATATATATATATATATATATATATATATATATATATATATATATATATATATATATATATATATATGACAGCCCCCAGGCAAAAAGGGTCCTAATGGACTAGATTTTCGAAAATGAGTTAACACCAGATTTAGACACTATGAGGCATCACTCGATAAAAATTGCCACTTTCGATATCAAATTACCTTCTTAAAGGGTCACACGGTGACCTTCAGACGACCTTGACCTTGACACAGGTCAGATCGACAAAGAGTAGCTTGCTCGCAAAGGTAAAGAGGAAAGAGAGGCAAAGAGGCACTGGAAATGAAGCCAAAATAACAAAATCGTAGCCCTTCGGCCAAGCATGGTTTGACCAGGGTGCAGAATCTAGAATACACCCTATATAAGGCCCTTATGGGGGTTGCTTGATGGGGAGGAGACCATACGAAGCGTGACAGCCCCCAGGCAAAAAGGGTCCTAATGGACTAGATTTTCGAAAATGAGTTAACACCAGATTTAGACACTATGAGGCATCACTCGATAAAAATTGCCACTTTCGATATCAAATTACCTTCTTAAAGGGTCACACGGTGACCTTCAGACGACCTTGACCTTGACACAGGTCAGATCGACAAAGAGTAGCTTGCTCGCAAAGGTAAAGAGGAAAGAGAGGCAAAGAGGCACTGGAAATGAAGCCAAAATAACAAAATCGTAGCCCTTCGGCCAAGCATGGTTTGACCAGGGTGCAGAATCTAGAATACACCCTATATAAGGCCCTTATGGGGGTTGCTTGATGGGGAGGAGACCATACGAAGCGTGACAGCCCCCAGGCAAAAAGGGTCCTAATGGACTAGATTTTCGAAAATGAGTTAACACCAGATTTAGACACTATGAGGCATCACTCGATAAAAATTGCCACTTTCGATATCAAATTACCTTCTTAAAGGGTCACACGGTGACCTTCAGACGACCTTGACCTTGACACAGGTCAGATCGACAAAGAGTAGCTTGCTCGCAAAGGTAAAGAGGAAAGAGAGGCAAAGAGGCACTGGAAATGAAGCCAAAATAACAAAATCGTAGCCCTTCGGCCAAGCATGGTTTGACCAGGGTGCAGAATCTAGAATACACCCTATATAAGGCCCTTATGGGGGTTGCTTGATGGGGAGGAGACCATACGAAGCGTGACAGCCCCCAGGCAAAAAGGGTCCTAATGGACTAGATTTTCGAAAATGAGTTAACACCAGATTTAGACACTATGAGGCATCACTCGATAAAAATTGCCACTTTCGATATCAAATTACCTTCTTAAAGGGTCACACGGTGACCTTCAGACGACCTTGACCTTGACACAGGTCAGATCGACAAAGAGTAGCTTGCTCGCAAAGGTAAAGAGGAAAGAGAGGCAAAGAGGCACTGGAAATGAAGCCAAAATAACAAAATCGTAGCCCTTCGGCCAAGCATGGTTTGACCAGGGTGCAGAATCTAGAATACACCCTATATAAGGCCCTTATGGGGGTTGCTTGATGGGGAGGAGACCATACGAAGCGTGACAGCCCCCAGGCAAAAAGGGTCCTAATGGACTAGATTTTCGAAAATGAGTTAACACCAGATTTAGACACTATGAGGCATCACTCGATAAAAATTGCCACTTTCGATATCAAATTACCTTCTTAAAGGGTCACACGGTGACCTTCAGACGACCTTGACCTTGACACAGGTCAGATCGACAAAGAGTAGCTTGCTCGCAAAGGTAAAGAGGAAAGAGAGGCAAAGAGGCACTGGAAATGAAGCCAAAATAACAAAATCGTAGCCCTTCGGCCAAGCATGGTTTGACCAGGGTGCAGAATCTAGAATACACCCTATATAAGGCCCTTATGGGGGTTGCTTGATGGGGAGGAGACCATACGAAGCGTGACAGCCCCCAGGCAAAAAGGGTCCTAATGGACTAGATTTTCGAAAATGAGTTAACACCAGATTTAGACACTATGAGGCATCACTCGATAAAAATTGCCACTTTCGATATCAAATTACCTTCTTAAAGGGTCACACGGTGACCTTCAGACGACCTTGACCTTGACACAGGTCAGATCGACAAAGAGTAGCTTGCTCGCAAAGGTAAAGAGGAAAGAGAGGCAAAGAGGCACTGGAAATGAAGCCAAAATAACAAAATCGTAGCCCTTCGGCCAAGCATGGTTTGACCAGGGTGCAGAATCTAGAATACACCCTATATAAGGCCCTTATGGGGGTTGCTTGATGGGGAGGAGACCATACGAAGCGACATATATATATATATTGTTTAGATTTTATGAAGTTTTGGCTGCCGTAATTTCGAACTATCAAGATGTCAATTATAGTTTTGAAGATTTCACATTAATATCTCGGCCAATAACACACTTACAGAAAATATGCCTGAAATCGTGAGGACAAGAGGAATACAGTTATGTATGTATTTTGTAGATTGTATACGTTTTGGCCCCGAAAATGACTGCCTTTATTGCGAACTATATCTCAAGATGTTAATTAGAGTTCTGAAGATTTGACATTAATATCTCAGTTAATAATACACTTACAGAAATGATTTAAATATTTATGGCATTATGAGAACAATTGGAAAACAGCTGTGAAATCTTATATGGGACGAGAAAACTTAAATCATGTCGCCACGACAATGTATTAAATTTTGTTTGTGACGACATCACTAAATTCATGTTGCCACGACAATTGAGAGAAGACGACACGTCAAAAGTTGGATACAGCCTATTACAGGTCGCCATGATTATATATTAAGGAGGAGAGGGCGCCGCGACTTGTCCCACCTTTCATTTGAAGTCCCGGCGACGACGGGCGTGGCGTCAAAGAAAAGCAGCCACTTTTATATATGGTCCACCAGAGGCACATGCAAACTATTACCTCTGGCCAACCCAAATTAAACCCGGTACTACTTTCACTGGTCATGTGCTCTAGAACTATCAGTCTGGACTTATGTGAAAAACATGATAACATGATGTAAATTTGCCCCAAGTTGTATTAGACTTCATGTATTTACTTTCAAGCATTATATCTTGGTTTCAAAAGTTGAAAAGGTTAAAAGAATTCAAAATTTAAACAAAGCAGCCATCTGAGGGGCTGAGGGTAAATGAGTTCAAATACGTCAATTTTAACAGGTGTGAGACCAAGAGAATAAATGTAGATTAACCTCAACTACTAAACAGGAATGAATGAATGAATGAATGTTTTTATTTATCATTTTCTACAACATTAAGATATATAATACATGTTTACATTTTACTTACATATAGATCAATTCTTATAAGAAAATTATATAGAAAATGAACGGTTACCAGAAAAGATTAATCTTATCTAGCTGGTAACCACGATGATTTAACCATATCATATTAACAAATTAGTTATATTAGAGTATGACAAGTGGCATGTTTGTTATGTGATTATATAACAGCTATAACAGCTAGTAGCAAGAGATAAAGAATTCCTTTGCTTTTCTCTTGAAACCCTCTATTGTAGTGCAATTTTTTACTGTACCAGGAAGCTTGTTGTAAATTTTGACACCTTGGGATTTTACTGTTTTTTGACCAACAGTTGTTCTTTTTCTAATGACATGCATGTTGCTCGAATTTCTTGTGTTATGACCATGTATTGAGTTATTTGTAGGAAAATATTCATCAAACACATGGGGTAGATGACCTAAATGTTGATTTTTGATGTGTACCAATCTCTGGAAAACAGGATTTTTAATACTCTATTTTGTAATGTTTGAATATTTTTAATGTTCTTTTGGCTGTTGTGACCATATACCTCTATTGCATATTGAATTTTGCTGTAGATGAATCCAAAAAAGAGCTGTCGTTTACATTTTTCAGGCAAGAAGTGACATATTATCTTTAATGACCCTGCATATTTTACTAGAGTTCCTATGAGGCTTTTGACATGATCATTCCAACTAAGCTCATCATCTAAAATTGCACCAAGATACTTTGCCTCTTTGACTCTCTTTATTTCATTTTGCCCTAATTGGATTGTGTCACATTCTTGTGTGACTTTTTTGTTTTTCTGGTGAAATATGCTGAATTGTGTTTTCTCCATACTAAGACTAAGTTCATTTTCAATGAACCAGTCAGCTAGCTCTAATAACACTTTGTTTGTCTCAGCCATGAGCATGTTTATCATTCGATTTTTGATAAACACAGCGTCATCTGCAAAAAGCTTGATGACAGTGACTCATGAAAAGTCACTGTCATCAGGTTTTGATAGTTGATTCCAGTGCACAATGTTATAATCTTCCATTTCTTACATTTTGTGTCTGGTATTTGACGTTTTATAATCCAAAAAAGTTGAAAAATTGGGAGAGCAAAAGTTTGTTTATGTTTGTTGCTATGCAGGAGCGCCACCTGAGGAAGTTTAAAATAGGAAGTGTCGAGTGAAATAACATCCCATAAGAATCACAAAACCAGGTTGGGATTTCTTAGCAATAAACTTTTTCATTCTGATCACAACCTGCCAGACCACTTCCAAAATTTTGATCACTTTTACAGATTTTTGTGATATCTTAGTAACATGATCACCACTTTTTCTTGTTTAGCACAACTGTATGCAAAGATGTTCCTTTTAAGGCTTGATTACGTAAGTTGCTCTATTATCACTCTGGCGCTATCATCAATCAGACTTTTGCATGTCATTTCTGGTCTAATTGTCCAATTTACACCAAATTACTAAACGAATTGAAAATTTCTTATTCTTGCGTTCTTCCGTCACGTCCCAAAGGCGTCACGGCAAATATCCAATTGCCTTTCCAAACTTGTACGTCATACGCCGTTGGCCACTAGGTGTCGCCACACGTCCCGGTGAGTCAAATATTAACAGTACTGTGAAGCACTCACTGATTTCCCATTTATTTCAACTAGAATCCATAAAATTGAACAAACTTTTTTTTATCTGTATTAAAATTCCACGAGGAATCTAAATATGTTGGTTATGCATTGCTCTGTACAATATTAGTTATCGCAAATGATCGTTAATCGGGACGGAGCTGTCAGGAAGATATGACACCTGAGAGCCTCGGAGCAACAATTTTAGATGACACAAAGGCTACAAACAATTCCCCTTCAAAGCTTGAGCTGGGAAACAATGACAAAAAAAGGTCTTTGATCATAAGATTCAAATGATTTTGGATGACAATGGTGTGAAAGCGCATGATTGTCTGACTGAAGTGACATGACCAACTCGTCACCATGACCAACTCGTCACCTTGGCTTGGTGTGACTGCCTCACTAAGACACTGAAGTTTTGTTTATCTCGATGTCATTTCTTCCAAAAGTCTACTATCTTCGTATTATCTCACTGATTTCAAAACTGCTTTCGGTTTTATGATAAATGGTGTAGTTTTTAAGATATCTTCAAAATAACGATTTCTTGTTATCAGCTGTCAAGTACAGACCCACACGAAATTCGTAGCGCCACCTATGTGCGAGCGATAATTGGGGATTTTCGGGAAGGAGAATTAGGTCAAGAAATATTCAGGGTCAAAGTTCAAATTACCGGAAATGATATTTGTGACCCATTTAAAATATCTATCTTTTAGAGTAACATACAAAGCGGATTTTCGCGCAAATATACGCATCGGTCAAAATCAATGACTTGAGACATATAAAATTGAACTAGGAAAGAATATTGGCAGGAATATGCTGAGACATATTTTCAATGACCTTAGAAATGTAATTACATAACGTTTTGAACAGTGATAACCACTTGCCGACCTCGTAATTGCACTTCATGCTTTTAACACCTTGACTCAACCATGATCTATTGATTTAAAGGTATGGGTGTGTTTTAAAACACCTTTGCTGGCACAATAAGATTTGAATGTGTAAATGCTAAAACATTATTTGTTAACACTGTGGCTGCGGCAAAGAATTTTTTAACTGACTCCACCATTTTTCTTTGCTTGCGTAATTATGTGCGCCAATATGCATGATGTGCTATAATCTTGCTGAGAGAGGACCTGTCTGGGTCAAAGTTCAAATTGACGGAAATGCTATTTGTGGGTACCCTACCATTGCCCAATCGGCGTCAATATCCAGTGGATATTCTTTGTTATACCTCAGTGATGCGCGTATCGACGAGATTTCCAATGAATACGAGCATGCCGAGTATTTCGTAACGTATTGATTAGCTGCGAACTATTTTCCGTCGGCAATCTTTAGACTGGTCTCCCACCGAGTGTCAAAACATCGTGTATACACAGAGGGCGGCAACCAGTCTATGGCTGTACGCACCATTTTCGGGTCACGTGATGGGGTCAAATGAGGTGCGCTTTGTTTACAAAACATTTTTAATGATAAATATCTTGTTTCATGTATCATTTAAAAAAAAGACAGTAGTTGTCTGAGGTATAAAAACAAAACATGCCTCGTCGGGTCAGCTGGGTGAGCGGATTCAGTGAGTTGGTGATGGCGGACGGATACCCTTCGCCTTCGGCTCAGGGTATCCTTCCGCAATCACCAACTCACTGAACTCGGTATGTTTTGTTATAATATTTCCATGACGGCCCCGGGACTGTCAATAGTCGCCCCAAAGCTGTCACGTGCCCAATCTCTGTCAAAAGTTGTGGATATTGACAGCTTTCGGACCATGACGGCGATTGGGCGCAGCAAGTTATGCAATGATGGGCGAACAGGACGACTTCGTTTTAAACGTTCTGCTTTGTTTACATCATGCACTTCTTTTCTTTTGTTTTACTTCTTTTACATATGTATTCATACACCGGGACGCATGCGCAAATTGGAATCTACATGTATTGCATGCACACGACGAACACTCAACAGTGGCCTAAGTTGCTTGAACAACATTGATCACAGAAAAACCGAATCACAAACCACAGGAAATGATTACACACTTCCCATGATCGTACCGATCACAGAATAACACGGATGGTTCCTTTTTGACACTCATTGCAAGCAATGAGTGTCAAAGAAGAACCATCCATGTTACAAAAATATAGAAAACAACTAAACCTTATTCCTACATGCTCACAATGTTGTTTCTACATAGTGTGTTAGATGGGGTGTGCTGAGCTTCTAGCAAAAATATCTGGTCTGACATGTCAAGGAAATACAGTGCAAATGCTCATGATTGTATATTACCTGAGAATGATATTTCACAAAAATCAATACTTGTGATATGAGATCTGCATGAAATGAAAACTTTCTCATTGGTACTATGAGGTGCCAAATTGTACACTTATACAGGCCCTGGTGCAGTTGGTTAAAACACCAGCGTATCAGCACCAGTTCCTCTGTGGTGATCCAAAGGTTGTGGGCGAGATCTCCGGCCATGCCAAGATTGAACTCATTGTACAATTTCCCACATGAGCTGAGGCCCGTGTTTATAAATCTGTGATTGGGTGGGTTGTCATGTCAAGGACCTGCGACATGACAATTCAGTGAGCAAGCACTATATCTGCTGCAAGTAGGTCTCATCATGAAATGATTGAAATAATGTTGAAAGTGATGTAAAACCCCAAACAAACTTGTTTCCTAATAATCCCTACGATTATGGTTCAGTTTAATTGCAAATAAATAGTATTCAAGCATCAGTCATGACAAGGAAATCAGGGGGCACATATAATAAGTTTATTTCAACAAAAAATCTGTGTACATTTGCATTTTTAATTTATTGCAGAATTTTGTGTGCTAAACATATACTTGCTGACAATTGCGATCTTTCACAGAAGTAGCTCTGTGAAAATCATATATTTGAAGTTGTCATATTTTCTCAGACGATGCCTTTGAAGCTTGCTTTCATAGTACAAATAAACTGAGATAATCAAATGAACTGACCATTGTTCCATATATATATATATATATATATATATATATATATATATATATATATATATATATATATACAGTCAGACCTCGCCGGACCGTCCCCCGATGCTCCGCCATATCAATTACCGACAGTGATTTGGCTGCAACCATTCTAATCTTTCTTTATTTGTATATGTAAATTGTATCATCAAACCGACATTAAGTTAAGGGGTGAATAAACATGTTGGGGTAAACTTCCCAGCTGATGAAAGACCCCACGTGGTGCGGGCCAGGCGACAGGCAGGATGTGGCACGTGTCAGTCAACACCGGTCTGTCTGATGTTTGCCGACAGAGCTACCGCTAGGGGGCAGGGCTAATCTGGTGGCAGCCAAGCTGACAGGCGGTGGGGGAGAGGGATTACTGTTATCAGTAGCGGTGACGACTGGGAGCCATCACAGGTGTCCGTTTCATCAAACCGTCAGACTCGTGAAACCGTCAGAATTATGTGAGAGACCATGACGGATATATATATATATATATATATATATATATATATATATATATATATAGAATTTTCATAAATATATATATATATATATATATATATATATATATATATATATATATATATAGAAATACTATATATATATATATATATATATATATATATATATATATATATATATATATATATATATATATATATATGGGCTCGGCCAAGCGGTAACGGAGGGACAGCATCACTGAACAGAATAACATAAATGCATTTATTCCAGAAATACAAAATTATTAGAAATACTTAATTATTGTTTTTGACAAAGCCCACTGAACATCACAATATGCCAAAGTATTGAGGATCATACTGTAACAGTTTATGTATGGTATCAAAATATGTTTTCTGTAACGGAGGGACACTTTTGAACAGCAGCTTTGGAGTCATGTAGCAAAATGGGCTTAACATAAAGTTCTTATGAATATTCTTAAAAATCACTATATCATATATCATCTACACATACCTAAGTAGTAAATACCAAAATATCAAGTTTTTAACCTTAACACTGTTTTATTTATTAAAGAAATATTGTCGTAACGGAGGGACAACAGAAAATAGTAACGGAGGGACACAAATGTTCAGCTGTAATCTTGTCAACAAGTAACTTCTGTAGCAAACTGTACATGTATTATTTAGGTGCTAAATCTTTATAAACTTGACAGAATAAATTTACAGAATAAATTGAATGAAATAACATAAGTAACAAAGACCAAATACACACCACAAATGACAACTGGGTACTAAGGATGGATTATGGTCAAAATAACCATGTGACAAAGGTGACTGTGGTACTGAACTGCCACATTAGACAGAATTTGACCATTTTATGAATCTAAATTATCCACAAGTGTAAATTATCTACAAGTTGGAGAAAATATGAGTTTAACAATGCTTAGAAATGCATAATATTTCCGTTTTTGAAGACTAAGACTTAAAATGGACGCCAAGCTTTAAAGGTTATGCTAATGTCCAGGCCTGAGTGAAAAGTGAAAATATTAACAGAAAGATATAATGGACATGAGGTATAATGACGGCAGAGAGTAGCTGAATAAGATTAAGATTGGCAGCTATGTTCCGGTTTTAGATAATAGGAGGGAATATATAACTATCAAATGAAATGCACATGCACTTGGTCCAGCAGTCCACTTCGTATCATGGTCATTTTGACCATGGTCATTTTGGTCATCATAAGGATGACACACACAACTCATTCCATTACATCATCATGTTCTTAGCCTTGTGTTATCCTAACTGTAAGCCAGGAACACTGCATTATCCCTAAGAATGGATTTGTCAGGTAAATTAGACACTTTGACAAGATCAAACGGTTACATAGTGTCACAAGGAATCACACCTATCAAACAGCAATTGTGTTGTCTCTGATGGGACATCTTGTGTACCCAGTGCAGGTCAGCTGGTGGCTTTCTTCCTCTGACTAAAGTACCAATGCAAACAAATATGAACTTTTTTGCCATAAACTCAGACAGTATTGAAAACCAGTGTTTATAATACATGAGTATGTAGACAGGGAAATAGAATTATGTATCACTGACCATGTTGATTGATGCATGAGTATAAATATGAAGTGACCATTGTCTCAGGTGACAGACCACATATTAGCCAACCAATACATGTTTAACCAAATAAATTGTTTGTGTCCATTTCCACTTGACATAAACCACTTTAAGAAATAAAAATTTCTGGCAAATAACTGAAATAATAACAACTTGCATGAACCTGAACATTTGTCCCTCCGTTACAGGTTTTCTTCATATAAAATCAACCAAAAATTAAATGAGTTTCATAAAGCATACAGAAGGTTATGATACTTCACTATAAGCACCTTACTTCTAGAAAGTTTCACATTCCTTGTGATATGCATTATAGCATGAGGTAAAAATTTCAATATTTTTTGTAACGGAGGGACATGTAACGGAGGGACAAATTCATTTTTTAAAGTTTTTCCCCCAAAACATCTTTAGACTTGTGTGCCAAGAATTTGACTTTAAATCATGATAACATAGCATCTCTACTTTAGTAAAGTCCCATTTCCACCACTTTGCATGTGATTTCTAATAAAATACACAATATTTTCTAAATTGATAGAAAAACGACGACAGACAGCAAAATGAACCAACAAAATAGGGTCTTAAACAAATTGTGATTATTTCGCAACCAATAAGGGTAGAGAAAAAAATAAAACAGTTTCAGAAACTACAGTTTTTAGGTTATAAGGTACAATTTAAAAGAAGCACATATTTTGAGTTTCACTTTTTCATGTTAATGTTCACTTCCCCTTGGCTGAGCCCATATATATATATATATATATATATATATATATATATATATATATATATATATATATATATATATAGTATTTCTATATATATATATATATATATATATATATATATATATATATATATATTTATGAAAATTCTTTATGTTTGGCACAGTTGGACAGTTTATGACAAGGGCTTTCTAAAATTGTGTAAAAAAAATAAAGTGCTGTGTAATGATTTTTCAGCAGGTGTTTTGGTGAGACAAGAAAACGTTTTTTTTTTTAAATGTACTATTAATGCATTTAACTTGAAATTTTCCTGGTTGACATGCCTTTTTTAGGGTTTTATATAAAAATTGGTGAATTTTACAATATTGTAGAGCCTAAGATTTAGCTCTTGGCATTTTTATTAAAGAAGTGATGATAATTTGAAATCAGCAAGTCTAATCCTCCCTGCAATAGGGGGCCTCAATTACTGGGGTGAGACCACAGTAGGGCAAATAAATAAAGTTAAATTATTTTTTTTTTCTTTTTTGGGTCAATATTGATTAAAAATGTCACAATATGTATGAAACAAGTTTTAGTATTTGTTATTTCCATAAATTTAAGTAATTTGGAAAATTAATGAGCAAATTATCCTCACATGTTTACCAAATTTTTGGCATTTTGGGGCATTTTGATGAATTATGACAAGATATTTTGTCTCCTCAGTTACGGTGGTAACAAATAATTCAGGAATTTTTTTGTAGTTATTTTTTACACAGGTAATACATTGATCTTTATTAAGAACACCAAAGACTCACCTATATTATTTTTTTTAATGCAAACAAGATTATACAGAAAAAGCAATAAGCTCAAACCTCTCCAGATCACCTATCTGGGCTTTGCCGATGGGTGATTGGAGAACGCTACAATGAGGTTGTTTACTTTTGACAGGAACCATGTGCTTTTGAACTCATTCTGGGCATGCTCAGAATGAGGATCCTGGGCAAACTCCACCAGAGGGCGACATGGTGAACCTATCACCTCTGAACAAGGTGCCTTTTGGTGCTGGCTCACCACATCCACCAATTTTCATGTAACTGTCCATCTTACTTATTTTTATTTTTCTTAAATTGTACACAGATTGATAAATTATGATATATTTCACCCTTAATACAAAGGTTTGTGCATATAGAAACAACTATTAAGAGAAGTAAAACTTGGAACTACTTTCTCAACCAGAGGAGTCATTTTCTGGGGTAGTGATAAGGCAGAACCACAACAAAGATGGCCGCTTTGTTTATAATTTGAATTCTTTTAATTTTTTATACTTTGATTAATCTAACCGACAAAAAATGTTCAAATGTTAACAAATGAACTCTAATACATCTCAAGGCAACTTCATATTTGACATTAAGAGATGTTAACATGTCAATCACATTTACAACACACTGACAGTTCTTGAGCACATGGCCAGTAAAAGTAGGACTGGATGAATACTAATCTGGGTTGGCCAGAGGTGATAGTTTGCGTGTGCCTCTGGTGGTAGTGTTCTCCAATCACCCATCGGCAAAGCCCAGATAGGTGATCTGGAGAGGTTTGAGATTTTTCCTTTTTCTGTATGATCTCGTTTGCATGAGATTTATTAAATATCCAACGCGTTCAGTGAAAATTCATAATTTATGTTTGATTGTATCTAAGATCTCCCCAAAAAGCTTGATAATTCTTCGGATAGCATAAAATAAAGAAAATATAAATATTTGATATCAGTCGCCAGCTGCAAAATCTGAGTCAAACCAGTTTTAACAGCAGTTGAAACAGGTTCAATTTTGACGTTTAAACGGGTTTACCTCAGTTTTTGTAGCTGGCGACTTTTTACTTCACTTGAGCTCTAACAATTCCACCAAACTTTACTTTGGTTGAAATTGGTAGAGACCTTGGACGTTCGACAAACCCCTCCAGATCACCTATCTGGGCTTTGCCGATTGGTGATTGGAGAACACTACTCTGGTGGACAGTGTGGATCATGGGTAAAATAAAAATGGAGGTCAAAACAAACCCTGCTTTCTCTGCACTGACAAATTCAAACACATTTTACATAATTTCAGGGATCCATCATTGCGCAATATATTAATATTTCAATGTGATTTAATACACTGTGGTGGCACTCCGATCTTTTTCATGCCAAAAATAAGAGCTTCTCCCTGTCACTTCTGCTTTTCAAATAAACGTTTTACTTTTGAAATGGCCACCAAACTTGAATGGTAGCAGTGCCGGTGTCTCGAGAAAACCTAACTCGTCTTATATTTAGAAATTGGTCTTTTGAAGCAAAATAACATCAATTTGGGGGGGTCGTCTTGTACACGAGTCATCTTATATTCGAGTAAGTATGTAGAACCATATATACAAGCTTGAAAACTGAATAGATAAACTATGTACAAGTGTCAGGGTCAAATTGTCTCAATCATCTGATAAATATTATTTTTTAAAATAATTCATATTTATAAAATGCATATTACACTGTGGACAATATCTCCTGTTCAATTCATCTTTAAAACATCGCCAATTCAAATTAATATGATTCCATCTTTGAAATCCAAGATTTTCCAAAGACTGCAATAGTCTTGTAAAATATAGGTAATCATTAACATTGTCTCTCCATGTATGTAGTTCCATGGCTAGCTGCTTGACATGCAAAAGGGATCCTTCACTTATCATTGTCTCCAATGCAGACCATTCTGAGAACTCTATGTCAAACTTGACAAAGTCGATATCCCTCTGTAAAATAACATTATACAATCAAATATAATCTAATGTATTTGTGTAATTTGAAAGACAATTACTGTTCAGATATTTGATATCCATGCAAAGATTAAAAGTTGGATCAGAGTTGTGTTGACTTTGTTTACTGTTTTGTGGAAAAAATATTGCATACAATATAAAACATTACAGACTGGGTGCAGACTGGGCTTTACTTGCAATCTTTTGACACTTCTTTCAAACATGATGTAATAATTAAGTCGACTGACTTATGTTCTTGCTCCATTTCCACCGCATTTTGCTCGAAAATAGGGATTAGATACTATAACATGATAATATGTAAGCCTGGGAATTATTTTAGGTTGAACTTTTTGTGACCCTCAAGGCCATGACCAGCACAGGGGCAATTTCACTCTATTTTCTGATGAAATATAGCAATATTGATATTACTTGGTAGATGTGATCAAACTATGAGGGGCTTCGATATTGGGTGACCTGGCTATTTTCAAGGTCGCAAATTGGCTATGTGTGATAATTTGCAAAACACTACAAATAACATTTATTCTCACTACATTTATTTTAAACAATATCTTTGTTCATAATTTTTAAGAAAAATTATGTCATTAGGTCACAGTGATCTATTTATAGGCCATATAGCTCACACCTTCAAAATATTGTGAATCTAATCCTTTACAAATCAGAGAAGTTTAGAGCTTAATATTATATACATATATGTAAATATCCATGTTATTTTATTATAGTGCACTTTTTTTTACTTTGGGTCAAGGTAAAGGTCATGAGCAGCACAAGAGCAACTTTGCTTGTGAATGCTCTATTTTCATTAAGATTGCAGCAACATCAATATGGTTTGGCAGATTTGGTGATCTCCCTGTGAGGGGCTTGGATAAATTCAATATTGGGCGATTAGGTCTTGATATCATGTGAATAATTGTGAATATCCATGGGTAATTTATTTAGATGCACTTTTTGTGACCTCAGGCCAAGGTCAAGTTCATGACTAACACATGAGGAACTAGTGAATCTTATATTTTCTACAAAAGAGTACAGCAATATTGATGTGACTTGGCAGATAAAATCTACACATGGGGGAGGCTTAGACAAGTTTGATATTGGGTGACCTAGACCTATTTTCAAGGTCACAGGAGATGATTTTCAAATTATCATCCATCTGGGACCACACATCTCAATGTGATATTTGGCAAAACATGACACATTTTACACGATATGTTTGTTTACGTTTTTGTGAATAATTTATGTAACTAGGTCACATTGACATATTTGCATGTCATTTGCATGCCAAATAGGTCACAACTTCTAAAAACATGCAGAAGCTGTTCTAGAACTTGATATTATGGATATGTTAAGTACATGTAAAGATTATTTGTTCAGATGGATTCTTATTGTCTTTGGGTCAAGGTCAAGACCAGCAATATTTTTACTTTGATTGATTATGCTCTCTTGACTGTAAGAATATAGAATATGTAACTAGGTCAAAGTGACCTATTTAAAGGCTAAATAGGATTTTGACATATGGTGATATTTTCAAGGTCACAGTCACAAGAGTGAATTTCCAAGCTCACACATTACCATATTTTACATGACACCAAATATCATGCATTGCCACTCCATGTATCCCATACAATATGTTCATGATTTGGAGAATAATTTATGTAACTACCGGTAGGTTACTTTGACCTCCTTATAGTACAAAAGAGGTTGGCATTTGTGAGTTTGACAGTGCATGACCTTGCATGCATTAAATACTATGCTGACTTTGGTTTTTTGCCACTCACAAACCGTCTAGTTTACTGTGGAATTTGCGAATTGTACACTGGGACCTTAATTACCCCATGTCAGGTGGAAATGGAGAATTTAATTTGTTAGTATTAACAACCTTTTTAGCACTGTTCAGCCTATGTCAGGTCAGAAAGAAGCCTGTCACCGGGTCTTGATGCCCTACTCTTCTTAAAGAGTAACTAAGAATCTCTCCTTTGGCTAAAGATACAGACAGGATAACATAAATCATGGCCATTGATAACTAGTAATGCAGGCCTTGGCATAAAGAAAAAAATGTTGGTTGCCCAGTTGGGCCACCAAAGCATGAGAAGTGGTGGCCTGAAGTTTCTTTGGATAATAGGATGATAATCAAATGTCTCGTGATATGATATTTATCAAGGATTAGAATAATAAAAAGATAGTTTGGGCCACTATAAGACCAAAAATATGGTTGTCCAACTGGGCCACTACAACAGAGCATTCACTGGCCCGAACAGAGGATCTGGTGGCCCCGGGCCACCGGGCCAGTGCATATGTCAAGCCCTGGTCATGGAGTACCTTTCTCTGTCATACAACATGACAAAGTTTTTGTTCCAACTGGCATTCCAATCTCAGACCTTTAGCATGGGAGACACATCTTTTCAACTGAACCATTCATACCTGCAATAAGGAGGTATTAGATTTTTGGGCTAAAACACTCAGAATTACAGGGTGGTTCTCAGTTGCATGGTTTGAAAAGATAAGTGGAGCTGGTGATTATAGGATTTGGTGCACACATGGGATTAGCTGATAATTAGCTAATTATCATGTATACATACACACAACATATACATCATCAGATTTTTTGGCATTGAAAAGTTTGTATGGATAGCAAAAATGAGTTCTTATGAAAATTGCACTGACTGACCCCCATTTTGTCCCAATGTGCAAGTGTGTAGCACAAATAAAGATAAACTGTCATTGTCAATAAATAAGATCAGGTTATTTATTTATTGACAAAGACCAAAATCTGTCAAATGAGCGATCGTGTATATTATTAGTCAGCACAAGCCGACTTGCTTGTGAATGTTCTATTTTCTTACAAAAGATATTCATATAACTTGGTGGATGTGATCTACCTATGAGGGGCCTGGATAAGTTTGATATTGGGTGACATTGGGCTATTCTCAAGGTCACAGGAGCTGATTTCTAAAATTGGCTATTTGTGATATTTTGCAAAACACAGCAAATAGTATCTATTTTCACTACATTTATCTTACATAATATTTTTGTTCATAATTTCTAGCAAGAATTATTTATCTGGGTCATAGTAACTTACTTAAAGGTATTAAGCATCAATTCTACAATTTGGTGTTATTGAAAGCTTAGCCACATGAACATAATGACAGATTGAAATTATAATAGGGTAATTAAAATGCGCTCAGAGAGCGCAGAACAATGCCCTCCTCCTGCATACCCCTGTGGCCAGTGCCGCCTAGAGGCCAGTTTGCCCCGCACCTCAAATTCACAGAATCAGCATCCATTATGTAGAATCAAACCCCAATGTCCTGCAGCATTGAAATGAGGGCCACTCTAAATACTAATGGGGATGTCGATTTTCACCTGAAAAGTAGGTCACACTGACCCAATTACATAAATTAACATTTTTGCAGCTTATACCAATTGATAATAAGTAATAATGTTTGATATAAGTGTATTCTGCAAAGAATTAACAAAATCGGCATGTCGGCCATTTTGAAAAATGGCTGCTGTGGCTTCAAAATTTGGTCAGTATTATCCATCATCGAACTTAGCCTAGCCCCTCATAAAATACACCTGTACACCAACTTGTGTCAAAATTGAAACATTTCTACAGAAGATAGAGCGCTCACGGCCAAAGTTGACCCAATGGTCACTGCGACCTTGACCTTTGACCTTGGTTGGAAAAATTCCATGGAATCTTTTTTTTGGGTTTTACAAACATTATGTAGAATCAAAGCCCAATGTCCTGCAGCATTGAAAGCATTGGTGAAACCTGACTTTCAGACACATTTTCTTTACATAACATGAATGTTTATACCCTAAACAGTACTTTTATGTAGTATTACCCAAAATATTCCCTGTTAACAACTTTCTGTGGCATTTGAAAGTTGATCAGTTGTCTGCTGAAACCTACAACAGCAATTGAACACTCTGTCAACAAGCTTTGTTTAGCTGGTCTGTGTACTCGTGTAAACACCTAATGAGTTACCAGTTGGGCACCTGTCCAGCTTGGGAAACAATGTGAACAGAGAATTGTCAATTTCTGCAAAATCTTCGCGGACGTTTGGACTCATAACCTCAAAAATATTCATCCGTTGTTAATATTTCTACCACCAAAAGAAAGCCAAGACTTTACTCTATTGGTATGTGAAGTGTCAACGTTCGATATTATGTTTAAATATTTTTAAAACATATGCATCAGAGATGCATCAACCCTCAGCCCTGGTAACTCATTGCACAACATTCGCTCCACACAATATTTGTGAACAAAACGTCACTGCACCAAGGCAAATTGATGCAGGGGTAAAAAACCCATAAAATCTACTTCCTTTGATAGCTTAGGTGTGTCAAGTATCATGAAACTGTCATCATTTACTCTAGAATTATTGATATGGGCCTGTGACCTTGAAAAGCAGGTTAAGGTCACCGTCCATCAAACTCATGTGGAGTCTTCCCAGATTCTTATGTGTGTCAATTTTCATGAAGCTGCCATCATTTGTTCTTAAGTTATCACGATGACAAGTTATCACGATTTCACATAATTGTCCCTGTGACCTTGAAATCAGGTGAAGGTCATGTCCATCAAGAGAAGTCTGAGGTCTTCACCAGATGCTTGTGTGTGTCAAATCTCATAAAGCTGCCATCATTCGTTCTTGAGTTATTGCAATTCTTGGGATTTCACATAATTGTCCCCGTGACCTTGAAAAATAGGTCAAGGTCGCCATCCACCGAACTAGTCCGAGGTTTTCACCAGATGCTTATGCGTGTAAAGTTTCATGAAGCTGCCATCATTTGTTCTTGAGTTATCACGATGACAAGGATGATTTCACATAATTATCCCTGTGACCTTGAAAAGTAGGTAAAGGTCATGTTTCAAAGAAAAAATTCTGAGGTCTTCACCAGATGCTTGTGTGTGTCAAATCTCATAAAGCTGCCATCATTCGTTCTTGAGTTATTGTGATTCTTGGGATTTCACATAATTGTCCCTGTGACCTTGAAAAATAGGTCAAGGTCGCCGTCCATCGAACTCGTCCGAGGTTTTAACCAGATGCATATGTGTGTCAAGTTTCATGAAGCTGCCATCATTTGTTCTCGAGTTATCGCGATGACAAGATGATTTCACATAATTGTCCCTGTGACCTTGAAAAGTAGGTGAAGGTCATGTTTCATAGAAAAAATTCTGAGGTCTTCACCAGATACTTATGTGTGTCAAATCTCATAAAGCTACCATTATTCGTTCTTGAGTTATTGTGATTCTTGGGATTTCACATAATTGTTCCTGTGACCTTGAAAAATAGGTCAAGGTCGCCGTCCATCGAACTCGTCCGAGGTTTTCACCAGATGCATATGTGTGTCAAGTTTCATGAAGCTGCCATCATTTGTTCTTGAGTTATCGCGATGACAAGGATGTTCGCTACAGACATACATACATACATACAGACATACATACATACATACATACATACATACCCACGCCAGGAGTACTGCAATACCCTCAGCCTGATTACATCAGGGGCTGAGGGTAAAAATGGCCGCAAATGTGTTGTTCCGATTTTGTCAATGTACAATATGAACACAGAATTGTCAATTTCGGCAAAATCTTCTCGGACGTTTGGACTCATAACCTCAAAAATATTCATCCGTTTTTAATATTTCTACCACCAAAAGAAAGCCAAGACTCTATTGGTATGTGAAGTGTCAACGTTCGATATTATGTTTAAATATTTTTAAAAAATGGCCGAAAATGTGTTGTTGCGATTTTGTCAATGTACAATATGAACACAGAATTGTCAATTTCGGCAAAATCTTCTCGGACGTTTGGACTCATAACTTCAAAAATATTCATCCGTTTTTAATATTTCTACAACCATAAGAAAGCCAAGACTTCATTCTATTAGCATGTGAAGTGTCAACCTCCGATATTATGATCAAATATTTTTTTTAAATGGTCAAAAATGTGTTGTTGCGATTTTGTCAATGTACAATATGAACACAGAATTGTCAATTTCGGCAAAATCTTCTCGGATGTTTGGACTCATAACTTCAAAAATATTCATCCGTTTTTAATAATTCTACCACCAAAAGAAAGCCAAGACTTCATTCTATTAGCATGTGAAGTGTCATCCTCCGATATTGTGATCAAATATTTTTTAAAAATGGCCGAAAATGTGTTGTTGCGATTTTGTCAATGTACAATATGAACACAGAATTTTCAATTTCGGCAAAATCTTCTCGGACGTTTGGACTCATAACCTCAAAAATATTCATCCGTTTTTAATAATTCTACCACCTTCATCTTTACTGGACTCACTACTTGAGCTAACCCACTCTGGTCTTGACATCTTTATTTTCTTATAATAATTTGTAACACTTGGTAAACAACACCTCCTGTGACAGTTCAAAGGTCAAGGTCACACAACACATTTCCGTTTTAGTACGGGCAGTACCCGGTGGTCACAAGAAATCATAATTCTCAGAGCAGATGTTATTTTGTGGATTTCAGACAGATAGCCTGTATGTATGTCAATTTTAAGATCATATATTGTTTTTAGATACTTTAAACCACTGTAAAATTTCCTGCAACTTTCCAGGTTTCACCAATGCTTGAAATGAGGGCCACTCTAAATACTAATGGGGATGTCGATTTTCACCTGAAAAGTAGGTCAAACTGACCCAATTACATAAATTAACATTTTTGCAGCTTATACGGATTGATAATAAGTAATAATGTTTGATATAAGTGTATTCTCAAAAGAATTCACAAAATCGGCACGTCGGCCATTTTGAAAAATGGCCGCCACGACTTCAAAATTTGGTCAGTATCGCCCATCATCGAACTTAGCCTAGCCCCTCATAAAATACACCTGTACACCAACTTGTGTCAAAATTGAAACATTTTTATAGAAGTTAGAGCGCTCACGGCCAAAGTTGACCCGATGGTCACTGCGACCTTGACCTTTGACCTAGGTCACCAAACTTTCATGGAAAATATTTACTTGGACTATATTGTTGTAGGCATATGTAGTATCATCCCTGTGGTCCAGCCACTTTCGAGTGTTGGCCATTCCAAATATTGTGACAGACGCACGGACACACGGATGCAAGGACACACGGATGCACGGATGGAAAAGTGATTACTATATGCCCTCGCTCGGAGGAGGAGGGCATAATGAGATATGTTGCTATGAGACATAGCAGTTGCACTCCCAGCAAAGGTCTGTCTGAGCCATAAGCTGCACGTGACGGGTAAACACGGGTAGCATGAACTTTATTTGACCTCAATTGAGGCTCAAAGTAGGGTAGCACTGTTTGACGTCATTTTGGCACTATTCAAAGGACAATACATTTCATGACGTCATAAGCATATTGCCATACTCTCATGACGTCATTTTACCTTTCAGTGCCTCTATGATGACACTCCACATAAAAATGACACCAAGAAAGGAGTGTGCTTTCATTAGGGGCCTATATATTAAGGTCTTGTTCAAATAGGTTTTACAGACAATGATGGGGATGCATTTTTCAAAAAAATTATAGACATGAAAGACAAATACATTTATCACCAATATGTGAATTTTAAACGTTTTTTTCAAAATCGGTGCTTAATCCCTTTAAAGGCCATATAGGTCACAACTTCCAAAATATTATGAATCTAATCCTTTACAAATCAGAGAAGATAAGATCTATATATTATGTAAATATATATAAATATCCATGGTTATTTACTTTGGTGCCCTTTTTATGACCTCAGGTCAATGTCAAGGTCATGATCAGCACAACAGCAACTTTGCTTGTGAATGCTCTATGATCCGTCCAAATACAGCAATATTGGTAGATATGATCTACCTACAAGATCGATATTGGGTGACCTTGAGCTATTTTCAAGGTCACAGGAGCCAATTTTCAAAATTGGCCATTTGTAATATTTTGCAAAACATTAAAAATAGCATCTACTCTCACTACATTTATCTTGCACAATATCTTTGTTCATAATTTTAAGGGAAAAAAATGTTAATAGGTCACAATGACCTATCTAGGGGTCACAACTTGTGAATCTAATCCTTTACAAATTAAAGAAAATTGGATCTTGATATAGAGTAAAAGAAATTGACATTTGTGAGTTGGATAGTGCATGACCTTGTATACATTAAAGCATTCATGAAACCAGAGGTCACAGGCAATTTTACAGAGGTTTAGGGTATCCTTAAATGATATGTGGCCACAAAACTGTGATACAAGTAAGCTATCTCACTAAAATCAACCAAAATACACTGACCTTTTGCCACTGACACAGGCCTATTGCCTTTTCAATCTCATACGTCAAATGCCGTCAGCCACTAGGTGTTGCCACACGTTCCGGTGAGCCAAATATTAACAGTACTCTTGCTGATTTCCCATTTATTTCGATTAGAATCCACAAATTGAACAACCTTTTTTTAAGTTTGTATTAAAATTCCACGAGGAATCATAATATGTTTGTTTTGTACTGCTTTGTACAATATTTCTATCAAAAATGATCATTACTTGGGACGGTAATGTCAGGAAGACATGACACCTGAGAGCTCAGAGCAACAATTTCAGAAGACACAAAACATTAAAGTTTTATTTTTCTCAATGTCATATTTTCAGAAAGTCCTGAATTATCTTTGTATTGTGTGCCTGATTTCAAAACTGTTTTTGGTTTATTGTTAAGTGGTGTAGTTTTTAAGATATCTTCAAAATAGTGATTTCTTCTTATCAGCTGTCAGTTACTGACTCACACGAAATTTGTAGCACCACCTATGAACGGGCTATAATTAGGCACTTTCGTTATGGAGAATTGTGCTTTGTTGAAAGTGCCAAGTACTGACCGTACTCTTTTGAGCACTTGATGACTGTTGACATGTATACAATCATGTGACCTCTATTGTGGTTTGTTGGGATTTTAGGCCTGGACCATTGGACAAATATTAATGGACAAACAGGGCTCTGTAAGCCAAGTCACTCAATTGTCCCAATCAAAAGGTGCTCCGCTGTTAGCAAGACTTTACAAAGCAGGTGTTTGCACAAAATCACTTGCCAGCTAAAAGTTTGCTGACAAAGTGTCCAATGGATGATTTGAATTTTAGCAGAAGACTTATCCACTTTCAAATGGCACAAAAATTTACGATGGGGAAATATGATGGGTAATAACTTTTGATTGCAACGTTTGGGGTAAAAACACTTATATTATGCAAGGAAAATGTGTTTGAAAACCTCATTTCATGAATGCTTAAAGTATGGTACTGACAACTATCTTGTTGTATTAATATATATAGCTCTTGAGGCCATGGGCCATGGCGCAGTTGGTTAGAGCGCCAGCTTATCAGCACCAGTTCCTCTGTGATGATCCAAATGTGGTGGAAATAGGGCAAGAGCAAGGGCAAGCTTGTGATGACTAAATAAATAATTCATTCTCAACAACTATAAGCTCTATGAGATTGAAACTCAAAATACAACAATTTTCACCCATCGTGAAAATAATCTGAGATATCTATGATATCAAAAATGAGATAGGAATACCTTTCTCTATAACTTATCTAAAGTGTGATATTATCATGCATGATAATTTGAGGAGGTTTTTTGCTCAAAAGATCATGCAGGCACAGAAACACTGAAAATGTTGTTTCTGGAGCTTTTAAATAATAAAACTTACTTTGTCATGTCCCAGTTCTTTGAACATAGTTCCAAGGGTACGCATTCTCCAACCTTTGCGATTTTCCTGTGCATCTTCATTTTCCCCCCCTAATCCTGTTGCATAGAACCATACTTTGCGTGCATGCTTGTGGTCAGGTTTGCCAATACTGAAAATATTTTATTGAAAAATCAGTGAAAGAAACTTGTGATTTTCTCTGACATGACCTGAACGAATTTCAGAAAGAAAATTGTCAATAATAATGATAATAAACATTCATATAGTGCTATATTAGACTAAGTCTGCTCATGGCATTTTAGCAGGTAGTGTTTCTGAAAAAGATCTGTTTTTAGTTTCTTTTTGAAGCTGTCCACTGATTTAGGCTATTTTAATGTCTTCTTGCTCCCACCAGTAGGGCCAATGTACCAACCAATTAATGAAAACCCCCTGCCAATCTCTGTTATCAATGATTAACTAGAAAGTTTGTGAGTTGGACAAAACTGAAGTCAGCACAGTATTTAAGGGTATTTATGGGTGTTGGTAGTGAGTGTACTGGTGGCAGATTTTCTGAGGGAACTACTTTCTTTTTACGCCAAAATGGAAAGTTTTCAAAAAAGTACGGGAAAAATGCTCAACTGTCAAAAAGAGTTCCTTTTTCATTAAAACTTTCAAGTCATGAAACAACATTTTATGGTATTCATTTTTGTAATAAAATTATTGATTTATAATTTGAAAATCACAATGGAATTTCTTTGATTATATTGAAAGCTTTGTATCTTTTTAGCTCATAAAAAGTGGCATAGTTATATGTCACTGCTCCAAAATTTATTTTGTCATGTCAAAATGTTAAAGGGAAAAAGTTCTGCAGATCGTGGGACCATAATAAAGTGGATTTCCAAACAACTTTGTTAAAGTGATCTTAACAATATTTACTGTGATCCTAGTGAAACAGATTTTCTATTTTTCAAAAACATTGAGAAAAATAGAGGTAAAGTACACACTCGATCATTTCAAAAATATGATTTTTTTCACCTCCCTTCACATATCTGATTGCCAAACTTCCTTTTTATTTCCAAATTATACAAATCAAAATGAGAAAATCTGTTTTACTAGGATCACAGTGAATTTTCATCCCAATGAAATATAATAAACAGCTAAAAACAAGCCTATTCCTGTTGTGTAATCTGCAGAACTTATTTGATTGTCTTCTTCATTTCTCATCAAAGGAAAATTAGGACAAAATACTATTTTGAAAGAAATGTACTTGTAATCATACCTTATAGTTCAAATATTGTAGTGTTTAACTATTGATTCATGTCATGAATGCTTTTAATTTAATCGGGAATGTATTTTTACACCGTAAGTTTGCCAATTCCCATTAAGTACATTATTTTGGTAATTTACTCTGCCACTTGGGGGCACTCACTACCAGCATATAAGTTCATGCACTATCCAACTCACAAATGTCAATCTCTTTTGTGCTATGAGTCGGTCAAAGCAATCTTGTTACATAAATTATTCTCCAAATCATACGTATATTTACATATATTTACATAATATCATAATCTAATCTTCTTTGATTTGTAAAGGATTAGATTCACAATATTTTGTAAGTTGTGACCTATAGGGCCTATAAATAGGTCATTTTGACATGGTTACATAATTTTTTCAAAAAATTATGAACAAAGATATTGTGTAGGATATATGTAGTGAGAATACATACTACTATTTGATGCGATTTGCAAAATATCACAAAACGCAGATCTTGAAAATTGGCCCTGTGACCTGGAAAATTACCCAAGGACACCCAATATCCAAGCCCCTCATAGGTTGATCACATCCAAGCCCCTCATAGGTTGATCACATCTACCAAGTTATATTAATATTGTTGTATTTTGTCAGAAAATAGAGCATTCACACGCGAAGTTGCTCCTGTGCTGGCCATGACCTTAACCTTGACCCAAGGTCACAAAAAGTTCAGCCTTAAAGATTTCCCAGGCCTAGATATTACCATGTTATAGTATCTAGTCCTTATGTCCAAGTTTAAAGGAATGATGAAGAAAACAAAGTGTGGCAGCAGAAGCATGCTACATATCAAATTTGGCCCCAAATTGTTTTCTCGAATTTCATTGGCTAATATTTGTCATGCTATTCAAAATCGAACTCCACCAGAGGGCAGTTGTGAACCTATCACCTCTGTACTAGGTTACTTTTGGTGCTGGCTCAGCACATCCCCCAACTTTCACATAACTGTCTATTTTCTCTTTTCTTCAGATATATTCAGTTGTAGAATATAATATATTTGACCATCATTTATATTATTTTTTACAGAGAGAGATAAAGTTAAAGAGAACTTAAAGCTTGGGACTATTTCCTCTAGTGGAGTAGGCATTTTCTGGGATAGTAATTAGGTGGAAGCACAACAAAAATGGCCATTTTGTTTACAGTTTGAAATCTTTTAACGTTTTTTACTTTTGATACAAACCAAGGAAAAATTGTAAAAGGGTAACAAATGAACTCCAATACCATGCAGGTCAGACTGACAGTTATTGAGCACATGGCCAGTAAAATAAGTACTGGAGCAATACTGGGTTGGCCAGAGGTAATAATTTGCCTCTGGTGGACATTGTTATTCAAAATAGTAGCCTCCTTTGACAACTCAGTGATAGATTTTTACAAAAAATAATAACACAATGGAGAGAGAACTGAACCTAATTGAAAATGGATATTTCCCATCTCCCCTTCACTGCAGAAAGCTGAATGCTAAAATAGCTGACATAATCAACAGAGCTAAAAATGTCTGAAGAAAAACCTATTCCAGAGACATTATTCTAAACCCACTAAAAACAGAGACTGTAATATATAACAGAGACATTTAAATATCTCTGGATATAAGTACTACCATGTCTACCACAGTCAGGGATATTATAATGCTTGCATCTTTTTCCAAATTTTTAACTTGAGTATTTGTGGAAAATTGATATAGAAGTACTGCATCACATTAGTGAAATTCCAAAGTTATTGTAAGAAGTAATTGAGTTATTAAGGTATGAATGATGGGTCCCTAAAATGAGAATTTTGTATTGAAGATGCTTGAGTGTCATTGAAAAATATATTATGAGCCAGTAAAATTCATATTGTAGTCACATACTGGTTACTTTTCATACTGTAGCCACATACTGTTGTGAAATTTAGAATCAGTTGCATAAATAATAACACAATGGCCCGGAGAGAGGTGAATAGTATCAGAACTGTTAGTATCAAAAATAACTGTTACAGCGCAAGAGAAATTGTATTTAATTTTTACTCAAGGATGCAATAAAAGCCATCAACCGACCACTTATTTGTAGATTAACCCCTTAAAGAAACTGAATGTCATCTAGTATCATCTCACCTGGGATCCCAGGATCTTACATCACAATTATACTTCTTATATATTGCATCATCAAAACTCCAGTCATCACGAATCCTGAAAAGATATAAAATGGGTCAGTTTAGTTGTAGTAGTAGTAATACTAGTAGTAGGAATATGCTGTAAAGTGCACATACATGCAGGCTGTATAGTGCACATACACTCTGGTCTCTGGTCTACTTCACAGACCCTGTAAAATATCCCTGCCTCATCCCCATGCCAGTGGCTGAATACAGCTAACAGCTAATCTAATGTGTGCCTTGTATAACACCACACATATTGTCATTTCTTCCCGGATTGTTATTGGCTTAATTGTACATTTAGAGATTAGTTGTAGAGCTGGTTCAAATGTAGGTAAATAGCAACAATAGATACTATAGAGTGCTGTTTAAGGGATAAGGATCTGATTGCCCTAATTAGTTGCAGTTGGCAGCAAGCCAAAATAATTATTCCCGCCTCTCCCAAAGGCCCCCCCCCCCACCACCCCCAATCTTACAACCAGGGACTAGGGACAAAATATCAAAGAATCTTGTCCCCATATATTACAACCAGTGACCAAGGATCATGTCCTTGATATTATGTAACCTTATATAACTTGTAGGGGACAAATGTACAAACAAACTCCACCAGTGTGAATGAATTAATGAAATCTATGCAATATTAAATTGCAAGAGGGCCGTAGCCTGGAGAGGCGGCCCTGCAGTGTTATTGCAATCATGTCTTGTTAAATTTGGTCATTGATTATTGCTGTTGAAAAATGGACTATTGTTGTTGTGAGTTTTGGTTAACCAAAAGGTTTTTCAGACCATTTCACATCGGGTTCCCCCTACTCTTTTCAATAAGTGCTACTGGGTTCTTTAACGTGCTCTGGGATAGGGTCAGATACACGGGACCACAACGTTTTACGTCCAATCTGAGCGGGCAAGCAATAACCTTGCTGGGGGACAATTTAACCAAGCATTGTCAAAGGGGGACCTACCCATAGTGAGTTTAGGGCTGGTTTAATGTTGTGTTAAGATTTTGTATAAATGCCTAATTATAGTTTATTTGAAATTGCTATGGGGTGGGTGGTGAGTGATTATCAGTGCAAATGGCCTGATTTGGGGCACTGAAAGCCGACTATGGGCTGGATATACACTGAATATCTCTGCAACCACTGTTGGTCATTCTTGTGAAACCAAAGCAGGCAATCTGTGACCCAGGCCAGGCATTTACACTATTATGTGGGGGTACCCTGTGTTAGTAATGTGTTAGGTTTATCTACTCTGGCTGTCAATGTGGGGATGTGGGGCATACATTCCATCATTGCAGCCAGTGGTAGGATCAGGTTTGTTTCCATTATCGCTATCTGGTCTCCCAGCTTTTTAGCTGGTCCGTGAAAAAATTGCGAAATTGGCGCTAGAGAGCAATGCATGACGGGAAAGATGTGGCACTGTAAACTTCCACCCGCCTTGCTTCAAGATGGGAGGAAAATTTCAGACTGACATCATACATTGACATGCTAATGTCAGCGCTAAAGTGTGTTTGTTGTGTAATCTTTATATAAGTATATTGCAATCTTCGTAATTTATGTCAACATTACGGAGGCAAAACTGACAAAAACAACAATGGAAAGATGAAAGGCAGAGGCGACAATGCCCTAGACAGGCTGTCACCACTGTTCCTGGATGTGCCGTGTGCAAAGAATTGGGTCAAATACGATAGCAGCGCTCTGAAAATGCAGCGTATATGGTAGAGCAGATAGGGAGAATTAGTCAATGTGTCCTCGGGGAATCAGCTAGTGGCTACTGTGACCTGATCTCTTACGTGACCATTGATTGACCATCTGCAGTCAGTTAGTCATGCAGGGTTGCCTACTTCATGGGTTCAAGCAGGATCTTTTCCAGTTCCTATCTGGACACAGGATACCGAGTCAGTATATGATGCAGATCCACAAAGTTCCACCTCAGCTGCAGCCTGGGTGTGGTCAGCGCCATCTTCCACATCATATACTCTATCGCCATATTGTCTAAGAGGCATTGTGTAAATGCATTCTAGCAGGTAGTGCCACAGTGGTTTACTGGTGGGCCTACTGCAATGCTCGCAGGCTCTATCCATATCTCCTAACAATTCCCAAGTGCACTTTTAGCCTAGTCTAAGTCTATGCATGGTGACCTGTAGGGATCTGTGGTTCTCAGCTAGTCTGGGGAGTGGCTTGTATCTAGTGGCTATGGCATACCATCTGGCAGTTCCTGAACCGGGTACACTGTATTTGTGCCTGAGATAGTGCCTTTCCTTTCAATCAGAGACAAAAAGTCGTCTGATCTGGCTAAGAGAGGGGATGGCATGGGCTGATATCTTGGATAGCTTGGAGCCTGCATTCACAGCCTCGTCTGCCACATCATTACCCTCAAGTCCTATGTGATTGGGTATCCATTGTAGCACAACAGCCCTATTGGCTGATTGTAAAATCCCGTGATGAGCTTAACATTGTCTAAGGGGTGACCTTTCTCTCGTGCTTTGAGGGATGACTGTGAGTCTGTGATTACTAGTACTGGACCTGTCTTGTTGTGAAGAACATCTAGGAGGGCAAATGAAATGGCAATGAGCTCTGTAGGGTTGAGCAATTGCAACTATTTCTCCATAATTCCTGTCTGCCTTCCTGGCAATAACCAGAGCCTGACCTACCATCTTCCTGAACTGAGCCATCAGTGTAGTACACTGTTGCTCCCAGGGGCCTAACAATATCTATGGACGTATGAGCCTGTCTGAGCATGTCTGCCCTATCTAGGGCTGATTTCTTGCTGGTCATAGGCCGGTGACCTTGAAAAGCAGGTTAAGGTCACCGTCCATCAAACTCATCTGGGGTCTTCACCAGATGCTTATGTGTGTCAATTCTCATGAAGCTGCCATTATTTGTTCTTGAGTTATTGCAATGTCGTGGATTTGACATAATTGTCCCTGTGACCTTGAAAAGTAGGTGAAGGTCACCATTCATCAAACTCTTTTGGGGTCTTTACTAGATGCTTATTTGTGTCAAATCTCATAAAGCTGCCATCATTTGTTCGCGAGTTATCGCAATAATGGGGATTTCATGGTACAATTGTCCCTGTGACCTTCAAAAGTAGGTGAAGGTCATGTTCGTTCAAGGGAAGTCTGAGGTTTTCACCAGATGCTTATGTGTGTAAAATCTCATAAAGCTGCCATCATTCGTTCTTGAGTTATCGCGATGACAAGGATGATTTCACATAATTGTCCCTGTGACCTTGAAAAGTAGGTGAAGGTCGCCGTCCATCAAACTCGTCTGAGGTTTTCACCAGATGCTTATGTGTGGTAAGTTTCATGAAGCTACCATCATTTGTTCTTGAGTTATCTCGACGACAAGGATGATTTCACATAATTGTCCCTGTGACCTTGAAAAGTAGGTGAAGGTCATGTTTCATAGAAGAAATTCATCCAAGGCTTTCTTAAGATGCTTATGTGTGGTAGGTTTCATAAAGCTGCCATCATTTGTTCTCGAGTTATCACAATAACAAGGATGATTTCACATAATTGTCCCTGTGACCTTGAAAAGTAGGTGAAGGTCATGTTCCATCAAAGGAAGTCGGAGGTCTTCACCAGATGCTTATGTGTGTCAAGTCTCATAAAGCTGCCATCATTAGTTCTTGAGTTATCTCGATGACAAGGATGACTTCACATAATTGTCCCCGTGACCTTGATAAGTAGGTAAAGGTCATGTTTCATAGAAGAAATTTTGAGGTCTTCACCTGATGCCTATGTGTGTAAAATCTCATAGAGCTACCATCATTTGTTCTAAAGTTATTGCGATTCTTGGGATTTCACATAATTGTCCGTGACCTTGAAAAATAGGCCAAGGTCGCTGTCCATCGAACTCGTCCGAGGCTTTCACCAGATGCTTATGTGTGTCAAGTTTAACAAAGCTGCCATTATGTACGTACATACGTACGTACGTACGTACACACACACACACACACACACACACATACATACATACATACATACATACACACACACATACACACACACACACATACCCACGCCAGGAGTACTGCAATACATCAGAGGCTGAGGGTAAAAAGGTTCATAGGGAATGGTAACAATAAAGTGTATTATGAAATATGGTATGTGCTTCCCTTACTCAAATATAAGACAAGCTTTTCGTTCCCAAACCTTCAGTTAATGTTTGGGGGGTTGTCTTATATACCAGGGCAACCTGTGGACGGTGATTTACGGCAAGAATAATTAACTTTATCATCATGAAAAGTAAATAAACTTCCCTCATACTTTCCAGACACAAACTCTACCAATGGCGCTATGATTAATATCTTTGGCTTATAATACCCAAAGAAATATTCTACCACGTGTAAATTGTTTGTTTGTTTGGGGTTTTACATCACTTTCAACATTATTTCAGTGATTTCGTGATGAGACCTACTTGTAGTAGATATAGTGCTGCATCACTGAATTGTCATTTCGCAAGTCCTGTAGACAGTAGTCCGTCTTCATTTGATAAGAGAAAATTATCCACAAGTCAGAGAAAATGTGAGTTTAACAATGCTTAAATATGCTTATGCAACACGAGATCGCCATTTTGAAAAGCAGAAGTGATGGGGAGAGGCTCTTGTTTTTGGCGTGAAAACGCTAAAGCCCCAGTCACACTTACACGATCTTTAACAAGACTGTTTGGGAATTGGCACGATTGTGATGATCGCACAAAAAACGAAAGTCAGACGACCACATGCTAAGACACGTCCTTCTCTATCACGTGACTATCTGTACAACATTTCCCTTTCTAATATTTGAGTAAATATGGTAAATTTACTTCGGCCAGTTAACTTACACAGCAACATTTATTCAAATATTGTAACATTTCCTATTCATGTTTTTTTATATAGTATGTATTTGGCCAAGTTGACCCCAACATTTATTTCAAAAGTCATGAAAAGACCTGAGATGTGTCTGAGATGTTAGTGTCCAGAACATTCAAAGCAATCAAAGCATAGATATATCATAATGACATAAAGAGATATGCAGGTACATACCCAATAGAATATATGAGACAGTTTGAATGCTGAAGTGAAAGAGGTCCCACTTTACATATACTCCAGCCACCATCATTAGGTTTTCCCAGTAACTCCTGCACAGCACATGATATATGATGTCTTAGCATATGTCTGAAAGAATAATTCATTTTTAACATCAAAGGATTATTTGTCAGAGAAAACAAGATATCAAATCATATGGTTAATGATTTCCTATAAATGATCATGAGATTTATTATTTGGATGAGACTTTTGATAAAATTAATTAATTACCTGGGGTTGGGTTTAACCAGTAGAAAACTAATTTGGCACACATAGATCTGTATACACTGAAAACATAGGCATCAGAGATGCAGGTACATTCAGCCCTCGTCTTTACAGGTAAAGGCCCTGGTATTTTCAAACTTGATGTACTTTTCAAGGTAAAAAAGGATCATGGTTAAACTCATCCAAGACATTTCCCCGAATAGTTTGAAAGGAAGACACGTCCTTCTCTATCACGTGACTATCTGTACAACATGGCCAGGTCTTCCTGTGGTCTTAACAAAGTCTTTACAAGTCCTCAGAAGTCCTCAGATGTCCTCAAAAGTCGTATGTTATCTGCCGTGGTCGCTAGTTGAGCGTACAAGATCGTCAGGCCATCCCACCAAGGACGTATGACATGACATACGCACATCGTAGATGAATACCTATGCGACAGTCAGCAGATTATGCATGATCTGATCGCCACAAGTTCGCACCAGAGGGCATGGCGACTGTGTAGGGACTGCCACAGGATTGCCTCCAGACCATCTTCACATCGTGGCTGTGACATTTGGATTCAGCGCTACAACACACTAAGCTGTGATGAATCAGGGCTGAGTATAATACTATTTTCAAGTCCATTTTGCTGGATATAGGGCATTGTCCTTCCAGTTTCTAGTGGCCAACCCCATATCAGTCATTATTCTATGATCACTGTGTATTCTGTGCTGTGATTGGTCAATTCCTGGTCACGTGAGCTTCTCTAAATTGTTGTATTGACCAGATGCATTATATTGCACGTCAATATACTTTCCACTGCACTGATGGGGAATTCCATGACGTCACCATACAGACAAACTCGTCCCTTTCATGGCGGGAAATGTTGGGGAAGCCCTATAATGACGTCACCATACAGACAAACTCGTCCTTTTCAGTTCTCACTTTTAGAATTAAACCAACAATGGCAGTAATTAACACAGTGATCATAGAATAAAACAAATATGAACCTGGGTGTCGTGCAATATGACTTTTTATGGACCTTCGGAAAGTTATATTGCACTCGGCTGCGCCTCGTGCAATATAACTTTCCGAAGGTCCATAAAAAGTCATATTGCACGACACCCAGGTCCATATTTGTATAATATCTCATGAATTCTAAAAATAAATCCTCTGTGAAGTACTGGGTATAGATCTGTTAAACAAATTGGACTTCAGATGTTCCCACTTCTACTCAATGTAATGGGCAGTATTATTAGTAAGGGAATAGACACTAATAACTGTCCCTGATTGGGAGAGTAAATAAGGTCGCAGGTACCTGTATGTTTTGGCCGGAATTCCAGTCATACACCGCTGGAAATTTGTGGTTGTGGTTGGGGGTTTTCCTGTTCTATATTTACGTGAACCAATCAGAATCAGAACAATCCTCCAAAAATAAGTGACATTACCTGCCCGCTGCACAAACCCATTTAAATGAGAGGACTTTGATTGTCCTACTATTTTGGTTAGACAAGGATTGTCTAGTAAGGGAAGGGCCAATATCAGATGCGTTGAGGGGAAAATGGTGGCAAATGTGAGTATAGATGATAGATGCCTTGTGTGGATAGATGCTAGACACCTTGTGACAAATGCCACAATCGGTACTGTAATAATCTAAAAGTTGTAGTTTACTTTTCTTTTTGCTCATTTTGTAGATTTGCAATTGATCAATGGTGATTTTCTCTGTATTAGACTGACACTAGAATGATCTTCTGTCTAGTAAATGATTGATATTTTGAAAAATAATATTCTATGGAGTTGAAACTTAAATGATTGATATTTTGAAAAATAATATTCTACGGAGTTGAAAGCTCTTATGGGGGATGCATAAGATGGGATGACATAAACAATGCTATGCCACCACCATCAGAGATGCATCACCATCAGAGATGCATCAACCCTCAGCCCTGGTAACTTACTGTACAACATTTCATTCGCTCCGCACAATGTTTGTGAACAAAATGTCACTGCACCAGGGCAAATTGATGCAGGGGTAAAAAACATAATAATGCACATCTACTTCCTTTGATAGTTTATGTGTGTCAAGTATCACGAAGCTGTCATCACTTACTCTATAAACTCATCTAGGGCAATGATGTGGATTTGACATAATTGTCCCTGTTACCTTGAAATGTAGGTGAAGGTCACCATTCACTGAACTCTTCTGGGGTCTTCACCAGTAGGTTAACTTCATGCTCCATCAAAAAAGTCTGAGATCTTCACCAGATACTTATGTGTGTCAAATCTCATGAAGCTGCTATCGCAATTCTTGGGATTTCACATAATTATCCCTGTGACCTTGAAAATTAGGTGATGGTCACCATCCAAGCATAAAAAGCGTTGAAGCGTTAAAGAAAAATGAAGAAAACCAAGTGCAGTGGATGATGTCATCATTTGTCCTTGAGCTATAGCAATGATGGAGATTTCACATAATTGTCCCTGTGACCTTGGAAAGTAGGTGAAGGCCATGTTTCATATAAAAAAAGTCTAAGGTCTTCACAAGATGCTTACTGTGTCAAATCTCATGAAGCTGCCATAATTTCTTCTTGAGTTATCATGATTCTTGGGATTTCACATAATTGTCCCTGTGACCTTGAAAAATAGGTGTAGGTCACCGTCCAAGCATAAAAAGTGTTGAAGCGTAAAAGAAAAATGAAGAACCAAGCGCGGTGGAGGATGCAGTGGTTTTCCATGTTAATTCCCCCATGCGAGAATCTCTTATAGCTCATTACATAACAGGTTCAGCTGATTTAAATAACATTTGTCAGCTGGCTTGTTGAATGTGTTGCTGTGGTCATAACGCAAAATGAAATCTATTGGCATGAACTTTCCACAATTGGTGCTGCACCTAGTAGCGATGAGAGAATCACATTCTGTGCAAAAAAATACATAATTCGCCTTTTATGTGCCTTGATATCAAACATTTTTCAACTTACTTGTAATATCTTTCTCTGGCATCGTTTCGAGATGTCTGTGGTGTGACTTCTATCGCCTCTCCACAAATGAATGTCAAGCCAGGTATTTTCTGATTCAGTTCACATCCACATGTTTTTTGGGAACTCCATATTGGATTTCCAATTGGAACTCCCCCACACAGAACTGGACTTGTGGGTAACAGTTCCTGTCATAAGAAGAACAGAAAAATAAAGGAACAGGAAAAAAATTGTAAAATTATAAAAACACACTGAAGGTCTTACTCTGCAGGTCAAGGTAGATTCAATTCGACCTCTGCCACAATACATTGTTCTTTGCATAGATTTATTCCCCACATATTAGCATGTATTTATCATACATTTGGCAACTGTACATATGCTCATGCCCACTTCATATGTTCAAAAGTAATTTAGAATGGGTCATTCATAACATCTGGTTGAAAAAGTATACCATTGCAGTCTTCCAGATAGTCGCTCAACCTTCTATGGACATTTGGTCTGGCAAAGTTGACTTTTTTGCCGGACCAAAAGCATTTTTATCAGACCGAAAAAAAAAGAGAACAATATATCAGCATGAAAAGTAAATAATGTGCGCTCACATTGTCCGTATAAAAGCTTCCCCAATGGTAATATATGATTGAATGTCTAATAATACATAGAAATATTCTGCCACGTGCCAGCAATAGTCTGCCTGCATTTATTAAGTTTAAATTACACACAAGTCAGAGAAAATAGGAGTTGAATAATGCTTAAATATGCATACGCGACATGAGGTCGTCATTTTAAAAAGCGGAAGTGACCGGAAATATCGGTCAGGACTGGCGGTTATCGGGAAGACTACCAGTGATATCAATTTGCTCAGGGTTTTCACATCACTTTTTACATCACATCTTAATATTAATCCTATGATGACCGTCCACACATCCGGTTTTGGGACCAATCACTGCAGTTGAAACAATGGTGGGAAACAATAGCAATCATTTCGACCAATCAAAGAGCAGGTTATGGACAATTGCAAGAAGAGTCCATTGTAACAATGATGAGAAGAGGTGGTCACCACGTATTTTAACATTGCATGTATGGCTTTCTCAGAATAAATGAGAGACAAATAATTAAACAGCTGAGAAAAAAATGTTAATTGACAACAGCTTCATTTGGGGGAGCTGCATATTTGTCTATTTTACACTAATTCACAGTTAATGCAACTACGGTATTTCAAGTTGTCATTTCTTGAAGTAAACTTTATCTGCTTATAAAGTCCTAGATGCTTATAAAGTCCTAGTTTTGTCCTATTTGTCATGAGTGTGATCACATCAGATATCACTTGGACACCACACATTTTTCCAGACATCAGGCAGTCTAAAGGTACCTGATTTTGTTAAAAAAAAAAAAAAAACCATCGCATAGGTACCTTTTGGGAAATTGGAGCAAATGTTTGAAATTGGAATAAATGTGACTAGGATATAAGACCTGATATATGCATGGTATCTTAAAAGCCAGTGCCTTTAAGTTATAGCAAAACGGCAAAGATATTGGTTACAATATACGATTTTGGTTACAATTTAAAGCTTATGACCAATTGGACACTTTGTCAACAAACTTTGTTTAGCTGACCATTGATCTTCTGCAAACACCTGCTTTGGAAATTCTTGCTAACAGTGGGGCACATTTAGATTGGGACAATGGAGTGATTTGCCTTACAGAGGCAAATCTCTAAGGCCTGTTTGTCCATTAATGTTTGTCTAATGGTACAGGCATAACACCCTGACAAGCCACACTAGAGGTCACATGATTTTATAGATGTGGCCACCTGGTGGCCAAAAGAGTACAGACAGTACTTAGCACTTTCATAAAAATACAATAACCATGGTTTCATGGCCACATATCATTTAAGCATATCCCAAACCTCTGTAAAATTGCCTGTGACCTCTGTGGTTTCATGAATGCTTTAAACAGTGGTTAAGAAAGGTTCACACTTTTGACAAAAGCTGGCTCTTTTAACAGGTAGAAAATTAATCATGCTTGGTCTTTTTTACGGCACAAGTTTGAGGCTCATAACATGGTAAATTAGTTGATTGTTCTAAGGAAAAAAAAGTTATTTAAATCCAAATTCATAAGCTTTTGGCAATTACAAATAATTCAGACATGCTTTTATGGCAGCCATAACACCTTCATACCTTATGCTGATTACAGGATGTGATTAAAAAAAACATACATTTCTTTCCTTCAAAGTGCAGACCATAGTTCAATTGCAGTCATTTTGAAACATGTGTCAACCATGATGTACCGTAATTACTCGTGTATGGGACAACTTGTGTATAAGACGCCCCCCAAAATTGAGGTTATTTTGCTTGAAAAAAAAAACAATTTCTGAATATAAGATGAGTCGGTTTTTCTTGAGATATCGGCTCTGCTACCATTCAAGCTTCAGCTGACGCTTGGCGGCCATATTAAAAGTGAAATGTAAATATGCTTACGAAACAAGATCTTAACGGTCTTATACACGAGTATATACGGTAAAACGTTCATATTTACAAAATAACGAATATCGGAGGAAGCGGATCGATTTTAATTGCGTTTTAAATGATAAATAAAGGTATTTACCCAATATTATCACAACTTCAGAACAGAACAAAACCATCCATTCATTTAACATGCATTACGCAATATGAGGTCGTCATTTGAAAAAGCGGGAGTGATGTAGCGGATCGATTTTGATTACGTTTTAAATGATAAATAAAGGTATTTACCCAATATTATTGGTCTATTATTTCGAAACGTTGTTTGACTTTGTTTGTTTTGACTTTGTTCTCACTGATTCCAATTATCAGCGTTCACAGTTTTGCGTTTCGTCATTGTCTCCACTGCTTTGAGTCGTGCCTTCCCTTTTTGACAGAAATGCTTTCACACGTGGATTGATTTTAATTGCGTTTTAAATGATGAATAAAGGTATTTACCCAATATTATCACAACTTATGTTTTGCAGGTCGAGAACAGAACAAAACCATCCATTATTGCACAATATATTAATACTTCAAAGCCAGTTAACGATTGTTTTCGCGCCAAAAACAAAATGGCGATCTTGAGAAATTGACAGAAATGCTTTCACATGTGGATCGATTTTAATTGCGTTTTAAATGATAAATAATGAAAACGCTTTGTTATTCTCGACCTGAGAAGCGTAATTGTGATAATATTAAGTAAATACCTTTATATATCATTTAAAACGCAATTAAAACCGATCCACGTGTGAAAGCATTTCTGTTATTTCATCGTTTCAAAGTAAAACGTAAATTTGATGTGCGGAACACAGTAAATTTGATGTGCGGCAACACGAAGAGAAGCCAGGGATCCATCATTGCACAATATATTAATATTTCAATGCGAGTTGATACACTCCATTTGTTTTTGCGCCAAAAATAAGAGCTTGTCCCTGTCACTCCCGTCATTTAAAATGACGACCTTGTATTGCGTAATGCATGTTAAATGGCTGAATGGTTTTGTTCTGTTCTCGACCTGCAAAGCATATTTTGCGTTAATATTGGGTATATACATTTATTTATCATTTAAAATGCAATTCTCTGGCAAATCTGCAAAGTCAAAGATCACATGACTTGTGAGTCACGTGGCCAATCGATCCGCTCCGTCACGGACATTGTATTTACGTTTTACTTTTACTTCTATGTCTATTAAAATTAAAATTATTATTTAAATATATCGCACAATTCAATTCTGCCTTTGATGTCTTCCCATTCAGTGGTGTGAAAATTAGTAAAATTTCACTGATACCAATTATCAGAGTTCACAGTTTTGCATTTCGTCATTGTTTCCACTGCTTTGAGTCGTGTCTTCCCTTTTTGACAGAAATGCTTTCACAAGTGGATCAAATTAAATTGCGTTTTAAATGGATTGATGGTTTGATGGTTTTGCTCTGTTCTCAAATAATATTGGGTAAATACCTTTATTTATCATTTAAAACGCAATTAAAGTCAATCTGCTACGTCTGATATTCGTTATTTCGATAATATGAACATCGTATTTACGTTTTACCGTATATACTCGTGTATAAGACTGTTAAATCGATCCGCTACATCTGTTATTTCGAAAATAAGAATGTTCGTAATGAAAACTCGTAGTACCGTAATTTTTGGGCGTAAATCCTCGTCCACAGGTTGCTCTCGTGTATAAGACGATCCCCCAAACATTAACTAAGGATTTGTGGACAAAAACCTCGACTTATACACGAGTAAATACAGTAATAATTTACTATGAAAATTTAGAAGGCTGAATTCTGAATTGTAGACCAGGAATGTGAGCAGTTATAGGGAAAAGTCAGATTTTTGGAGTAAAACACAAGGGGGGCCTTGGGCCAATAACTGGATGCTTTGAAAATGGCTACTCACAAGGCTTAAATGACTAAGGTTTGAAATTGGGGTTCTGTTAGTTTCAAATGTTCCTGATGTGATGTCGTGAAATTGATGGACAAACGATTGTCGTCTTCAGGATGACATGTGATACCATTTGTACAGTAATGATGTTTTGATCATTCCTGTGATGTATATTAATTACTCCTGCAACACAAATTCCCTGCCATAATAGCAGGGCATGTACTTCCACATATAGCAGCAGCTGAACAGAGTAACAAAACTATTTTTTCCATCATCACAATATAAATAAACATAAATAAATAAACATAAATTAATGTAATGTTTCTTCAGTTTATATTTTTAAAAAGTGGACTCATTAACCCTTAATAAATGAAAATGCAAAAAGTGTAAAATATTAGAGAAAATTCTAAAATCTATTGATTTTCTAATGTGCTAAATATATGGCATTCCTTACCTTTGGAGCCGGAAGAGATGAATTGAATGTCCAGTTTGATGTATTGAGCTTTTTGGATTCCTATATTTTATATAATATCAAGATTTTAATCATTTAAACATTAACAGGAATAACATAGGTATACAATGTAACTCATGAATGAAAAAATGTGAAATTGCATGTTTAAATTTTCTGGCAAATCCCATCACATAGTATGTTTAATTTTACCAATGTTCATATTGTTGTACCTTGTATTGCACCTGTCAAAATTGCTATGGATGGGATCTGACCACTACATGTGCTCTTGAACTTGAACTTGAACTAAGATGTGTCAGAAAATTGTTCAAGACAATTAAAATTTGGTGTTTGAATCTTTTTTCTTGTGTTTTCAGATCTGTTTCCCCAATCAAAGCAATTTATTTTCCCAAAAGGAATCAACACCCCACATGTCCAAAATACAGATGCTGAGAATACCCTTCAAAAGTTTTAGAGCAATCAGAACTAGATACCTTTTAACAATTATGTCACATGAAACACTCTAAGAAAGGTTGCACTGTTTCAGTGCTGTAAACAATAATAGCACACATGGTTACAGCAAGATTCCATACTCCTTTAATGCCTCAGTCACATTTGCACCAGGCGCCAGCTGGGAAGTGACAATCGGCCGACTTCAGTCTGCCAGGTGCCACAATCTGAGAGATGCCGTAGCTGTGGTCACATTATTAAAGGGCACTGCATGGCACGTGCAAGACTGAATGGCACAGACGTCTGTAGGACGTCTTTACGACGTCTGTTTCATGGTACAGACGTCTGCAGGATGTCTTTAAGACTTCTGGGTAGGCATAACAAAATATTTAATCCTATTTTCACCACACTATGCCACCGGCAGCCCTAAGATAATCTGCCGTTGTGCCTGTGGGACCCTGCCGGGACCCTGCCTTGCACTTTAAGATGATATTTGCTGAGAAGACATCAGGGAAACGCCGGCAACTTTTAGGTTGTAAAAGTTCCCGATGACCCGCCTGACGTCTTAAAGATGCCCAATTGTTGCAGATGATCTCCCGGTGCCCGCACAGCAATTTGAACTGCCGGCCGATTTTGTAAAAAATACTTATGGGCCGGGCATCTTTACTGAAATCGGAGCAAATGTGACTGAGGTATAAACATTGCACTGCAATTGCTATATTTGAAGTTTGGTATACCTGTTTAATAAAAATCTACCCTCCATAGCAGGACTTCTCGATCATATCAGTCCCTGCCACCAAAGCTATAAATGTGCGCACAGAATTGAGCTCAAGTCTTCAGTATTCAGAAAAATCTGGCTGTCAACTTAGTTGTGAAAGAATATAAACAGATTTGTTTTGTACTGGCAGTTGTACTGATTGGTCAGTATATGTGCCATGCACCTGGTTACAATTAATGACCTACCGTTTTTACTCGAATATAAGATGACTCGTGCATAAGACGATCCCCCAAATTGATGATATTTTGCTTGAAAAGGCCAATTTCCGATTACAGCATGAGTAGACTATTAAAAGACACAGATTTTAATTATATTGCCGTTGGGGGAGTTTGAATCTGGACAGAATGAGTAAAGTTTATTACACCAGGAGGTGCCGTAAATCACCATCCAAACACTGCCCTTGTGTATAAGATGAACCCCCAAACATTAATTGAAGGTTTGGGTCTGCAAACCTCGTCCTATATTGAAGTAAATACAATAATGTTGGTCAATTCAAATTTAATGTTATTTTTGTGAGCAAGGCAAGTTTTTATGACTTGGGGATTTCCAAAAAATGAGATCAAAAACAGGGCAATGACTGCAGAGGTAGTAACTGAAGACTACCTGTGTAATGCAGAGTAATAAAAAAACATCAGTGTTTAATAGAATGCCAGGTCAGAAACAGGATTTTCTGTAACATTGTGCCAGTGTTAAATCATATATTTCAATTTGTTCACTTTGCTAGTTCAAAACTACATTGGAGACATATTACCAATAAATTTCACATAATACCAAGAGATGTTGATCATGATTTGTTTATCCCCTGCAACTGCCAAAAAGTTAATTCTCACTGCTCCAGTGGGCCATGCCACCACCTGGCCTTAAAATCTGTCACGCAAGGGTGAACTTTAGATATCTCAGTTTAGCTTAAAATTAAAAGTTATATAATTACCGTATTTACTCGTGTATAAATCGAGGTTTTTGTCCACAAATCCTTAGTTAATGTTGGGGGGGGTTGTCTTATACACGAGAGCAACCTTTGGACGAGGATTTACACCCAAAAATTACGGCACTACGAGTTTTCATTACGAACATTCTTATTTTCGAAATAACGAATATCGGACATAGCGGGTCGATTTAAGTCTTATACTCGAATATTTACGGTAAAACGTAAATACGATGTTCATATTTTCGAAATAACGAATATCAGACAGAGCAGATCGATTTTAATTGTGTTTTAAATGATAAATAAAGGTATTTACCCAATATTATCACAAATTATGCTTCACAGGTCGAGAATTTCTCCACGAAGTAAAATGTAATACGATGTACATGATGTCCTCGAAATAACAGACATCAGACGTAGCGGATCAATATTAATTGCGTTTTAAATGATAACTAAAAGTATTTATTTAATATTATCACAACTTATGCTTTGCAGGTCGAGAACAGAACAAAACCATCCATTATTGCGCAATTTATTAATACTTCAATGCCAGTTAACGATTGTTTTCATGCATGTTAAATGAATGGATGGTTTTGTTCTGTTCTTGACCTGCAAAGCGAATTTGTGATAATATTGGGTAAATACCTTTATTTATCATTTAAACGCAATTAAAATAGATCCGCTACCTCCGATATTCGTCATTTCGAATGGTAATGAATGGGAATGAATATGCTTTGATGGCGCTCCACCCCAAAAATAAGAGCTTCTCCCGTCACTTCTGCCTTTCAAAATTTCAACCTCTTGTTGCACATCCATGGTAAAGCATTGTTAATCATTTTCTCCAATTTGTGAATAATTTTTACTGTTTAAATGAAGGCGGACTACTCTTTACACATAGTAGAATATTATTATGTTTATTGAAAAACACATATTTTAATTATATAGGAGTTAGGGGAGTTAATTATATTGGAGTTAGGGGAGTTAGTATTTGTGTTAGTATTGGGTATATACTTTTATTTATCATTTAAAACACAATTCTCTGGCAAATCTGCAAAGTCAATGATCACGTGACTCACAAGTCATGTGATCATTGACTTTGCAGATTTGGCCAATCGATCCGCTACGTCACGGATATCGTATTTACATTTTACTTTTACTTCTATCTCTATTTTAATTGCGTTTTAAATGGATTGATGGTTTTGTTCCATTCTCGAACAATTTGTTATAATATTGGGTAAATACCTTTATTTATCATTTAAAACGCAATTAAAATCAATCCACGTGTGAAAGCATTTCTGTCAAAAAGGGAAGACACGACTCAAAGCAGTGGAGACAATGACGAAACGCAAAACTGTGAATGCTGATAATTGGAATCAGTGAGAACAAAGTCAAAACAAAGCGTTTCGAAATAATAGACCAATAATATTGGGTAAATACTTTTATTTATCATTTAAAACGCAATTAAAATCAATCTGCTATGTCTGATGTCTATTATTTCGAAACACTTTGTTTTGACTTTGTTTTCACTGATTCCAATTATCAGCGTTCACAGTTTTGCACCTCGTCATTGTTTCCACTGCTTTCAGTTGTGTCTTCCCGTTTGGACAGAAATGCTTTCACGCTAGTATTGCGTAATGCATGTTAAATGAATGGATGGTTTTGTTCTGTTCTTGACCGCAAAGCAAATTTGTGATAATATTGGGTAAATACCTTTATTTATCATTTAAACGCAATTAAAATAGATCTGCTACCTCCGATATTCATCATTTTGAATGGGAATGAATTGGAATGAATATGCTTTGGTGGCGCTCCACCCCAAAAATAAGAGCTTCTCCCGTCACTTCTGCCTTTCAAAATTGCAACCTCTTGTTGCACATCCATGGTAAAGCATTGTTAATCTTACATTTTCTCCAATTTGTGAATAATTTTTACTGTTTAAATGAAGGCGGACTACTCTTTACACATAGTAGAATATTTTTATGTTTATTGAAAAACACATATTTTAATTATATAGGAGTTAGGGGAGTTTGTATCTGGACAGTATGAGCGCACTGTCGTTGTGTAAGCATATTTGTGTTTCACTTTTAAAATGGCCACCAAACTTGAATGTTAGCAGTCGAGAAAAACCAACTCATCCTATAATCGGAAATTGACCTTTTCAAGCAAAATCATATCAATTTATACACAGGGTCGTCTTATATTCGAGTAAATAAAGTACCACTGCAATAATTGCATTGTTTTTGATCTCATTCAAAGTTTGGAATTCCCCTTGTCATAAATACACATCTTGTTCATCAGAAAAAAAAAACACATCCAATCCAAATTGACCTACATTAACTTGGGATCAGGTGACCTTAAAACTGACCAATCGGTACAACTGACCTTAAAACAGAATCTATTTCAGTAAGCATTTATTCCCTGCCAACCAGTTTACAGCCAGGTTTTGTATACAGCTCTTAAAGTATTCATCATATTCCCCCTTCATATACTTCTGTGCCATTTGAAAGTGGACGAGTCTTCTGCTAAAATCCAAATTATCCATTGGACACTTTGTCAACAAACTTTGTTCAGCTCACCAGTGATTTTATGCAAACACCTGCTTAGTAAAGTCTTTCAAACAGTGGGGCACCCTAAATTGGGACCATGGAGTGATTTGCCTTACAGAGCCCTGTTTGTCCATTAATGTTTGTCCAATGGTACAGGCCTAACACCCTGACAGACCACAATAGAGGTCACATGATTGTATACATGTGGCCTCCCGGTGGTCAAAAGAGTACAGGCAGTACTTGGCACTTTCATCAAAATACAATAATCATGGTCCGTGTATTTTGGTTGATTTTAGCGAGATAATTGTATCACAGTTTCATGGCCACATTTAAGAATACCCCAAACCTCTGTAAAATTACCTGTGACCTCTGTGGTTTCATGAATGCTTTAAAGGAGTAATAAATATGTGTGATAATAAAGACTATTGTAACATACTGTATAATATCTGATCATGGACAACCAGGGCTGATGTGTAAATGTCACGATTTCTGTGTACTTTATGGTTCAGAGCGCCACCGTCCCCCAAAAATTCTTGTAAATCTAATGCAAAGATGGAAACCGGCACATCACTTGTGCCATGAAAACAAATAATGACTTTTAATGTTTTGAAAGACCGTGGAATTACCAGGTGATGTGTGAGACACAACATTCAGCTCAATATCAATTAGTACAGCAAGGTATGCTAGATGTTTGACTGTGTTAAAAATGTTGGGAGTTTCAACTGCCGGTTTACTCTGCATTACACAAGTAGGGCTAACGAGCACACATTTCAAGCATTTTGGTCTCTGTCAATAAATGAATAGCATGATAAAACATGAACAGTTATCTGTGTGTGTGCTACATCCATCAGTAATAATACCATATTTACTCGTGTATTAGACGACTCGTATTTAAGACGACCCCCCAATGATGTTATTTTGCCTGAAAAGACTAACTTTCGAATATAATTGGTTTTTCTCGAGACGTCGGCACTGCTACCATTCAAGTTTGGCAGTCAATGACATGGAGAAATTCTTGACCTGCGAAGTGTAATTTGTGATACTATTGGATAATTACCTGGCCGGAAATCACCATCCACAAGTTGCTCTTGTGTATAAGATGCCCCCCCCCCCCCCCCCCAACATTAACTAATGGTTTGGGTACGAAAACACGAGTAGATACGGTAGTTATTATTTTATCATACAAAGCGATCATCATATGTAAAATTCTTACAAGATTTGCAAGTCATAGTCACGTCTTTGCGAATTCGATCATAGCCTTCCTGCAGTGACCTCTCTTCGATGCCGAAATATAAAAATTAATATATTGACCATCTGACTTACATATTTGAAGAAAAGAGCTCAATAGCTCAAATTTGAGTTGTCATTGATGTAAATCGACCAAGAACTGACAGAGCAGTGCCCATTTGTCTGTTTTTGTTACAAAATGCTTCTTCCGTATTGTCGCATTAGCAAGGTCAATGGGTGCAATTTTCATAACAATTGATTTATATGAATCATATCCTTTACTCTGTAAAAAAAATGCAAGGTTCCGTTTGTTGTGTGTTTACAAGGGCTTGTTGCATTCGGCGGGTAATATGCGTTGTGTCAGTTAGAGAAATGTCTGACACCTCGTATCTTTGGAGGGCTTTTGAAGTCAAAAAGTTTGAATAGGAATGTTTGCATGTACGTACTACATGACATCAAACTTGAATTTAAATCATAAAACCCTATTGTTTAAAAGTTATAAAAATGACACTTCACTGAATTTGGCGAGAATCAGCTTTGGTAAAATGGCTGGTCCAGAAATGGATGTTGAAGGGGGTTCTACATTTAAACAAATTTCACATTTATAGCATTTGGTCTATCTTCCTATTTACATGACTTTCTATTAGATTGAACACAAATGTGCAAGAAACTTACTAAATACTAGTACAGAACAAGACTGGTAAGAACCCCATATTGACAAATGTAAAACCCTGGACCTGCCATTGATGCCTTTCACGCAATGTCCTTTTGTGCCGTCACACTCAAACAGGCCACTCGGTGTTGAACGCGCCAAGTAGCAAACGTGTGACGTGCCGAATGCAATAAGCCGTTTACAAGGCAATTTCATATTTATCAGACAATTCTATGATTGCGCTAATCCTAAGGTCTTTAGCTCTATTATGCAATTACTACCTCTGCAGTCATTGCCCTGTTTTTGATCTCATTCAGAGTTTGGAAATCCCAGAGTCATAAATACTTGCCTTGCTCACAAAAATACCATCAAATCTGAATTGACCAACATTAGGTCATAAACTGTAACCAGGTATCTGGCACATATAGTGACCAATCAGTACAACTGCCAGTCCAAAACAAATCTATTTATATTCTTTCACCATTGAGTTGACAGCCAGATTTTTCTGAATACTGATGATTTGCTCTTGATTCTGTGCGCACATTTATAGCTTTGGTGGCAGAGACTGATATGATAGAGAAGTCCTGCTGTTGAGAGTACTGCCGGTTTCAAACAGTCACGTCTATAATTTACGGCAACTTCAAAATGATGAGAAAAATAAATATCTTTTTCAAAAAGGAAACTGTACACAAATTTACAGACGTGTGGGAAATTTTTTCGTGGTTCGTGTTTCGTAGTTCGTTTTTCGTGGTTCGTAGTTTGTGTTTCGTAGTTCGTGGTTTAACGGAAATTTTTTCGTGGTTCGTGTTTCGTAGTTCGTGGTTCGTTTTTAATTTTTCGTGGTTCATAGTTCGTGTTTCGTAGTTCGTGGTTCAAGGGAAATTTTTTCGTGGTTCTTAGCTTTAGGAGGGGCAGTCATACGGGCACTTTCACACATATGGGGCTTTCACGCCCTGGCAACCCCAATTGGCGTTGAAAACAAATACCTGGTAGCCATTGAAATAGTATAGTCAAATTGAACCCCAATATGAAGATTTCATCTTTGTTTTCTGTATAAAGTCATTATTCTTTATATTTTCTATGTTTGCAAAAAATAGTTTAATTTAATATGTTCTGATGTGCATATCGCTCAAATATAAGACCAGTATGAAGATTTAATCTTTGTTTTCTGTATAAAGTCATTATTCTTTATATTTTCTACGTTTGCAAAAAACAATTAAATACAGTATGTTTTTATTTGAATATCACTTAAATAGAAACCCAATATAAATGTTTGCCAAAAAATGAATATTCATTGAAAAAAAATGGGACTTGAGCAATTAATATAAGGTAGAGCTAACAACCATAGGATTCGCGCAACCATAGGATTGGCTGATAATTATGAAATTGTTTTATATGCGTAAAACAAATAGAACATTGAATTTTCTGACATGGAAAAGTTTATATGAAGGGTATAAATAAATTGTTGTGAAAATTGCACCCATTGACCCCGATTTCGTTACAATGTGCATATTCGTTACAATGTGCAATATGAATATTTTTGAAATCGTGAGAACAAGAGGAAGACAATTATGTATGTATTTTGTACATTTTACAATGGTAAAATACATATAAATTTAAGATGAACAGTTTCTTGCCCCAAATCTTCATCCAAAATGTCCAATTTTTGCAGAGAATCTAATAACTATGATATAGAACATCCTACAGTATCGATTTAAACAAGATTGAGTCATCCCGCGATATGAAAACCACACAAAAACCTTTTAATTTAATTTTCATAAATTCCAACTATGAAAAGGCTTTTCCTGGTTTTGGAAAATCATATCTATATTGAAATATAGAGTATATACGTGTATTATATAAAGATCTACCCATTTTATTATTTTTATGAAAAATGAAAAACGAAACACGAACTACGAACTACAAACCACGAAAAATGAAAAACGAAACACGAACTACGAACCACGAAAAATGAAAAATGAAACACGAACTACGAACCACGAAAAATGAAAAACGAAACACGAACTACGAACTACGAACCACGAAAAAATTTCCCACACGTAATTTACAGGACTTTCTTGCAGTCATTTCTGTGGGCACCTTTATACCTTTGGTGGCAGGGACTGATATTAAGTCCTGCTATGGAGGGCACTGCAAACTTATCCCAGCATATATTATAAAAGACCACCTGGTGGATCATAAATGTTGAAACTCAAGTAGTGAGAATTATGGTAAAAGTCCTATGATTAAGCTACCACCATCAAATATTTACAGACCAATGAGTTAGCTTACCTGATGCCTTGTTGGAAATAGACCTTTTGATGTCATAGAAGAATCAGCATCAACAGGGCCAACTCCATTCAAAATGTTTGTGTTCTGAAATGTCTCAATTTCCTCACTGTTGTCATTTGATGCCCACCAATATAAATACAAGAGTACAACAAGCAATATTCCACTCCAAACTAGCAGATACACTGGCTTCCTCATTGATGGAATAACCATTCTTAGGAAATGATCTTGTTTGATAATTGGAAAGTTAACATATCAGAGGTCCATCATCTATCTGAAATACAAAATATCTTTGAATATCTAATATTCATTTTTAACTGTCTGGAAAATATGTTCATTGTCACCTAACTGGACACCAAGGGATGTCTGGCTGGTAAAATCAAACACATTATAGAAAGAGATTCACATGTCATTTTACTGATTTCGTATATTTTGATGATTCAGACAATTTTTCATAAAAGAAAAATACAGTTTTACAGCAAAATTTTTCTGAACAAAAGAGCAAAGCTCATATGTCGACCCACCATGGTGGCAAAGTTAAATGGGTGCATAAACTATGGTGTAATGAGGTAGCGATATGAGATTTTGGTCCTTGTAAATGAATAAATCAATATTATTATTGACTGAATTAATAATAATAATAATAATAATAATAATAATAATAATAATAATAATAATAATAATAATAATAATAATAATAATAATAATAATAATAATAATAATAATAATAATAATAAATAGACATTTATATAGTGCCCATTCCACTCCGGTATACAACATTGACTGCATATGCTCTGGTTCAATCAGGCTTTTGGTTAAAAGATAACAATGGGCCATAGCAATCTGTTCTTAAGAAAAACCACCAAGTACTGCTCAATTCCTCCAGTATTAGGGCAAAAATATATGACATACTGTGCAATATCGAAGTAATCCATCAAACAGTTCTCCTTTTATCAACCAGAAATTATAATGATACAAAATATCTCCTGTGACCTTGAGAAATAGGTGAAGGTCATCCTTAGCAAGGGATTTGGAGGATACATACTAGTACTTATATCAAAGCCAAAATACCAAATAGTTCTCAACAAATCATCCGGAAACCAGCAAGTACTGCACAGACACAAAACTGCTCATGTGACCTTGAGAACTAGGTCAAGGTCAATCATATGCAATCCTATGTAATCATATGCAATCCTATGCTCAAGTCATCGCGATGACAAGGATGTGCACTACATACATTACATGCATACATTACATACATCACATTCTTCTGATGTGTATATTGCTCAATTATATAGAGATTTCATATTTTTTTCGGTATTAAGTCATTTCTATTATTTTATTTTCCTTTACATTTGTAATAAACAAATCAATCTATGTTTCTGAAGTGCATATCACTCAAACAAACCCCAATATAAAGATTTCACCTTCACCTTAAAAATAGTACCGTATTTACTCGTGTATAAGACGACTTGTGTATAAGACGACCCCCTAAAATTGAGGTTATTTCACTTGAAAAGAACAATTTCCGAATATAAGACGAGTCGTTTTTTTCTCAAGACATTGGCACTGTTACCATTCAAGTTTACCATTCAAGACATTGGCACTGTTACCATTCAAGTTTGAAAAACAAAGCATTTCCATTATTTATCATTTAAAACGCAATTAAAATCGATCCACGTGTGAAAGCGTGTGAAAGCATTTTCGAAATAATAGACATCAGACGTAGCGGATCGATTTTAATTGCGCTTTAAATGATAAATAAAGGTATTTACCCAATATAAGAACAAAACCATCCATCCATTTAACATGCATTACGCAACACGTGGTCGTAATTTCGAAAAGCATAAAAACAAAACATAACGAATATCGGACGTAGCAGATCGATTTTAATTGCGCTTTAAATGATAAATAAAGGTACTTACCCAATATTATTTACTTAATTATATAAGTTATGCTTCGCAGGTCGAGAATTTCTCCACAAAGTAAAACGTAATACAATGTACGTGACATCCTTGATCGTAGCATCAAAACAAAGCGTTGTTAGCTCTGAGTGCCCACGAGACATAAGTGGAGCGGCCAACATGGCGTCCTTGAAATAACAGACATCAGATGTAGCGGATCGATTTTAATTGCGTTTTAAATGATAAATAATATTATCACAAATTCGCTTTGCAGGTCAAGAACACAACAAAGCTATCCATCCATTTAACATGCATTACACAATACTGGCGTGAAAGTATTACTGTCAAAAAGGAAAGACATGACATGACGATATGGTACGCAGGATCACCATTTTGAAAGGCGGGAGAGGCTCTTGTTTTTGGCGCGAAAACGATTGTTAACTCACATTGAAATATTAATATAATGGATGGTTTTGTTCTGAAATATTTGTTATTTCGAAAATATGAAAGTTCGAAATGAAAACGCTTTGTTTTGACGAGGACGTGGAGAAAATCTCGACAAGGTGTGATAATATTGGGTAAATACCTTTATATATAATTTAAAACGCAATTAAAATCGATCCGCTATGTCCGATATTCGTTATTTCGAAAATATGAAAGTTCGAAATGAAAACACTTTGTTTTGACGAGGACGTGGAGAAAATCTCGACAAGTTGTGATAATATTGGGTAAATACCTTTATATATAATTTAAAACGCAATTAAAATTGATCCGCTATTCGTTTTTTCAAAAATATGAAAGTTCGAAATGAAAACACTTTGTTTTGACGAGGACGTGGAGAAAATCTCGACAAGGTGTGATAATATTGGGTAAATACCTTTATATATCATATAAAATGCAATTAAAATCGATCCGCTATGTCTGATATTCGTTATTTCGAAAAATGAAAGTGCGTAATGAAAACGCTTTGTTTTGACGAGGACGTGGAGAAAATCTCGACCTGCGAAGCGTAAGTTGTGATAATATTGGGTAAATACCTTTATATATCATTTAAAACGCAAATAAAATTGATCCGCTATGTTCGATATTCGTTATTTCGAAAATACGAATGTTTGTAATGAAAACTCTTTGTTTTGACGCTAAGGTCTTGGACGTGGAGAAATTTGTAATGCCGTAATTTTTTGGCATAAATCCTCGTCCACAGGTTGCTCTCGTGTATAAGACGACCCCCCCAAACATTAACTAAGGTTTTGTGTAAAAAAACCTCGTTTTATACACAAGTAAATACTGTACTTTTCCCAACAGGGATTCGCACTCCGGACCTTTAGCAGACAAGACAGACATTTTAACTGTGCTACATATCACTCCATGGCAGCATTGTATAAAGTTTGGGGTCACAGCATTGTATAAAATTTGAAATTAACTCAATTAAGTTAGTCCCTTTGCTCTTGTGTGATTACTCAAAATAAACCTAAATATGTTGATGCCATCTTTGTTTTCTGTGTAAAGACATTTTATTAAATTAAATTAAATTAAATAAATTAAATTGTCCACCAACAAAGATGCTTTCTCAGAGAAACCCCTGGTAGCATTTAGACACCCCGAGAACATCTCAGACAAATTAGTCAGAGCTGCTTGCAATACCACACACAAAATACAAAATCCAACTGCATCACCTTGCAGAAGACCATGGAGGTGCCAATTTTGCCTAGCATGGAGAACACACAAAACTGTGAGAAGTACTCTAGCTGGAAGAGAATACAAATCTCCAGACAAATATACCTGTAACACAAGAAACCTAGTCTTCCTCATTACGTGCAAAAATGTAGAAAACAATATGTAGAAAGAATATGACCAAGCCACAGGTCATCACTTCAACCTACCTGGTCATAGTATAGATGACATGGAATATCAGGTAATCTACATTCTATACGAAAAACCAATCCCACATGACCAATCAAGGATAACTAGAGAACTGGAATGGATAGACAAGTTGAGGACATTTAACGGGTTGAATGAAAAGGGGAGATAAAGAGATTTTATCTTTCCCTATGCAGACACACTATTGAAAAATAGATTTCGATCTAGTCCACAATCTAGCCCGTCACGGCTTATAATACACGATCAAACACTGAACAACACCATTAATTTTAATAGGTTCTAAACACTGAAAACCTGGAGATAATAGTCAATTTCCTAAAACATATAGGAAAACAACTCCAATTCACTATTTCGGGCACGTACGTAGTAGTATTCCAACTAAGCGCTAAGGGAAATCAAGCAATCAATCCCTTGAAACTGCTGACCAAATTTGTTTTTTCTCACCTCGAGACAGAACGGGGAGCCCATATCATGCACAAGTCCAGAGTGACGATGCACAGTAACAATACCGCCGTCGCTACAGCAACCAAAACAATACACAATGGTCCCATAGAAACAACTTGCACATAATGGCAGCACCCGACACGCACAAGCTGTGCGTTACATGTCGCAAAGCATACTCTACTCACACAGCCTTGCTACGACACAGAAAAAACGCCCACACAAACAACCCTATAAAAACGGCCAAGAACCCAACAAAAATTTAGGTATCTATCCTATGTTTATATAACTGAAAAAAATTCCATCAAAAACCAATGAACCAAACCTGGTTTTAAAGCTTTATATCGCTCATATAACAGCCTACGCAGCTCCCGCAAAAGGGGTTTTCCCATAACACCTCCACAATGAGGAAAACAGAAACCACAAACACCTAGGCACTGGAGGCGCTAGGACAGGAGGATCAGCACCTCCTCCAGCTTCCTATATAAACAAGACGCAGAATAACGCAGTCAGTCCCTATCCAACGGAAGAGATCACATAGATCGAAAACCATTTGTTGATATTGGCAGGGACTGAGATTGTTGCCGAGATCATCTCTAGGATCTTTGCCATTTTCTCTATTTCAATTCTATATGTTGTGATGTGTATATTGCTGACATAAAACATCAAAATCTAGATTTCATCTTCAGCATGAAAACAAAAATTCTTGTCCCAACCGGGAATTGAAACCCAGACCTTTAGCATGGGAGACAGATGTCTTACCCACTGAGCCATGTTGAAAAGTATGACTTGACCTTCTCACTGGTAAATCAGACATCTTTATCAGTCAACTTTATAAGTTACAAATGCAAATAGATCAAGTATCTATCTGGAACTCATATCTTATTTAAATCTAAGACACCATTTTTACTTGATTCTCTGTAGATAGGTATATAAGGTTAGCATGTAATTATTTACATTGAATATGAGGTGTGTCATATAACGCCCAGACACCTTTTATCTATTTAACTTGAACTCATAAAATTGTAATAAAACAAAAACACAACCCCATGGGTTGATAGCTCTGCTGACTTGAATGCAAACACATGAACTGAGATAAAGTGCAATAAGCAACCAGGTTATGATTTTTCCACACAAGATCCCAATTCAGTTTTGATGAGATATTCATTAATATTTTGTAAATCATTATCATGTTACCAATGCAATATTTCATGCACAAAATTTGTGATTTTTTCAAAAATCTAATAGCTATCACTAAGTTGTCAAGGAGGCTGACGGACAGACGGACAGACATTTTCCCCCCTCCTAAAGCTCTGCGAGCTGAAGTCTCAGCAGAGCTAAAAAGTCAGTTAACGAGAGTGGTGCATATTTTCCTGGAGAAGTCATGTGGAAAGTAGTCCGGTAGGATGTCAGATTCATACTTCCAGGACAATTTATAAAATAGTTCAGCACCAGGTTAATCAGTGTAAGTAGTTCATTTGAGGGATGATCTGCAAAAAAATATCTCATAGGTGCAGAAGTCTCTTGAAGCACCAAGTATGAGATAATTTGTGAGATCTCCTATTCATAAAGAGCAATGAAATACCTTGTAACAAGGCAACTGATAGGCCTCAGCGACATTCCTGCCAGCTTACCAACATAATGAGATAATTGAAATGTCAAAATTATTGCCCATATTGTGAAGAAACATGTCAAAAACTTTACTAAAAATATCAAATATACACCTTTAAGTGACACATGTATGTCAAATTTGTCGCTGTAACTGAAATGGAAAATATCACAAAATGGTTTTGTTGACTACAAATCAAAACATAGGCCAATGGCCTTAGAGTTGTTCAGTACTTAGAGCTGATGTAATTTTTGTTATGTCTAAGAAAATTTTCTGCAAATTTAAAACATTTCAATCCTTTCCCAGTATTTCCCTTGGGAATATCTGAAAACCTATCTTGTCACAAAGTGAAATGACCCTTGTATAGCCTGCACAGTACAAGGTGTCAATGGCTGCATGAGGTCAGAAACATTATTGTTTGGAACAATCTAAGATATGCAAGTTTAAAAACATATAATAAATATAAAGGTTTGAGATTGCAATTTGATACGTTCCAAAAATGTTGACTCCATGTACATACATGATATGAATATACCCCTGGTGGGGAATCTTATTCCACGTGTTGTTTCTCCAATCTGATATTGCCACCAAAGACCCAGAATATAATATACTCAAAATGTCATTTGAAAGTTAGAAACACGGAAAATCTATTTGAAGTTGTGACTTTCAGGTATATTTATTGAAATGTTCCAGTCAAAATCCATCCCATGAAGGCTTTCAAAGTGAAGGTTTGGGTCATTTTAAAGACTGATTAATTCAAAGACATCAAGTCAAGATGACTGTCTGACTATTCATGATGACAAAATAGGTATGCTAATGATATCTATTTTCATATCACATGCCTCAGGCTGTGACACTTAGTGTAACTAATAAAAACTGATGAATCCCAAGCAGCAATAAAATAATTAAGGGAATTTCTCTTTTTTCTCCTATGTGTGGAAATATAGTCTGAGAAATACACACAGATGAAAAGCTTTAATAAACATATTCACTTTTTATCCCTGGGTGACAATATCAGGACAGACAGAACACCTGTAAGCTTTACTTTGATGATTAAATATTTATAGTCCAAACAAACCTTTAAGTACCTTGATTTTCACAAAATAAATGCTACATACCTTTGATTATATGAACCACAGCTCTGTTGTCATCCACAGTTCTGTTATCTTCTGTAGTTATGTTGTCGACAGGCTCAGCTCTGTTGTTGTCCCCAGCTGTATAAGTGAAAGATAACTGCATAAATGAGAGACTGACGGGCAGTAGTTTCCGACGAGGGCTTCTCCACAGGTTTTAAATTGTTCAAAATAAAGTTCTGTGACCAACACCTTGTTGACATGAGTGATAACATTAGTTTACTCGTCAAATTCCTCAATGACTTGATTTGTTTTCTTCAATTCAAATTTGTCAAAATGTGATCACAGTCGTATTTCACACATCATTTTTCAGGTTTGGTTTCTCTTAGTACTTTGTGGTAGAAATGCTCCACAATGTAGTACTGCTTTTGACGTGATATGATGTTTCTTCCTTAGCATTTCCATGACGTCATCACTAGGACTCTTCTAAATACCATTTTACATTGTCAAGTTTCATATCGGGTAAAAATCTTAAGAATAAACACTACAGAAAAGACACAAGTTTGTGTTTAGAGACATTATGACTGGGAAAGATAGTGGCATGGGTCAAGGTCGGGTTTATTTAGTATGGAAACTTCAGTATGATGGGCAGTACATGGTGCTCCTGAAAACAGTGGATTTCAGGTTTATTTTGACGATGAATATTGGTATAATTTATTTTTTCATCAGGGTGCAATAATTACAATATTTAAACATATGTGTCATCCCAAATTGCTATATTTGTGGAAATGAAACATAGTGCCTACTATGCAATTCTTTTTATTGATATATTATTCTAAAATTTTTATCTTTTTCTAAATCATCCATTTATTATTCTTTGATATTTGCTTTGCAGGCTGGTATAAATTATCATAGATTATCACTATCTTTATTGTTCAATGAACAAACTTATCATTATTTGTAACTTATGATAATATTATAACCCAATTATGTTTTTTTCCTAATCTAAGTTAAATTAATTATAAACTCTGTCAATTGTTAAGGTTGCCTAATCAGGAGTTCTGGGTGGTTCCCATGCCAGCGACCTTTTGGTCTTAATGGGAGTCTCCCAGATCCTTTTTGTAAAGGGGTCAAATAAATTGTTTCTGAGTTGAGTTCTGAGTTCTAAGATTCTCGGAAACTACTTCTCATACATATTTTACACCACTTGAAAACATCACTGCTGAAAAGCCTCTGTCAGTTTTATATGAATATTTACATGTTTTAATAATTTGATAAAAAAGTTAATGAAATATTCTGTGATATATTTGAAGGGAAAAGCATAATTTTCTCTAATAAGAATAACACTGAAATTGAAAAAAAATTGTGTTGGAAACTACTATTATACCTGTACACCATTGGCAAGATAGCTGCATAAGTGAGAGATCGATACAACAATGGGACAGCTGCATTTATAATTGATATAATTGCAAGAGTGGGAGACAGCTACAAAAGTGAGAGGCAGCACCCTTTCCCAGCTGAAGACATTTGTTACATACAGATATATATATATATATATATATATATATATATATATATATATATATATATATATATATATATATATATATATATATATATATATATATATATATATATATATATATAAATATATATATATATATATATAAATATATATATATATATATATAAATATATATATATATATATATATATATATATATATATATATATATATATATATATGCAGAGATGTTTTTAGGGCCGCGCAGCGCGCGATTCCCCCATCATTTTAGCCTGTTCCCGCAATCAAATGGCGACCAACGCGTCCATAATGCGCATCAGCAACTGCCAGTGTTTTCACATTGTCGTCCGATAACGACTGAAAACGGCAGCCAAATTGTCCGCCATTCTTTACCTGCGCAGTTTCTCATTGTAGTTGGTACAAATACGTTTTATTGGTTCGTTTTTCGGAGATTTTCAGTTGCCGCCATTTTGTAAAGTTTGAGCTATATCCGGGTCATTACGTTTGTCCCCGCCTGATTATTTCCGCCGTGTTCACTCCTGTTCAAAAGTCGAGCACGTTTTCGGGATTCGTACTCATTTAACAATTAAAAAAACATGCACGACTTTACACATAAATCAAATGTGGTTCGTAGTCTGGTCCCCTATCATTATTTCTAGTTCAAATTCATATTAAAAACGGCACGTACCAGTCAAAAAGCCTGAGAAGAGCAGACAACAATTTTACAACTTTGGGTATTCTGAGCTTTCTTTAAATGAATATTTGATTAATTTTCAATTGAGAAATGATCAGAAATATATATGTAGGTAGGTATGTATGTAGATATTTAGGTAGATATGTAGGTAGCTATGTAGTTTAGTATGTAGGTAGATATGTAGGTAGGTATGTAGGTAGGTATGTATGTAGTTTAGTATGTAGGTAGATATGTAGGTAGATATGGAGGTATGTAGGTTGGTATGTAGGTTTTATAAGCTGAATATCACGCCATGAGCAGACCTAGTCTGATATAGCGCTATACAAATCATTATTATTATAATTATTGTTATTATTATTATTATTATTATTTGCACCTTCGACGCTCACGCTCCGCGCTCGCCACTGCCCCCATTGGATTCTCAAAATCCCCCATTGTTTTCTTCTGGATTCCCCCATTGACTCACTTTACCAGAATCATCTCTGATATATATATATATATATCAAAACATAACCCCATGGGTTGATAGCTCTGCTGATTTGAATGAAAACACATGAACGGAGATAATGTGTAACTAGCAATCAGGTTTTGGTCACTGCATTAAGGTAAATGGATGTGGGTACAAAATAAAACTCACAGTGTACAACTGCACCTTGTGGTTGTCAGCCAATGTCAGGCATGCCTAATATTTATTATCTTAGTTAATCGTTCATGAGATCTTCTCCGTTAGGTACTAGGAGGCAGGATGTTGTATTTTAAAAGGTCTAATTCTATCCATATTAAGCTCAGCTCTTTTTTGCATTATCACTCAGGTGAACCGATCTCATCGCCATTTCCTGTTTCCCACATTCCTGTTTCCCACATGTGTGCTTTGTTTGTTGTTTTCCCAATTTCTTTTTCTCCTTCAGCTGTTTTACAGCTTTTAAAATTTAGTTATTTACTCATAATGCCTCTGAATATGTTATAAACACCGAGTGACAGTTTTTGAATTGCTGTGAAAGAGCAAACAATCAGTTTATAGGTCATGTACAATGCACATGTATGTATATCACACCACACTTAAATTGAATACCAGTGAAGTCCGGGACAACACTGTTAAAATAGGTTGATTAAGGTCTATAATTGCCACACAAAATGGTGATATTACATGTGTTATTGGTAGCAGGCTATGCAATTGATCATGGTATTTCAATATATGACTATTATGTACAAATATGCCTAATCAAGTGATTACTACAGGTGTGTGTTGATCAATACTGGGTGTTCCAGATATTGGCAGAATGTCTATTGTTATGCATGCAAGGGTGAACAGGCAAGCCCACATGAGAAATGCTGGTATCTGAGTGAGAACCATTTAAGTGTGTCACATTGTATGAGAGTTTTATATGGTAAAGTCAGAATGAACCCAGCCTTTGAGCAGGATAGACATGCTGGAGAGATAGCATGGTTTATACTGGCAAAAGTAAATGTTGAAGACAGCCAGGTGAAAACTATTGTGGGAACATACCCTACATACATGTGAAAACTATTGTGGGAACATACCCTACATACATGTGAAACTATTGTGGGACCAGACCCTGCATACATGTAAATGTACAATCAGAAACAACCACCTTATCCGACCTGATCTGAGGATCAGATTGAGCGGGCTGAAGTAATAGTGGACTGGATTCGAGTGCAGACTCAGGCGCACTCAGGTGACCCGGATTAATTGCTCCGTCACTCAGGAGGACTCGTGAGACTCAAGGAGACTTGAGAAGGACTCTGATCTTCGACTCACTTGTGTACACAAGAAAGGCATGCCCAAGGAGAATTCAAGGACTCAAACTCAGTGCAGATGAGTAGTAGAAATAAGAGACAGACAGAGAAAGTTTAAACAAGGAATACCAGAGACTCACATTCATCTTCCCATTTTTATTAGTTAAGATTATTTTGTATATATTATTGTTTATCAGCTTGATTAAATCGTTTTGAATCAAAGTTAGTCTGATTTGTGTTACTTGTCAAAACCTGTAGTATAAGAGTTATCACAGATTACCAGCTTACATCCCAACTCGTGACAATAATCCACAATGAAAAACTGGGACAGATTTATGTTTTTTTGGCTTAAATGTCTTCAAAGTATTGTTATTGTTAATTTAGCGCAGAAAAAGTAAACTTAACCAGCTAGTCTTAAATTTTTATTATTTAAATTGAACCCGTTTTAACTATTGTTCAATTTAAATAATAAAATTATTAATCGACTCAGTTTTTGCAGCTGGCGACTTATATCAAGTATTCATATTTTCTTTATTTAATGCCATAGAAAGAATAATCAAGTTATTAATGCCATCCAAAGAATAATCAAGCTTTTTGGGATATTTTAGATATAATCATGGCATAAAATATGAATTATCACTAAAAGAGTTGGGTATTTAAAAATCTCACGCAAACGAGTTTGTCCACCATGTGTGCTGTATGGGAAATACCCCCCACTGGCATCATAGCCTCACTCTCATCCTGGAATCCCCCAGAGCCGAAGGCAGTTACATAAATATACGAGACCACACGAAGTTCTCTCCAGATGCTTCAAACTGATTATGGATTATAGACCTTAAGATCGGCTGCATTTCTTAAATTTTAATAGGAAATTTTTACATTATTATGCTTTTCAAAACATACAGGCACCCAATGAACACTTTGTGAGAGAGATAGGGAAAATCGCAGAACACAGGCTTTCACAGAACCTACGACAAAAATCACATAAGAAAACTACACCATTCACTCCCACAAACATGCAAATATCATCTGCTAAAGTATCCATTACTATTCATTTATATGTTAACTTGCTTCACAACTGCAATGGATATTCATCACTTTCCAAACAGAGCATTAAATTCACGAACTTTACAGGTACTTTTCCCAAACTCAACTTGCTGGCGGCCATTTTTCTCTCTTGTGAACTCTCATCCTATGCGTGAACATGTGAGAGTTGGATTAGACTATGCTAGTCCATATCTATTGCTCCACACGATCAGGGCTTGACATACGCACTGGCCTGGTGGCCCGGGGTCACCAGATCCTCTATTCGGGCCAGTGAATGCTTTGTTGTAGTGGCCCAGTTGGGCAACCATATTTTTGGTCTTTTAGTGGCCCAAACTATCTTAATTTTATTATTCTAATCCTTGATAGATATCATATCACGATCAATATTTGATTGGGACAAGTATCCCCCACTCAGACACTATACAGCCTTATGTACAATGTATCACACATCCTATTATCCTTAGAAACTTCGGGCCACCACTTCTCATGCTCTGGTGGCCCAACTGGGCAACCAACATTTTTCTCAATTTTCTCTTTATGTCAAGGCCTGACGATTGGGTCTGGCAAGTTAGCCCGGGTTATCCCTTTTCTCCACGATTGAGCCGGCAAGTCCGGTGGCGGAAGGCGGTGGATGCCGATCTCCGCCCCCTCTGAATACCCTCGGCAAATTTGGAGGGACAAACTAGAGGATCCGGTGATCTGCAGCTCTCGCCGCCGGCTAGACGGCGGGTGCTAATCGTGTACAGCCTATATTAGGACCATCAAGTTGCAATGGGTTTGTGCATCGGGCGAATAATGTCACTATTTTGGAGGGGATTGCTCTGACTGATTGACACAAATATAGAGCAGGTTAACCCCAAACAACCGGAGTGACCGGAGTTGCGGGCACTGCATATGGGCACCTTCGAGGTGGTTTACTGTCCATATATGGACAGATATTAGTGTGTAGGGTTGGATGGTGCAGCGCGCTGACACCTAGTGGCAGACCTTTTCAATCTCTATTTAAATATCTCTGAAAAATATAATAGCTATCACTAAGTTGTCAAGAAGGCTGCCATTTTTAATAACACAGAAATATTAGCCAATGAGAATCAAGATAACAAGCTGGGGCCAAATTTGATATGTAACATGCATTTTGATTGGTCAAAATCATCATCTGCTCAAGTCAGCTCTTGAAAAAGATTTAAATAATCAGTTAGGTTCACAAACATTACAAAAAAGTAATGATAAGCACAGCTCTAAAGCCATTGACACATGTTTATTCACATTTAACAGTCAGGATTGAGCCGCCCTTCAACGGCTGATCGCCTTTGCATTTTGCTTTGTTTTGAACTACATAGATACCATTCATAAATTTAGTTTCTAAGTGTTTGTAAATATGTGCAGATGCTTCTGAAAACAGCTTTAACTTGTCTGTACCATTGAAACCAATGCACAAAAACATTGGACCTTGCCTTGCTGGAGGCTGTCAATCAAGACTGCTACACTTTTTAATTATGCATAGCATCACTAACTGTCTGAATTACCACCTGCACTCATCAGAATTGTCAAAATGCGCATGCCTCAAAAGTGTAGCAGTGTTGGTTGACAGCCTCCAGCAAGGCAAGGTCCAATGATCTGTCAAGTACTCCTGTTTAACTCCAAATAAATTTTTGATGGTAAAAAGTCACCCAGCAGTAAATCATAGTGTGATAAAGCAATTAACCTTGTCAGATTTTCCAAATGTTATGCCTTTATGAAATAAAATGAATATATAAACACCTTGTACAGACACTAAACAGTCATACCACAGATGGCATGACAATTACATTTTTAAGTATATGTTCCATCTGGCAGGACAAGCAGGAGCTCGATCCTGACTGTTAATGGTTGCAAGATTTTGCATGCACACAAATTTTGATTTCAAGGTCAATGTATCAAGCTCAAAGGTCACATGATTAAGAAAGTATGACGAGGCACAGCTATGACCTAAGATATTTCTGTATACCCAGTTTTAATTTCCTCTTATATGTGGTTGCTGAGATATACTCAGTATAAAATTTGTGACCTCAAGGTCACTGCCCTAAGGTCAATGGTGACATCACTAAGATTTGAAGGAATCTGATTCTTCACCTCTATATCTACCTATATATAAAATATGAAACATATATTACTGGTAGTTTTGGAGAAGATTTGTAAAGAAATGTTGACAAGACGGACATGGACTGATAACAGTCCTAACACTCCTAAAGATCCCCTTCAAGAAGTCAGCAGAGCTAAAAGGTATGAATGTGATCAGATAGGAAGGGTGACAAGATTTGAAAAAAAGAAAAAAAAAGTTGCTGTATAAGGTATTGGCCATAATAAATGTTGCCACTGATAGGAGCGTGCATCACCACGTTGCCCTCTGGTGGAATTTTTTTACGTTAGGCATGTCTCCACTTCAGTTCTGTTTTGCAAATTTATGCAATGGTTTGAACAGTATGCTTATTATGAACAGAGTAGTTCTCATTTATTTGCTGTGAGAATTGCTTAAGCTGTGATATATTGGCAACAATATCCATACATTTCTGTATTTGGGCTCAGTTTTACAGCATTGCTAATTTGACCTAGATATTGAGGTCCGGCTAGGTTTTGTACAATTGGGCCTACATGGGTGAAATGCAGACATTGGTTAGCTAGCTCCATGAGTGTGAGAAACAGCTGCAGAAGTGAGAGATAGCTGTACAAGTGAGTGATTGCTGCACAAGTGAGATAGCTGCACAAGTGAGAGATTGTTACAACAGCAAGAGATAGCTGTAATCAGAGATGTTTTTGGGGCCGCGCAGCGCGTGATTCCCCCATCGTTTTAGCCTGTTCCCGCAATCAAATGTCGACCAACGCGTCCATAATGCACATCAGCAACTGCCAGTGTGAAAAAGACAAGGAATTCATTCGGCTTTAATTTGAGCAGAAACCATCAGAATTCAGCATAATGATAGATCGCTTACCTCTGTGTCCGCCATTTTGTTTTTCGACTGTTCAATGCGAGATAGACGAATGCGTCAACAAAAATGCGTCCGCCTGCAAATTTCTATCACGCGATTCTCTCTTCAAGCGCTAGGCGTCTGCTGCAGACAAAAAGCGTATTTTCTGACCAATTCCTTGCTCCGTGCTCGCCACTGCCCCCATTGGATTCTCAAAATCCCCCATTGTTTTCTACCTGGTGGGGGGATTCCCCCATTGACTCACTTTACCAGAATCATCACTGGTAATGCATATTGGACAATGCAGGAATAAATTCTTCATTGTGCCAAACAAAGTGGAAATTCCTCCATTGTGAAAATATGTGTCATGAATCCAAAAGTTGCATATTTACATTTCTGATTGGCCGTTAGGAAGATGACTGGGCGGGAGTCTGTAAGTGTATCATTATGATACTATTCCAAAACAATAATTTTTTGTACATTTTTGTCAAAGTAAAGTGACAATCAACATTTCACTTTTTTAACATACAAAATTTGATATATTGAAACTGATAAACATTGTAATTATATTGGTGTCATCCATTCATCTCAGTTATTGATATATCTTCAAATTCCTACTTATTTGTGCAAAATAGGAATTCCTACTTTGGGCAGTAGCGCAATGTAGGAATTCCTACTGGGCCATGATTCCTACTGGGTGCAAGACAGATACAAGAGTGGGACAGCTGCATAAATGGTAGCTTGAGGATCTCTATACCCAAAACCATAGTCAAAATAGACTTGAAATCCGTTGATTTTAGAATTACCATGTACTGCCCATCCAATTTAAGTCCCGACGCTGTAAGAACTCGACTTCCGGCAACTAACAATCAAAGAATTATGTACCGTTTAAATCAACTTAAGATGTCAGCCCTGTTTGAAAATATTTCTTTGTTTTTTCTTGATCTCAGCATTGTTTTGCCATTGTTTACGAGTTAGCGCAAAGACGTGAAAGTGGGTCAGTTTATTCATGGGAGTGACAGCAACAATCTGGAAACTCCACAATGTTGTGGTGCTTCTAATGTCATATGAAGTTTCTCCCTTGGCGTTTCCATGACGTCATCACTTGGACTCTTCTGAATGTCATTTCACGTTATCAAGCGTAATGTCAGGTAAAAAAATGAGGGAAATACGCTACAGATAATCCCCAGAATTACATTTACAGACATTATGACTGGGAAAGAAGATGAGATGGGTCATAACTGCAACAGTCAATCGCCGGAGGTGGAGTTTATTTACTGGGGAAACTTCAATATGATGGGCAGTGCGTGGTGTTTCTATACCCAGACATTGGCAAAATAGACTTGAAATCCACTGTTTCTAGAAACACCACGCACTGCCCATCATATTCAAATTTCCCTACTAAATGAACTCGACCTCCGGCGATTGACTATTGCTGTTCTGACCCATGCCACTATCTTTCTCAGTCATAATGTCTAAAAATACAAATCTGTGTGAATTCTGTAGCGTTTTTTCTCCAGTTTTTTTTACCCGATATCAAACTGGACGTGAAGTGGCATTTAGAAGAGTCCAAGTGATGACATCATGGAAACCCCAAGGGAGAAACTTCATATGACTTCACAAGCACCACAACGTTGTGGAGCTTCAGATCGTTGCTGTCACTTCTGTGAATAAACTGACCCACTTTCAAAATTTTTTTCCTAAAAAATGTTTAAAATGCAAATGAAAGACCGAAGGAAATGTCCTGAGAAAAGGGCTACTTATTCAGGGAGTAGGTGCCATAAATGTGAGATAGCTACAACAGTCACAGTGAGAGACAGCTGCATGAGCGAGAGATTGCACCCCTTCTCAGCCCAACTCGCTACAAATAACTGCAAAAATAAGATAGCTGCTGAGAGTCATGGGTGAGAAATAGCTGGACAAAGTGAGAGATAGATACAAAAGTGAGAGACAGCTGCGTACATGTAAGTGACAGATTGCACCTAGTTGTGGAACCCCGACTTGCGCGAGCAGAGCTCTGGAGGCTACGTCGGGTTGTGAGGTGTCCCCTATCACTCGTGAAGAGACAGGTCGCGACACAGTGTCGCGACCTCAGTGTGGAAGGCAAACACACCGTACACTTGTTATTAAGGTATTGCAAATATCTTACACATTTAATCTTGCTTTCTTGTAAGTTTTGGATCCAAATTAATTCATTTGCAGAAGTTATTTAGGGTTACACTTCAGAGGCAGTGAATTCCTCCCCCTTATGAGCCGTCGTAGGTGTTTGGAGTGTGCGTCCTAACACCTACGATTGGCTGTATCGTAAGTAGGTCAAGGAAAGGACCCAAGTTGGTTGCAATGTTAACCAGTATTCTGTCAGAAGTTTAGTTGTATCGAGCTCCCACAATCGTAAACAAAGATACAAATATACCAGGTGAATAATTTTAAGTACCAGAAAATCAACTTTTTCATTTGTCACCTCATATCTGTCACGAGAATGTCACACTAGGTGTGTGGTTTGGAATCTCTTCATGGGTGAATGGGATGACACTGAAACGGTCATATAGCTCCGACCAGAAGAGAACAAGGAGGACCAAATGCCGTTTCTCTTAAACTAGATTGCACCCCTCATCATATAAACATCCATTGACGAGAAATTGCACCCCTTCTCAGCCAATCTCGCTACCTTTTACACAAGATATCCCGCTAAGCGCAAAAAAACATCTGAGGCTCGCAATTATATAATCTATGAATTCAGTATCTCACCTGATATAATAGCTATCAGTTAATGTCAGTTCTCGCAGATATCAGTGCTCGAAAGATACCACTGCTGTCGCATCATGTTTGTGAGGCTGAGTTTCGCTTACACTCCAAATTATAGAAGCAAGAAACGAAGGCTCTCATTGGATAAGGGAAACTTCATGTCCATCTATGGTTGAACACGATTGGCACCCGCCGTCTAGCCGGCGGCGAGAGCGGCAGATTGCCGGATCCTCCATTTTGTCCCGCCGAATTCGCCGAGGGTATTCTATTCAGAGGGCGGAGGTCGGCGTCCGCCGCCTTCCGCCACCGGAACTCGCCGGTTCAATCGTGGAGAAACGGGATAACCCGGGCTAACTTGCCGGACCCAATCGTGTACAGCCTATGGTTGAACACGATTGTCAGCCGCCGTCTCGCCGGCGGCAGATCGCCGAATCCTTCACTGTGTCCCGCCGAATTCGCCGAAGCTGCACACGATTGGCACCCGTGAAGAAACGTGGAGAAACGGGATAACCCGGGCTAACTTCCGGGACTATAATCGTGTGGAGCAACACACTCCTCACAGCCCCAGGTCAAAGACCCATTAGTGTTCTCCATTATAGGCCGATTGCGGGTCGCCATACTGCCCCATTGAAAACAACACGCCGGAACTGCACAATTAGAATCGGAAGTGCACAAAAAACTCTCTAAAATCTAATCATTAAAAAAAACAAGATGGTAACCCGCAATCGGCCTATAAAGAAAATATAAATACTTGATAATAATCGCCAGCTGCAAAAATTGAATCAAACCCGTTTTAACGGCAGTTGAAACGGGTTCAATTTTGACGTTTAAACGGGTTTACCAAAGTTTTTGCAGCTGGCGAGTTTTAACTTCACTAGAGCTCAATCAACTCCACCAAACTTTTCTTTGGTTGGAGTTGGTAGAGACCATGGACGTTCGACAAACCCCTCCAGATCACCTATCTGGGCTTTGCCGATGGGTGATTGGAGAACACTAAAGACCCATCACTGTCACAGGCAGATTAGCATATGACCGTCGGTACTACTTTCAGTTGTTTGTCGTCTGCCCTTAAAACCAAATCACGTACCTCTGAATGTAGCCCCGCATGACTTTTAAATAGTTCCCAGCAAACTCCGAGTGTAACATTGTAAATACTGCCTTTATTGGTACAATGTTTCAGAAATGATTACAACCCATTCAGATAACTATGTACAGTTTATAAATTTACTCAACTATAAACTCTAGCGATTGTGAGCAAATTTGGCGTATGGGAGCAAATCGGAGCCAAAAAGGCACCTGTGGCAGTGGTGGTATCGTCGATGGTGGAGAGGGTGGATGGTCGAGACGGTGGCGACACTGCGTGGGAGTGTGGTGGAGCAAGTGTTTCTAGTGTTCTTAGTGTTCTCCAATCACCCATCGGCAAAGCCCAGATAGGTGATCTGGAGGGGTTTGTCGAACATCCAAGGTTTCTACCAGTTTCAACCAAAGAAAAGCTTGGTGGAGTTGATTGAGCTCTTGTTACTTGGGCTGTACACGATTGGGTCCGGTTAGCCCGGGTTATCCCGTTTCTCCACGATTGAGCCGGCAGGTGCCGGCTACGGAAGGACCTCCGCCCTCTGAATACCCACGGCGAATTCGGCGGGACAAAATGGAGGATCCGGCGATCTGCCGCTCGTGCCAATCGTAGTGTTCTCCAATCACCAATCGGCAAAGCCCAGATAGGTGATCTGGAGGGGTTTGTCGAACGACCAAGGTCTTTACCAATTTCAACCAAAGAAAAGTTTGGTGGAGTTGTTAGAGCTCTAGTGAAGTAAAAAATAGCCAGCTGTAAAATCTGAGGTAAACCCGTTTAAACGTCCAAATTGACATATATAAATGTGGCCGTTTCTTGGTTCATTCTCGACCATATCGACACAATTATTAGCCTATTTTGTGGTACATCTCGACTTCGAGATTGGTTCACTTTTGATCCACTCGAGACCAGCACAATTATCATTCACATAACGACCAGGCTTTCTGGTCGTTAAAAGCCACTTATCTGCCTTATCTTCACCAGTCAATTTTGCTTCAGTGTCGACCGGGTCGGTACATGCAAATTTAGTATTCTTCTCGACCAAGTTAATATCAGTTGAGTTCACTTTGAAAACTGGGTCGAGATTGACTTTGTTTGAGTTCGAAGATTATATGTATACCCTCTTACAGGAGTACTATCAATTATGTTATTTTAAATATGAGTTAATGGTATTTAAGTATCACTTTGTACTTGAAAAAAAAGTTACGGAGCCACATATATAATCAAATTCCAGTGTTTACGGAGCCACCAAAATATATAGACCTATATATTTTATTGATAGATAGAATTAATTCACATCCAAAAATTGATGCCTGCTCACACTATCAAACTGGAATATCAGCTCTACATGAGACACTATGAGATATATACAGTGTATATAGATATACCTCTAAATAGTTACATGTCTGAAGTTTGATGTGCAGTACTATCAATTATGTTATTTTAAATATGAGTTAATGGTATTTAAGTATCACTTTGTACTTGAAAAAAAAGTTACGGAGCCACATATATAATCAAATTCCAGTGTTTACGGAGCCACCAAAATATATAGACCTATATATTTTATTGATAGATAGAATTAATTCACATCCAAAAATTGATGCCTGCTCACACTATCAAACTGGAATATCAGCTCTACATGAGACACTATGAGATATATACAGTGTATATAGATATACCTCTAAATAGTTACATGTCTGAAGTTTGATGTGCAGTGTTAATACTAAATATTCATTGCACAGTTATTTGAGGATTTTGAACGGTTGTCGCACCGTGGCATCATATTATGCTGTGATATAATGATTTTTTTTTAAATTTTGATAAAACACGGCTGAAATTGTTCATATTTCAATGTGTCTTCATTCCTGAGTCAAAACTTGGAGTAGAGAAGTAAAATTTATATCCCCATAATCTGCATAAATGAACAAACATTTCATTCGCGATATGTCTAGCTCTAAATTATGGTTTTGATAACTTAAAACAGTTCTGAAAAAAAAATTACTTCAAAACTTTCATATCTTGCACCTATATGGCGTCATCATAACAATGGGTATGGCGGCAACTATGTTGCCCCCTTTGATCTTGCGCTATTGCGCCTCCATTCATAGTTACTCCAAGATCAGACTATATTGAAGCAATTTCCTGTTTAAGAAAATCTTATTCCACTGCCTATTTCTTTTCAACTTTGGCCTGAAATAATATTTTTTGGTCTTATTTCAAATAAAGTAATATTTGTCATTAATATATAAACACATCGTCAGCAAGAATAAAATTCAAGATAATAATAAATGGTGAGAATACAATCTCTTTTATCTGGCTAAGGAATGTGACAGACCCTCCCATTGTGATAGGTGTTAATTATGACCCAACCTTTAGTGTAGCTTTAGCACTTGGGAATACCCATTGCATGTCTGGTGATAATGCCTGTCATAACAGTGTTATGTTACTTGGGTGGATAAGATAATTGGATAATTGTTTAAGGATGTTAGTTTAGTTGTGTAAAGCTTAAGGTCAAGGAAGAGTCCACTTGACAAGAGGATTTACTTGAAGTGGTTGATAGAAATATATTATTTCTAACATGGTTGATAAAAAAATCTAAAACCTGTTTTTATTTTTTAATGACTGATCAGTTGAGAAACATCCAAAACACAAGACGTCAGGGCAAATACCAGAGCATGGATATATCAAATATGTCCTACATTAACCTATTTAATCTATATAAAAATAAATGAAGAGGAAGGTCATCTTTAAGCAAAAATATTGCAATCTAGACCCAATAAGTATTTCCAACAAACATTCCATTCAAGGGATCAATTGGACTTCTTTGTTTCTGGTTAAATAAAACCATCCCTCCTTAAGGCAAACAATTTTTAACTAAAATCTTTTTTAGACAATGCTGTGTTCACTCACAATGCAAAGGCAAACTTACTTTGTTTTCAAGGAAGGTAACCTCATGCCCTTTTTTATCAAATATTATGTCTTGTACACTGTACAGATTCATAATAAGTTTTTTTTTTTTGCAAAATCAGAAAAGCCAGAAAAGTGTGCATATTGGCTCTTTTTGCATATCATACAGTGGTGGGCCTCTGCTGTATCAATCGTCTATGTCAGACAGAAAGACATGTTTTGGGACATACTCGACCACACCAATGAGGTCCCTTTTGGAGCTTATCTCGACCCTCGACAATTGAGTGTTTTGTTCTTTTCCCGACAGGGTCGAGTGGGTCAATTATGTAACTAATCTCGACGGTCGACCTGGTCATAATTCTTGCCTTTTATCGCTGTCGATATGGTCGACAAAGTGCTAAAATTGGGCCAAATTTTAAATTGAAATTGAACCCGTTTCAACTGCTGTTAAAACGGGTTTGACTCAATTTTTGCAGCTGGCGATTATTATCAAGTGTTATATTTTCCTTATTTAATGTTATCCAAAGAATAATCAAGCTTTTTGTGAGATTTTAGATATAATTATACATAAAATATGAATTATCCCTAAAACAGTTGGGTATTTAAAAAATCAAATCTAAACGAGATTATGAAGGAAAAGCAAAAATCTCAGACCTCTCCAGATCACGTGTGGGAAATTTTTTCGTGGTTCGTGTTTCGTAGTTCGTTTTTCGTGGTTCGTAGTTTGTGTTTCGTAGTTCGTGGTTTAACGGAAATTTTTTCGTGGTTCGTGTTTCGTAGTTTGTGGTTCGTTTTTCATTTTTCGTGGTTCATAGTTCGTGTTTCGTAGTTCGTGGTTCAAGGGAAATTTTTTCGTGGTTCTTAGCTTTAGGAGGGGCAGTCATACGGGCACTTTCACACATATGGGGCTTTCACGCCCTGGCAACCCCAATTGGCGTTGAAAACAAATACCTGGCAGCCATTGAAATAGTATAGTCAAATTGAACCCCAATATGAAGATTTCATCTTTGTTTTCTGTATAAAGTCATTATTCTTTATATTTTCTATGTTTGCAAAAAATAGTTTAATTTAATATGTTCTGATGTGCATATCGCTCAAATATAAGACCAGTATGAAGATTTAATCTTTGTTTTCTGTATAAAGTCATTATTCTTTATATTTTCTACGTTTGCAAAAAACAATTAAATAGAGTATGTTTTTATTTGAATATCACTTAAATAGAAACCCAATATAAATGTTTGCCAAAAAATGAATAATCAATAAAAAAAAATGGGACTTGAGCAATTAATATAAGGTAGAGCTAACAACCATAGGATTCGCGCAACCATAGGATTGGCTGATAATTATGAAATTGTTTTATATGCGTAAAACAAATAGAACATTGAATTTTCTGACATGGAAAAGTTTATATGAAGGGTATAAATAAATTGTTGTGAAAATTGCACCCATTGACCCCGATTTCGTTACAATGTGCATATTCGTTACAATGTGCAATATGAATATTTTTGAAATCGTGAGAACAAGAGGAAGACAATTATGTATGTATTTTGTACATTTTACAATGGTAAAATACATATAAATTTAAGATGAACAGTTTCTTGCCCCAAATCTTCATCTAAAATGTCCAATTTTTGCAGAGAATCTAATAACTATGATATAGAACATCCTACAGTATCGATTTAAACAAGATTGAGTCATCCCGCGATATGAAAACCACACAAAAACCTTTTAATTTAATTTTCATAAATTCCAACTATGAAAAGGCTTTTCCTGGTTTTGGAAAATCATATCTATATTGAAATATAGAGTATATACGTGTATTATATAAAGATCTACCCATTTTATTATTTTTATGAAAAATGAAAAACGAAACACGAACTACGAACTACAAACCACGAAAAATGAAAAACGAAACACGAACTACGAACCACGAAAAATGAAAAATGAAACACGAACTACGAACCACGAAAAATGAAAAACGAAACACGAACTACGAACTACGAACCACGAAAAAATTTCCCACACGTCTCCAGATCACCTATCTGGGCTTTGACGATGGGTGATTGGAGAACACTATGCCAATCGTGTACAACTGTCATGCGCAAAGTAGGAATCTTGCACAATGTAGGAATAATTCCTACATTGTGCAGGACAAAGAAGGAATTCCTACATTGTGCAAATAAGTAGGAATATCAGTGTCAAGAATCCAAATGTCAGGAACAAGAATGAGGAGGTTTAGGCAATATGAACATAGGACTGTTATAATAATGATGATATGAGTATGCACTGATATTAGTTGTGTGCATAAAAAAAAATGATTTTATCAGTGCATATGTACATTTCTGATTGGCAAATAGGTAGATATCTGGGTGTGGGCTTATAAAAGGTATACTTATGATACAAATATTCAACAACAAAACATGTTTGTACATTTTTTGTCAAAATAAAATGATAATCAACATTTCTATTTCCAAAAATGTCATATTTCCATTATAATGTATGAATGAATCAAATTTTGTTACCATATTCTTTAATGCCAATAATGTCCAATTAAGCCAGAGGAAGTGTCTGTTATTTTTTTAAATAGAAAATTTAAAAGAGAACTGATAAACATTGTAATTATATTGGCCGCATCCAGTCATCTCAGTTACTGATATATCTTAAAATTCCTGCTTATCTGCGCAATGTAGGAATTCCTACACAGCCATATATATTTAAAAAAGCATGAACGTGATCAGAGAGGAAGTGTGGCGAGATTTGAAAAAAAAGAAGTTGCTATATGTGGTATTGGCCGAGTTCAAATTCGCCACTGATAAGAGTGTACAATCTCGCCGTTGCGTTTTTACATTGCCCTCTGGTGGACACTACACCAGTCTCCACTTCAGTTTTATTTTGAAAGTTTATACGATGGTTTAAGCAATATGTATATGAGATATAGAGTAGTTTTCACTTATTTTTTGTCAGAGTTATGATGTGAAATATTGTAACGTGAAAAAGGGGTCAAATATTTATTTTCATTTTTTCACAAACACATGCTGATCGTTACAGTCTCCAAAATGATTCAAAATGTGCATAGGGGTGAGATGGACTTTAGAAAGTTTTTTTTAGAGCCATCGGATCGATTAATGACGTCCCGATGATCAACGTTAACTTGAAAAAGGGGTTAAATATTGGTTTCATTTTTTCAGAAACACATGCTGATCTCTACAGTCTCCATAAAATGTAAATGTGCAAAGGGGTGAGATGCATCTTAGAAAGTAACTTCAGAGCCATCTGATCGATTTCTGACGTCCCGATGATCAACGGTAACTGAAAAGGGCCAAATATTGGTTTTCATTTTTTCATTAATGCATGCTGATCGCTACAGTCTCCAAAAAAATCCTAAATGTGCAAAGGGGTGAGATGGACCTTAGAAAGTAATTTCAGAGCCATCCCATCGATTTCTGACGTCCCAATGATCAACGGTGACTTGATTAAGGGGCCAATTATTGGTTTTTCATTTTTTCATTAATGCATGCTGATCGCTACAGTCTCTAAAACAATCATAAATGTGCAAAGGGATGTGATGCACCTTAGAAATAAATTTCAGAGCCATCCAATCGATTTCTGATTTCTCGATGATCAACGGTAACTGTGAAAAGGGGCCAAATATAGGTTTAAATTTTTTGATTAACAGTCTCCAAAAAAATTTAAAATGTGCAAAGGGGTGAGATGGACCTTAGAAAGTAATTTCAGAGGCATCCAATCGATCACTGACGTCCCGATGATCAACGGTAACTGAAAAGGGCCAAATATTGGTTTTCATTTTTTCATTAATGCATGCTGATCGCTACAGTCTCCAAAAAAATCCTAAATGTGCAAAGGGGTGAGATGGACCTTAGAAAGTAATTTCAGAGCCATCCCATCGATTTCTGACGTCCCAATGATCAACGGTGACTTGATTAAGGGGCCAATTATTGGTTTTTCATTTTTTCATTAATGCATGCTGATCGCTACAGTCTCCAAAAAAATCATAAATGTGCAAAGGGGTGAGCTACACCTTAGAAATAAATTTCAGAGCCATCCGATCGATTTCTGACGTCTCGATGATCAACGGTAACGTGAAAAAGGGGTCCAATATTAGTTTTCATTTTTTCAGAAACCAATATTTGAAACCAAAAAAATCTTAAATGTGCAAAGGGGTGAGATGGACCTTAGAATGTAATTTCAGAACCATCCGATCGATTTCTGAAGTCCCAATGATCAACGGTGACATGATTAAGGGGCCAAATATTGGATTTTAATTTTTCAGAAATACATGCTGATCGCTACAGTCTCCAAAAAAATCATAAATGTGCAAAGGGGTGTGATACACCTAAGAAATAAATTTCGGAGCCATCCAATTGATTTCTGATGTCTCGATGATCAACGGTAACGTGAAAAAGTGGTCAAATATTGGTTTTAATTTTTTTATTAATGTATGCTGATCGCTACAGTCTCCAAAAAAATCATAAATGTGCAAAGGGGTGAGATGGACCTGAGAAAGTAATTTCAGAGCCATCCGATCGATTTCTGACATGCTGATGATCAACGGTAATTCGAAGAAGGGGTGAAATATTGGTTTTGAATTTTTCATATATGCATGCTGATCACTGCAGTCTTTTAATATGCCACAAATGTGGAATGGGGTGAGATGCACTTTAGAAAAATATTTCGGAGCCACCAAATCGATTTCTGACGTGCCGATGATCAACGGTAACTTGAAAAAGAGCCGAAATATTGGTATTGAGTTTATCGTGAATACATGGTGTTCACTTCAGTCTTTTAAAAGGTCATAAATGTGGAATGGGGTGAGATGCACTTTAGAAAAAAATTTCAGAGCCACCCAATCGATGTCTGACGTCCCGATGGTCAAAGGTAACTCGAAAAAGGGGCGAAATATTGGAATTGAATTTTTCATATGTGCATGCTGATCACTGCTTTCTCCAAAGAGATCAGAAATGTGGAATGGGGTGAGATGCACTTTAGAAAAATATTTCGGAGCCACCCAATATATTTCTGACGTGCTGATGATCAACGGTAACTCGAAAAAGGGGCGAAATTATGGTTTTGAATTTTTCATATGTGCATGCTGATCACTGCTTTCTCCAAACAGATCAGAAATGTGGAATGGGGTGATATGCACTTTATAAAAAAATTTCGGAGCCACCCAATATATTTTTGACGTGCCGATGATCAACGGTAACTCGAAAAAGGGGCGAAATATTGGTTTTGAATTTTTTATATATCCATGCTGATCACTGCAGTCTTTTAATGAGTCACAAATGTGATATGGGGTGAGATGCACTTTAGAAAAAAATTTCGGAGCCACCCAATCGATTTCTGACGTACCAATGATCAACGGTAATTCGAAAAAGGGGTGAAATATTGGTTTTGAATTTTTCATATATGCATGCTGATCACTGCTTTCTCCAAACAGATCAGAAATGTGGAATGGGGTGAGATGCACTTTAGAAAAATTTTTCGGAGCCACCCAATCGATTTCTGACGTGCTGATGATCAATGGTAACTTAAAAAAGAGGCGAAATATTGGTATTGAGTTTTTAGTCAACACATGCTGATCACTGCAGTCTTTTGATAAGTTACAAATGTGGAATGGGGTGAAATGCACTTTAGAAAAAATTTCGGAGCCACCCAATCGATTTTTTAAGTGCTGATGATCAACAGTAACTCGAAAAAGGGGCGAAATATTGGTTTTGAATTTTACATATATGCATGCTGATCACTGCTTTCTCCAAACAGATCAGAAATGTGGAATGGGGTGAGATGCACTTTATAAAAATATTTCGGAGCCACCCAATCGATTCTGACGTGCCAATGATCAACGGTAATTCGAAAAAGGGGTGAAATATTGGTTTTGAATTTTTCATATATGCATGCTGATCACTGCAGTCTTTTAATAAGTCACAAATGTGGAATGGGGTGAGATGCACTTTAGAAAAAAATTTCGGAGCCACTCAATCGATTTCTGAAGTGCTGATGATCAACAGTAACTCGAAAAAGGGGCGAAATATTGGTTTTGAATTTTACATATATGCATGCTGATCACTGCTTTCTGCAAACAGATCAGAAATGTGGAATGGGGTGAGATGCACTTTAGAAAAAAATTTCGGAGCCAACCAATCGATTTCTGACGTGCCGATGATCAACGGAAATTCGAAAAAGGGGCGAAATATTGGTTTTGAATTTTTCATATGTTCATGATGATCACTGCTTTCTACAAACAGATTAGAAATGTGGAATGGGGTGAGATGCACTTTAGAAAAAAATTTCGGAGCCACCCAATCGATTTCTGATGTGCTGATGATCAACGGTAACTCGAAAAAGGGGCGAAATATTGGTTTTGAATTTTTCATATGTTCATGATGATCACTGCTTTCTACAAACAGATTAGAAATGTGGAATGGGGTGAGATGCACTTTAGAAAAATATTTCGGAGCCACCCAATCGATTTCTGACGTGCCAATGATCAACGGTAATTCGAAAAAGGGGTGAAATATTGGTTTTGAATTTTTCATATATACATGCTGATCACTGCAGTCTTTTAAAAGGTCACAAATGTGGAATGGGGTGAGATGCACTTTAGAAAAAAATTTCGAAGCCACCCAATCGATTTCTGACGTGCGGATGATCAACGGTAACTGGAAAAAGGGGCGAAATATTGGTTTTGAATTTTTCATATATCCATGCTGATCACTGCAGTCTTTTAATAAGTCACAAATGTGGAATGGGGTGAAATGCACTTCAGAAATCAATTGAGTGGCTCCGAAATTTTTTTCTAAAGTGCTGACGATCAACAGTAACTCGAAAAAGGGGCGAAATATTGGTTTTGAATTTTACATATATGCATGCTGATCACTGCTTTCTGCAAACAGATCAGAAATGTGGAATGGGGTGAGATGCACTTTATAAAAATATTTCGGAGCCACCCAATCGATTTCTGACGTGCCAATGATCAACGGTAATTCAAAAAAGGGGTGAAATATTGGTTTTGAATTTTTCATATATGCATGCTGATCACTGCAGTCTTTTAGAACTCAGAACTCAGAACTCAGAAAGGTATTTATTTAGGCAATAATTGTACATTTTCAATATATATATATACATGTATATAATGCAGAACAGAATAAATGCCAATGCCAGGGAGACACAAATAAAAGGTAAATAACATACCGCTAGCAAATGTGCCACCCTCATAAGTCACAAATGTGGAATGGGGTGAGATGCACTTTAGAAAAAAATTTCGGAGCCACCCAATCGATTTCTGACGTGCCGATGATCAACGGTAATTCGAAAAAGGGGCGAAATATTGGTTTTGAATTTTTCATATGTTCATGATGATCACTGCTTTCTACAAACAGATTAGAAATGTGGAATGGGGTGAGATGCACTTTAGAAAAAAATTTCGGAGCCACCCAATCGATTTCTGACGTGCCGATGATCAACGGTAATTCGAAAAAGGGGCGAAATATTGGTTTTGAATTTTTCATATATGCATGCTGATCACTGCAGTCTTTTAATAAGTCACAAATGTGGAATGGGGTGAGATGCACTTTAGAAAAAAATTTCGGAGCCACCCAATCGATTTCTGATGTGCCGATGATCAACGGTAACTCGAAAAAGGGGCGAAATATTGGTTTTGAATTTTTCATATATCCATGCTGATCATTGCAGTCTTTTAATAAGTCACAAATGTGGAATGGGGTAAAATGCACTTTAGAAAAACATTTCGGAGCCACCCAATCGATTTCTGAAGTGCTGACGATCAACAGTAACTCGAAAAAGGGGCGAAATATTGATTTCGAATTTTACATATATGCATGCTGATCACTGCTTTCTGCAAACAGATCAGAAATGTGGAATGGGGTGAGATGCACTTTATAAAAATATTTCGGAGCCACCCAATCGATTTCTGACGTGCCAATGATTAACGGTAATTCGAAAAAGGGGTGAAATATTGGTTTTGAATATCCATGCTGATCACTGCAGTCTTTTAATAAGTCACAAATGTGGAATGGGGTGAGATGCACTTTAGAAAAAAATTTCGGAGCCACCCAATCGATTTCTAATGTGCCGATGATCAACGGCAATGTGAAAAAGGGGCGAAATATTGGTTTTGAATTTTTCATATGTGCATGCTGATCACTGCTTTCTCCAAACAGATCAGAAATATGGAATGGGGTGAGAGGCACTTTATAAAAATATTTCGGAGTCACCCAATCGATTTCTGATGTGCCGATGATCAACGGTAACTTGAATAAGGGGTGATATATTGGATTTGAATTTTTCATATATCCATGCTGATCACTGCAGTCTTTTAATAAGTCACAAATGTGGAATGGGGTGAGTTGCACTTTAGAAAAAAATTTCGGAGCCACCCAATCGATTTCTGACGTGCCGATGATCAACGGTAATTCGAAAAAGGGGCGAAATATTGGTATTGAGTTTTTCGTCAATACATGCTGATCACTGCAGTCTTTTAATAAGTCATAAATGTGGAATGGGGTGAGATGCACTTTAGAAAAAAATTTCGGAGCCACCCAATCGATTTCTGACGTGCCGATGATCAACGGTAACTCGAAAAAGGGGGGAAATATTGGTTTTGAATTTTTCATATGTTCATGATGATCACTGCTTTCTACAAATAGATTACAAATGTGGAATGGGTTGAGATGCACTTTAGAAAAAAATTTCGGAGCCACCCAATCGATTTCTGACGTGCCAATGATCAACGGTAATTCGAAAAAGGGGTGAAATATTGGTTTTGAATTTTTCATATATGCATACTGATCACTGCAGTCTTTTAAAAGGTCACAAATGTGGAATGGGGTGAGATGCACTTTAGAAAAATATTTCGGAGCCACCCAATCGATTTCTGAAGTGCTGACGATCAACAGTAACTCGAAAAAGGGGCGAAATATTGGTTTTGAATTTTACATATATGCATGCTGATCACTGCTTTCTGCAAACAGATCACAAATGTGGAATGGGGTGAGATGCACTTTATAAAAATATTTCGGAGCCACCCAATCGATTTCTGACGTGCCGATGATCAACAGTAACTTGCAAAAGGGGTGAAATATTGGTTTTGAATTTTTCATATATCCATGCTGATCACTGAAGTCTTTTAATAAGTCACAAATGTGGAATGGGGTGAGATGCACTTTAGAAAAAAAATTTGGAGCCACCCAATAGATTTCTGATGTGCCGATGATCAACGGCAACGTGAAAAAGGGGCGAAATATTGGTTTTGAATTTTTCATCTGTGCATGCTGATCACTGCTTTCTCTAAACAGATCAGAAATGTGGAATGGGGTGAGATGCACTTTAGAAAAATATTTCGGAGCCACTCAATCGATTTCTGAAGTGCTGATGATCAACAGTAACTCGAAAAAGGGGCGAAATATTGGTTTTGAATTTTAGATATATGCATGCTGATCACTGCTTTCTCCAAACAGATCAGAAATTTGGAATGGGGTGAGATGCACTTTATAAAAATATTTCGGAGCCACCCAATCTATTTCTGACGTGCTAATGATCAACGGTAACTCGAAAAAGTGGCGAAATATTGGTTTTGAATTTTTCAAGAATACATGCTGATCACTACAGCCTCCAAAAAAATCACAAATGTGGTGTGTGGTGAGATACACTTCAGAACAAAATTTCAGAGCCAGCCAATCGATTTCTGACGTGCCGTTGATCAACGGTAACGTCACACAGGGGCTAAATATTGGTTTTGAATTTTTCATTTATACATGCTGATCGCTACAGCCTCCAAAAAAATCAAAGATGTGCATTGGGGTGAGATACACCTTAAAACAAAATTTCAGAGTCACCCAATCGATTTGTGACATGCCGATGATCAACGGCAGTGTCACACAGGGGCCAAATATTGGATTTGAATTTTTCAAGAATACATGCTGATCACTACAGCCTCCAAAAAAATCAAAGATGTGCATTGGGGTGAGATACACCTTAAAACAATTTTTCGGAGCGAGCTGAGCGATTTCTGACGTGCCGATGATCAACGGTAACGTCAGAAAGGGGCCAAATATTGGTTTTGAATTTTTTAAAAATACATGCTGATCACTACAGCCTCCAAAAAAATCAAATATGTGCATTGGGGTGAGATACACCTTCAAACAATTTTTCGGAGCGAGCTGAGCGATTTCTGACGTGCCGTTGATCAACGGTAACGTCACACAGGGGCTAAATATTGGTTTTGAATTTTTCATTTATACATGCTGATCACTACAGCCTCCAAAAATATCAAAGATGTGCATTGGGGTCAGATACACCTTAAAACAATTTTTCGGAGCGAGCTGAGCGATTTCTGACATGCCGATGATCAACGGCAGCGTCACACAGGGGCCAAATATTGAATTTGAATTTTTCAAGAATACATGCTGATCACTACAGCCTCCAAAAAAATCACAAATGTGGTGTGGGGTGAGATACACTTCAGAACAAAATTTCAGAGCCAGCCAATCGATTTCTGACGTGCCGTTGATCAACGGTAACGTCACACAGGGGCTAAATATTGGTTTTGAATTTTTCATTTATACATGCTGATCGCTACAGCCTCCAAAAAAAATCAAAGATGTCCATTGGGGTGAGATACACCTTAAAACAATTTTTCGGAGTGAGCTGAGCGTTGATCATTTCTGACGTGCCGATGATCAACGGTAACGTCAGAAAGGGGCCAAATATTAGTTTTGAATTTTTCAAGAATAAATGCTGATCACTACAGCCTCCAAAAAAATCAAAGATGTGCATTGGGGTGAGATACACCTTCAAACAAAATTTCAGAGTCACCCAATCGATTTGTGACATGCCGATGATCAACGGCAGCGTCACACAGGGGCTAAATATTGAATTTGAATTTTTCAAGAATACATGCTGATCACTACAGCCTCCAAAAAAATCACAAATGTGGTGTGGGGTGAGATACACCTTAAAACAATTTTTCGGAGCGAGCTGAGCGATTTCTGACGTGCTGATGATCAACGGCAGCGTCACACAGGGGCGAAATATTGAATTTGAATTTTTCAAGAATACATGCTGATCACTACAGCCTCCAAAAAAATCACAAATGTGGTGTGGGGTGAGATACACCTTCAAACAATTTTTCGGAGCGAGCTGAGCGATTTCTGACGTGCCGATGATCAACGGTAACGTCAGAAAGTGGCCAAATATTAGTTTTGAATTTTTCAAGAATAAATGCTGATCACTACAGCCTCCAAAAAAATCAAAGATGTGCATTGGGGTCAGATACACCTTAAAACAATTTTTCGGAGCGAGCTGAGCGATTTCTGACATGCCGATGATCAACGGCAGCGTCACACAGGGGCCAAATATTGAATTTGAATTTTTCAAGAATACATGCTGATCACTACAGCCTCCAAAAAAATCACAAATGTGGTGTGGGGTGAGATACACTTCAGAACAAAATTTCAGAGCCAGCCAATCGATTTCTGACGTGCCGTTGATCAACGGTAACGTCACACAGGGGCTAAATATTGGTTTTGAATTTTTCATTTATACATGCTGATCGCTACAGCCTCCAAAAAAATCAAAGATGTGCATTGGGGTGAGATACACCTTAAAACAAAATTTCAGAGTCACCCAATCGATTTGTGACATGCCGATGATCAACGGCAGTGTCACACAGGGGCCAAATATTGAATTTGAATTTTTCAAGAATACATGCTGATCACTACAGCCTCCAAAAAAATCAAAGATGTGCATTGGGGTGAGATACACCTTAAAACAATTTTTCGGAGCGAGCTGAGCGATTTCTGACGTGCCGATGATCAACGGTAACGTCAGAAAGGGGCCAAATATTGGTTTTGAATTTTTTAAAAATACATGCTGATCACTACAGCCTCCAAAAAAATCAAAGATGTGCATTGGGGTGAGATACACCTTCAAACAATTTTTCGGAGCGAGCTGAGCGATTTCTGACGTGCCGTTGATCAACGGTAACGTCACACAGGGGCTAAATATTGGTTTTGAATTTTTCATTTATACATGCTGATCACTACAGCCTCCAAAAATATCAAAGATGTGCATTGGGGTCAGATACACCTTAAAACAATTTTTCGGAGCGAGCTGAGCGATTTCTGACATGCCGATGATCAACGGCAGCGTCACACAGGGGCCAAATATTGAATTTGAATTTTTCAAGAATACATGCTGATCACTACAGCCTCCAAAAAAATCACAAATGTGGTGTGGGGTGAGATACACTTCAGAACAAAATTTCAGAGCCAGCCAATCGATTTCTGACGTGCCGTTGATCAACGGTAACGTCACACAGGGGCTAAATATTGGTTTTGAATTTTTCATTTATACATGCTGATCACTACAGCCTCCAAAAAAATCAAAGATGTGCATTGGGGTGAGATACACCTTCAAACAATTTTTCGGAGCGAGCTGAGCGATTTCTGACGTGCCGATGATCAACGGTAACGTCAGAAAGGGGCCAAATATTGGTTTTGAATTTTTCAAGAATACATGCTGATCACTACAGCCTCCAAAAAAAATCAAAGATGTCCATTGGGGTGAGATACACCTTAAAACAATTTTTCGGAGTGAGCTGAGCGATTTCTGACGTGCCGATGATCAACGGTAACGTCAGAAAGGGGCCAAATATTAGTTTTGAATTTTTCAAGAATAAATGCTGATCACTACAGCCTCCAAAAAAATCAAAGATGTGCATTGGGGTGAGATACACCTTCAAACAAAATTTCAGAGTCACCCAATCGATTTGTGACATGCCGATGATCAACGGCAGCGTCACACAGGGGCTAAATATTGAATTTGAATTTTTCAAGAATACATGCTGATCACTACAGCCTCCAAAAAAATCACAAATGTGGTGTGGGGTGAGATACACCTTAAAACAATTTTTCGGAGCGAGCTGAGCGATTTCTGACGTGCTGATGATCAACGGCAGCGTCACACAGGGGCGAAATATTGAATTTGAATTTTTCAAGAATACATGCTGATCACTACAGCCTCCAAAAAAATCACAAATGTGGTGTGGGGTGAGATACACCTTAAAACAATTTTTCGGAGTGAGCTGAGCGATTTCTGACGTGCCGTTGATCAACGGTAACGTCACACAGGGGCTAAATATTGGTTTTGAATTTTTCATTTATACATGCTGATCACAACAGCCTCCAAAAAAATCAAAGATGTGAATTGGGGTGAGATACACCTTAAAACAAAATTTCAGAGTCACCCAATCGATTTGTGACATGCCGATGATCAACGGCAGCGTCACACAGGGGCCAAATATTGAATTTGAATTTTTCAAGAATACATGCTGATCACTACAGCCTCCAAAAAAATCAAAGATGTGCATTGGGGTGAGATACACCTTAAAACAATTTTTCGGAGCGAGCTGAGCGATTTCTGACGTGCCGTTGATCAACGGTAACGTCACACAGGGGCTAAATATTAGTTTTGAATTTTTCATTTATACATGCTGATCACTACAGCCTCCAAAAATATCAAAGATGTGCATTGGGGTCAGATACACCTTCAAACAAAATTTCAGAGTCACCCAATCGATTTGTGACATGCCGATGATCAACGGCAGCGTCACACAGGGGCTAAATAATGAATTTGAATTTTTCAAGAATACATGCTGATCACTACAGCCTCCAAAAAAATCACAAATGTGGTGTGGGGTGAGATACACTTCAGAACAAAATTTCAGAGCCAGCCAATCGATTTCTGACGTGCCGTTGATCAACGGTAACGTCACACAGGGGCTAAATATTGGTTTTGAATTTTTCATTTATACATGCTGATCATAACAGCCTCCAAAAAAATCAAAGATGTGCATTGGGGTGAGATACACCTTAAAACAATTTTTCGGAGCGAGCTGAGCGATTTCTGACGTGCCGATGATCAACGGTAACGTCAGAAAGGGGCCAAATATTGGTTTTGAATTTTTCAAGAATACATGCTGATCACTACAGCCTCCAAAAAAATCAAAGATGTGCATTGGGGTCAGATACACTTTAAAACAATTTTTCGGAGCGACCTGAGCGATTTCTGACGTGCCGATGATCAACGGTAACGTCAGAAAGGGGCCAAATATTGGTTTTGAATTTTTCAAGAATACATGCTGATCACTACAGCCTCCAAAAAAATCAAAGATGTGCATAGGGGTGAGATACACCTTCAAACAAAATTTCAGAGTCACCCAATCGATTTGTGACATGCCGATGATCAACGGCAGCGTCACACAGGGGCTAAATATTGAATTTGAATTTTTCAAGAATACATGCTGATCACTACAGCCTCCAAAAAAATCACAAATGTGGTGTGGGGTGAGATACACTTCAGAACAAAATTTCAGAGCCAGCCAATCGATTTCTGACGTGCCGTTGATCAACGGTAACGTCACACAGGGGCTAAATATTGGTTTTGAATTTTTCATTTATACATGCTGATCATAACAGCCTCCAAAAAAATCAAAGATGTGCATTGGGGTGAGATACACCTTAAAACAATTTTTCGGAGCGAGCTGAGCGATTTCTGACGTGCCGTTGATCAACGGTAACGTCACACAGGGGCTAAATATTGGTTTTGAATTTTTCATTTATACATGCTGATCACTACAGCCTCCAAAAATATCAAAGATGTGCATTGGGGTCAGATACACCTTAAAACAATTTTTCGGAGCGACCTGAGCGATTTCTGACGTGCCGATGATCAACGGTAACGTCAGAAAGGGGCCAAATATTGGTTTTGAATTTTTTAAAAATACATGCTGATCACTACAGCCTCCAAAAAAATCAAATATGTGCATTGGGGTGAGATACACCTTCAAACAATTTTTCGGAGCGAGCTGAGCGATTTCTGACGTGCCGTTGATCAACGGTAACGTCACACAGGGGCTAAATATTGGTTTTGAATTTTTCATTTATACATGCTGATCACTACAGCCTCCAAAAATATCAAAGATGTGCATTGGGGTCAGATACACCTTAAAACAATTTTTCGGAGCGAGCTGAGCGATTTCTGACATGCCGATGATCAACGGCAGCGTCACACAGGGGCCAAATATTGAATTTGAATTTTTCAAGAATACATGCTGATCACTACAGCCTCCAAAAAAATCACAAATGTGGTGTGGGGTGAGATACACTTCAGAACAAAATTTCAGAGCCAGCCAATCGATTTCTGACGTGCCGTTGATCAACGGTAACGTCACACAGGGGCTAAATATTGGTTTTGAATTTTTCATTTATACATGCTGATCGCTACAGCCTCCAAAAAAATCAAAGATGTGCATTGGGGTGAGATACACCTTAAAACAAAATTTCAGAGTCACCCAATCGATTTGTGACATGCCGATGATCAACGGCAGTGTCACACAGGGGCCAAATATTGAATTTGAATTTTTCAAGAATACATGCTGATCACTACAGCCTCCAAAAAAATCAAAGATGTGCATTGGGGTGAGATACACCTTAAAACAATTTTTCGGAGCGAGCTGAGCGATTTCTGACGTGCCGATGATCAACGGTAACGTCAGAAAGGGGCCAAATATTGGTTTTGAATTTTTTAAAAATACATGCTGATCACTACAGCCTCCAAAAAAATCAAAGATGTGCATTGGGGTGAGATACACCTTCAAACAATTTTTCGGAGCGAGCTGAGCGATTTCTGACGTGCCGTTGATCAACGGTAACGTCACACAGGGGCTAAATATTGGTTTTGAATTTTTCATTTATACATGCTGATCACTACAGCCTCCAAAAATATCAAAGATGTGCATTGGGGTCAGATACACCTTAAAACAATTTTTCGGAGCGAGCTGAGCGATTTCTGACATGCCGATGATCAACGGCAGCGTCACACAGGGGCCAAATATTGAATTTGAATTTTTCAAGAATACATGCTGATCACTACAGCCTCCAAAAAAATCACAAATGTGGTGTGGGGTGAGATACACTTCAGAACAAAATTTCAGAGCCAGCCAATCGATTTCTGACGTGCCGTTGATCAACGGTAACGTCACACAGGGGCTAAATATTGGTTTTGAATTTTTCATTTATACATGCTGATCACTACAGCCTCCAAAAAAATCAAAGATGTGCATTGGGGTGAGATACACCTTCAAACAATTTTTCGGAGCGAGCTGAGCGATTTCTGACGTGCCGATGATCAACGGTAACGTCAGAAAGGGGCCAAATATTGGTTTTGAATTTTTCAAGAATACATGCTGATCACTACAGCCTCCAAAAAAAATCAAAGATGTCCATTGGGGTGAGATACACCTTAAAACAATTTTTCGGAGTGAGCTGAGCGATTTCTGACGTGCCGATGATCAACGGTAACGTCAGAAAGGGGCCAAATATTAGTTTTGAATTTTTCAAGAATAAATGCTGATCACTACAGCCTCCAAAAAAATCAAAGATGTGCATTGGGGTGAGATACACCTTCAAACAAAATTTCAGAGTCACCCAATCGATTTGTGACATGCCGATGATCAACGGCAGCGTCACACAGGGGCTAAATATTGAATTTGAATTTTTCAAGAATACATGCTGATCACTACAGCCTCCAAAAAAATCACAAATGTGGTGTGGGGTGAGATACACCTTAAAACAATTTTTCGGAGCGAGCTGAGCGATTTCTGACGTGCTGATGATCAACGGCAGCGTCACACAGGGGCGAAATATTGAATTTGAATTTTTCAAGAATACATGCTGATCACTACAGCCTCCAAAAAAATCACAAATGTGGTGTGGGGTGAGATACACCTTAAAACAATTTTTCGGAGTGAGCTGAGCGATTTCTGACGTGCCGTTGATCAACGGTAACGTCACACAGGGGCTAAATATTGGTTTTGAATTTTTCATTTATACATGCTGATCACAACAGCCTCCAAAAAAATCAAAGATGTGAATTGGGGTGAGATACACCTTAAAACAAAATTTCAGAGTCACCCAATCGATTTGTGACATGCCGATGATCAACGGCAGCGTCACACAGGGGCCAAATATTGAATTTGAATTTTTCAAGAATACATGCTGATCACTACAGCCTCCAAAAAAATCAAAGATGTGCATTGGGGTGAGATACACCTTAAAACAATTTTTCGGAGCGAGCTGAGCGATTTCTGACGTGCCGTTGATCAACGGTAACGTCACACAGGGGCTAAATATTAGTTTTGAATTTTTCATTTATACATGCTGATCACTACAGCCTCCAAAAATATCAAAGATGTGCATTGGGGTCAGATACACCTTCAAACAAAATTTCAGAGTCACCCAATCGATTTGTGACATGCCGATGATCAACGGCAGCGTCACACAGGGGCTAAATAATGAATTTGAATTTTTCAAGAATACATGCTGATCACTACAGCCTCCAAAAAAATCACAAATGTGGTGTGGGGTGAGATACACTTCAGAACAAAATTTCAGAGCCAGCCAATCGATTTCTGACGTGCCGTTGATCAACGGTAACGTCACACAGGGGCTAAATATTGGTTTTGAATTTTTCATTTATACATGCTGATCATAACAGCCTCCAAAAAAATCAAAGATGTGCATTGGGGTGAGATACACCTTAAAACAATTTTTCGGAGCGAGCTGAGCGATTTCTGACGTGCCGATGATCAACGGTAACGTCAGAAAGGGGCCAAATATTGGTTTTGAATTTTTCAAGAATACATGCTGATCACTACAGCCTCCAAAAAAATCAAAGATGTGCATTGGGGTCAGATACACTTTAAAACAATTTTTCGGAGCGACCTGAGCGATTTCTGACGTGCCGATGATCAACGGTAACGTCAGAAAGGGGCCAAATATTGGTTTTGAATTTTTCAAGAATACATGCTGATCACTACAGCCTCCAAAAAAATCAAAGATGTGCATAGGGGTGAGATACACCTTCAAACAAAATTTCAGAGTCACCCAATCGATTTGTGACATGCCGATGATCAACGGCAGCGTCACACAGGGGCTAAATATTGAATTTGAATTTTTCAAGAATACATGCTGATCACTACAGCCTCCAAAAAAATCACAAATGTGGTGTGGGGTGAGATACACTTCAGAACAAAATTTCAGAGCCAGCCAATCGATTTCTGACGTGCCGTTGATCAACGGTAACGTCACACAGGGGCTAAATATTGGTTTTGAATTTTTCATTTATACATGCTGATCATAACAGCCTCCAAAAAAATCAAAGATGTGCATTGGGGTGAGATACACCTTAAAACAATTTTTCGGAGCGAGCTGAGCGATTTCTGACGTGCCGATGATCAACGGTAACGTCAGAAAGGGGCCAAATATTGGTTTTGAATTTTTTAAAAATACATGCTGATCACTACAGCCTCCAAAAAAATCAAATATGTGCATTGGGGTGAGATACACCTTCAAACAATTTTTCGGAGCGAGCTGAGCGATTTCTGACGTGCCGTTGATCAACGGTAACGTCACACAGGGGCTAAATATTGGTTTTGAATTTTTCATTTATACATGCTGATCACTACAGCCTCCAAAAATATCAAAGATGTGCATTGGGGTCAGATACACCTTAAAACAATTTTTCGGAGCGAGCTGAGCGATTTCTGACATGCCGATGATCAACGGCAGCGTCACACAGGGGCCAAATATTGAATTTGAATTTTTCAAGAATACATGCTGATCACTACAGCCTCCAAAAAAATCACAAATGTGGTGTGGGGTGAGATACACTTCAGAACAAAATTTCAGAGCCAGCCAATCGATTTCTGACGTGCCGTTGATCAACGGTAACGTCACACAGGGGCTAAATATTGGTTTTGAATTTTTCATTTATACATGCTGATCGCTACAGCCTCCAAAAAAAATCAAAGATGTCCATTGGGGTGAGATACACCTTAAAACAATTTTTCGGAGTGAGCTGAGCGTTGATCATTTCTGACGTGCCGATGATCAACGGTAACGTCAGAAAGGGGCCAAATATTAGTTTTGAATTTTTCAAGAATAAATGCTGATCACTACAGCCTCCAAAAAAATCAAAGATGTGCATTGGGGTGAGATACACCTTCAAACAAAATTTCAGAGTCACCCAATCGATTTGTGACATGCCGATGATCAACGGCAGCGTCACACAGGGGCTAAATATTGAATTTGAATTTTTCAAGAATACATGCTGATCACTACAGCCTCCAAAAAAATCACAAATGTGGTGTGGGGTGAGATACACCTTAAAACAATTTTTCGGAGCGAGCTGAGCGATTTCTGACGTGCTGATGATCAACGGCAGCGTCACACAGGGGCGAAATATTGAATTTGAATTTTTCAAGAATACATGCTGATCACTACAGCCTCCAAAAAAATCACAAATGTGGTGTGGGGTGAGATACACTTCAGAACAACATTTCAGAGCCAGCCAATCGATTTCTGACGTGCCGTTGATCAACGGTAACGTCACACAGGGGCTAAATATTGGTTTTGAATTTTTCATTTATACATGCTGATCACTACAGCCTCCAAAAAAATCAAAGATGTGAATTGGGGTGAGATACACCTTCAAACAAAATTTCAGAGTCACCCAATCGATTTGTGACATGCCGATGATCAACGGCAGCGTCACACAGGGGCTAAATATTGAATTTGAATTTTTCAAGAATACATGCTGATCACTACAGCCTCCAAAAAAATCACAAATGTGGTGTGGGGTGAGATACACTTCAGAACAAAATTTCAGAGCCAGCCAATCGATTTCTGACGTGCCGTTGATCAACGGTAACGTCACACAGGGGCTAAATATTGGTTTTGAATTTTTCATTTATACATGCTGATCATAACAGCCTCCAAAAAAATCAAAGATGTGCATTGGGGTGAGATACACCTTAAAACAATTTTTCGGAGCGAGCTGAGCGATTTCTGACGTGCCGATGATCAACGGTAACGTCAGAAAGGGGCCAAATATTGGTTTTGAATTTTTCATTTATACATGCTGATCACTACAGCCTCCAAAAAAATCAAAGATGTGCATTGGGGTCAGATACACTTTAAAACAATTTTTCGGAGCGACCTGAGCGATTTCTGACGTGCCGATGATCAACGGTAACGTCAGAAAGGGGCCAAATATTGGTTTTGAATTTTTCAAGAATACATGCTGATCACTACAGCCTCCAAAAAAATCAAAGATGTGCATAGGGGTGAGATACACCTTCAAACAAAATTTCAGAGTCACCCAATCGATTTGTGACATGCCGATGATCAACGGCAGCGTCACACAGGGGCTAAATATTGAATTTGAATTTTTCAAGAATACATGCTGATCACTACAGCCTCCAAAAAAATCACAAATGTGGTGTGGGGTGAGATACACTTCAGAACAAAATTTCAGAGCCAGCCAATCGATTTCTGACGTGCCGTTGATCAACGGTAACGTCACACAGGGGCTAAATATTGGTTTTGAATTTTTCATTTATACATGCTGATCATAACAGCCTCCAAAAAAATCAAAGATGTGCATTGGGGTGAGATACACCTTAAAACAATTTTTCGGAGCGAGCTGAGCGATTTCTGACGTGCCGATGATCAACGGTAACGTCAGAAAGGGGCCAAATATTAGTTTTGAATTTTTCAAGAATAAATGCTGATCACTACAGCCTCCAAAAAAATCAAAGATGTGAATTGGGGTGAGATACACCTTCAAACAAAATTTCAGAGTCACCCAATCGATTTGTGACATGCCGATGATCAACGGCAGCGTCACACAGGGGCCAAATATTGAATTTGAATTTTTCAAGAATACATGCTGATCACTACAGCCTCCAAAAAAATCAAAGATGTGCATTGGGGTGAGATACACCTTAAAACAATTTTTCGGAGCGAGCTGAGCGATTTCTGACGTGCCGATGATCAACGGTAACGTCAGAAAGGGGCCAAATATTGGTTTTGAATTTTTTTAAAAAACATGCTGATCACTACAGCCTCCAAAAAAATCACAAATGTGGTGTGGGGTGAGATACACCTTCAAACAAATTTTCGGAGCGAGCTGAGCGATTTCTGACGTGCCGATGATCAACGGTAACGTCAGAAAGGGGCCAAATATTAGTTTTGAATTTTTCAAGAATAAATGCTGATCACTACAGCCTCCAAAAAAATCAAAGATGTGCATTGGGGTGGGATACACCTTTAAACAAAATTTCGGAGCGAGCTGAGCGATTTCTGACGTGCCGATGATCAACGGTAACGTCAGAAAGGGGCCAAATATTGGTTTTGAATTTTTCAAGAATACATGCTGATCACTACAGCCTCCAAAAAAATCACAAATGTGGTGTGGGGTGAGATACACCTTAAAACAATTTTTCGGAGCGAGCTGAGCGATTTCTGACGTGCTGATGATCAACGGCAGCGTCACACAGGGGCGAAATATTGAATTTGAATTTTTCAAGAATACATGCTGATCACTACAGCCTCCAAAAAAATCACAAATGTGGTGTGGGGTGAGATACACTTCAGAACAACATTTCAGAGCCAGCCAATCGATTTCTGACGTGCCGTTGATCAACGGTAACGTCACACAGGGGCTAAATATTGGTTTTGAATTTTTCATTTATACATGCTGATCACTACAGCCTCCAAAAAAATCAAAGATGTGAATTGGGGTGAGATACACCTTCAAACAAAATTTCAGAGTCACCCAATCGATTTGTGACATGCCGATGATCAACGGCAGCGTCACACAGGGGCTAAATATTGAATTTGAATTTTTCAAGAATACATGCTGATCACTACAGCCTCCAAAAAAATCACAAATGTGGTGTGGGGTGAGATACACCTTAAAACAATTTTTCGGAGCGAGCTGAGCGATTTCTGACGTGCTGATGATCAACGGCAGCGTCACACAGGGGCGAAATATTGAATTTGAATTTTTCAAGAATACATGCTGATCACTACAGCCTCCAAAAAAATCACAAATGTGGTGTGGGGTGAGATACACTTCAGAACAACATTTCAGAGCCAGCCAATCGATTTCTGACGTGCCGTTGATCAACAGTAACGTCACACAGGGGCTAAATATTGGTTTTGAATTTTTCATTTATACATGCTGATCACTACAGCCTCCAAAAAAATCAAAGATGTGCATTGGGGTGAGATACACCTTCAAACAATTTTTCGGAGCGAGCTGAGCGATTTCTGACGTGCCGATGATCAACGGTAACGTCAGAAAGTGGCCAAATATTAGTTTTGAATTTTTCAAGAATAAATGCTGATCACTACAGCCTCCAAAAAAATCAAAGATGTGCATTGGGGTCAGATACACCTTAAAACAATTTTTCGGAGCGAGCTGAGCGATTTCTGACATGCCGATGATCAACGGCAGCGTCACACAGGGGCCAAATATTGAATTTGAATTTTTCAAGAATACATGCTGATCACTACAGCCTCCAAAAAAATCACAAATGTGGTGTGGGGTGAGATACACTTCAGAACAAAATTTCAGAGCCAGCCAATCGATTTCTGACGTGCCGTTGATCAACGGTAACGTCACACAGGGGCTAAATATTGGTTTTGAATTTTTCAAGAATACATGCTGATCACTACAGCCTCCAAAAAAAATCAAAGATGTGCATTGGGGTCAGATACACCTTCAAACAATTTTTCGGAGCAAGCTGAGCGATTTCTGACGTGCCGATGATCAACGGTAACGTCAGAAAGGGGCCAAATATTAGTTTTGAATTTTTCAAAAATAAATGCTGATCACTACAGCCTCCAAAAAAATCAAAGATGTGCATTGGGGTGGGATACACCTTTAAACAAAATTTCGGAGCGAGCTGAGCGATTTCTAATGTGCCGATGATCAACGGTAACGTCAGAAAGGGGCCAAATATTAGTTTTGAATTTTTCAAGAATAAATGCTGATCACTACAGCCTCCAAAAAAAATCAAAGATGTGCATTGGGGTGGGATACACCTTTAAACAAAATTTCGGAGCGAGCTGAACGATTTCTCACGTGCCGATGATCAACGGTAACGTCAGAAAGGGGCCAAATATTGGTTTTGAATTTTTCAAGAATACATGCTGATCACTACAGCCTCCAAAAAAATCAAAGATGTGCATAGGGGTGAGATACACCTTCAAACAAAATTTCAGAGTCACCCAATCGATTTGTGACATGCCGATGATCAACGGCAGCGTCACACAGGGGCTAAATATTGAATTTGAATTTTTCAAGAATACATGCTGATCACTACAGCCTCCAAAAAAATCACAAATGTGGTGTGGGGTGAGATACACCTTAAAACAATTTTTCGGAGCGAGCTGAGCGATTTCTGACGTGCTGATGATCAACGGCAGCGTCACACAGGGGCCAAATATTGAATTTGAATTTTTCAAGAATACATGCTGATCACTACAGCCTCCAAAAAAATCACAAATGTGGTGTGGGGTGAGATACACTTCAGAACAACATTTCAGAGCCAGCCAATCGATTTCTGACGTGCCGTTGATCAACGGTAACGTCACACAGGGGCTAAATATTGGTTTTGAATTTTTCATTTATACATGCTGATCACTACAGCCTCCAAAAAAATCAAAGATGTGCATTGGGGTGAGATACACCTTCAAACAATTTTTCGGAGCGAGCTGAGCGATTTCTGACGTGCCGATGATCAACGGTAACGTCAGAAAGTGGCCAAATATTAGTTTTGAATTTTTCAAGAATAAATGCTGATCACTACAGCCTCCAAAAAAATCAAAGATGTGCATTGGGGTCAGATACACCTTAAAACAATTTTTCGGAGCGAGCTGAGCGATTTCTGACATGCCGATGATCAACGGCAGCGTCACACAGGGGCCAAATATTGAATTTGAATTTTTCAAGAATACATGCTGATCACTACAGCCTCCAAAAAAATCACAAATGTGGTGTGGGGTGAGATACACTTCAGAACAAAATTTCAGAGCCAGCCAATCGATTTCTGACGTGCCGTTGATCAACGGTAACGTCACACAGGGGCTAAATATTGGTTTTGAATTTTTCATTTATACATGCTGATCGCTACAGCCTCCAAAAAAATCAAAGATGTGCATTGGGGTGAGATACACCTTAAAACAAAATTTCAGAGTCACCCAATCGATTTGTGACATGCCGATGATCAACGGCAGTGTCACACAGGGGCCAAATATTGAATTTGAATTTTTCAAGAATACATGCTGATCACTACAGCCTCCAAAAAAATCAAAGATGTGCATTGGGGTGAGATACACCTTAAAACAATTTTTCGGAGCGAGCTGAGCGATTTCTGACGTGCCGATGATCAACGGTAACGTCAGAAAGGGGCCAAATATTGGTTTTGAATTTTTTAAAAATACATGCTGATCACTACAGCCTCCAAAAAAATCAAAGATGTGCATTGGGGTGAGATACACCTTCAAACAATTTTTCGGAGCGAGCTGAGCGATTTCTGACGTGCCGTTGATCAACGGTAACGTCACACAGGGGCTAAATATTGGTTTTGAATTTTTCATTTATACATGCTGATCACTACAGCCTTCAAAAATATCAAAGATGTGCATTGGGGTCAGATACACCTTAAAACAATTTTTCGGAGCGAGCTGAGCGATTTCTGACATGCCGATGATCAACGGCAGCGTCACACAGGGGCCAAATATTGAATTTGAATTTTTCAAGAATACATGCTGATCACTACAGCCTCCAAAAAAATCACAAATGTGGTGTGGGGTGAGATACACTTCAGAACAAAATTTCAGAGCCAGCCAATCGATTTCTGACGTGCCGTTGATCAACGGTAACGTCACACAGGGGCTAAATATTGGTTTTGAATTTTTCATTTATACATGCTGATCACTACAGCCTCCAAAAAAATCAAAGATGTGCATTGGGGTGAGATACACCTTCAAACAATTTTTCGGAGCGAGCTGAGCGATTTCTGACGTGCCGATGATCAACGGTAACGTCAGAAAGGGGCCAAATATTGGTTTTGAATTTTTCAAGAATACATGCTGATCACTACAGCCTCCAAAAAAAATCAAAGATGTCCATTGGGGTGAGATACACCTTAAAACAATTTTTCGGAGTGAGCTGAGCGATTTCTGACGTGCCGATGATCAACGGTAACGTCAGAAAGGGGCCAAATATTAGTTTTGAATTTTTCAAGAATAAATGCTGATCACTACAGCCTCCAAAAAAATCAAAGATGTGCATTGGGGTGAGATACACCTTCAAACAAAATTTCAGAGTCACCCAATCGATTTGTGACATGCCGATGATCAACGGCAGCGTCACACAGGGGCTAAATATTGAATTTGAATTTTTCAAGAATACATGCTGATCACTACAGCCTCCAAAAAAATCACAAATGTGGTGTGGGGTGAGATACACCTTAAAACAATTTTTCGGAGCGAGCTGAGCGATTTCTGACGTGCTGATGATCAACGGCAGCGTCACACAGGGTCGAAATATTGAATTTGAATTTTTCAAGAATACATGCTGATCACTACAGCCTCCAAAAAAATCACAAATGTGGTGTGGGGTGAGATACACTTCAGAACAACATTTCAGAGCCAGCCAATCGATTTCTGACGTGCCGTTGATCAACGGTAACGTCACACAGGGGCTAAATATTGGTTTTGAATTTTTCATTTATACATGCTGATCACTACAGCCTCCAAAAAAATCAAAGATGTGCATTGGGGTGAGATACACCTTCAAACAATTTTTCGGAGCGAGCTGAGCGATTTCTGACGTGCCGATGATCAACGGTAACGTCAGAAAGTGGCCAAATATTAGTTTTGAATTTTTCAAGAATAAATGCTGATCACTACAGCCTCCAAAAAAATCAAAGATGTGCATTGGGGTGAGATACACCTTAAAACAATTTTTCGGAGCGAGCTGAGCGATTTCTGACATGCCGATGATCAACGGCAGCGTCACACAGGGGCCAAATATTGAATTTGAATTTTTCAAGAATACATGCTGATCACTACAGCCTCCAAAAAAATCACAAATGTGGTGTGGGGTGAGATACACTTCAGAACAAAATTTCAGAGCCAGCCAATCGATTTCTGACGTGCCGTTGATCAACGGTAACGTCACACAGGGGCTAAATATTGGTTTTGAATTTTTCAAGAATAAATGCTGATCACTACAGCCTCCAAAAAAATCAAAGATGTGCATTGGGGTGGGATACACCTTTAAACAAAATTTCGGAGCGAGCTGAGCGATTTCTAATGTGCCGATGATCAACGGTAACGTCAGAAAGGGGCCAAATATTAGTTTTGAATTTTTCAAGAATAAATGCTGATCACTACAGCCTCCAAAAAAAATCAAAGATGTGCATTGGGGTCAGATACACTTTAAAACAATTTTTCGGAGCGACCTGAGCGATTTCTGACGTGCCGATGATCAACGGTAACGTCAGAAAGGGGCCAAATATTGGTTTTGAATTTTTCAAGAATACATGCTGATCACTACAGCCTCCAAAAAAATCAAAGATGTGCAATAGGGGTGAGATACACCTTCAAACAAAATTTCAGAGTCACCCAATCGATTTGTGACATGCCGATGATCAACGGCAGCGTCACACAGGGGCTAAATATTGAATTTGAATTTTTCAAGAATACATGCTGATCACTACAGCCTCCAAAAAAATCACAAATGTGGTGTGGGGTGAGATACACTTCAGAACAAAATTTCAGAGCCAGCCAATCGATTTCTGACGTGCCGTTGATCAACGGTAACGTCACACAGGGGCTAAATATTGGTTTTGAATTTTTCATTTATACATGCTGATCACAACAGCCTCCAAAAAAATCAAAGATGTGCATTGGGGTGAGATACACCTTAAAACAATTTTTCGGAGCGAGCTGAGCGATTTCTGACGTGCCGATGATCAACGGTAACGTCAGAAAGGGGCCAAATATTGGTTTTGAATTTTTCAAGAATACATGCTGATCACTACAGCCTCCAAAAAAATCAAACGTGCCGATGATCAACGGTAACGTCAGAAAGGGGCCAAATATTAGTTTTGAATTTTTCAAGAATAAATGCTGATCACTACAGCCTCCAAAAAAATCAAAGATGTGAATTGGGGTGAGATACACCTTAAAACAAAATTTCAGAGTCACCCAATCGATTTGTGACATGCCGATGATCAACGGCAGCGTCACACAGGGGCCAAATATTGAATTTGAATTTTTCAAGAATACATGCTGATCACTACAGCCTCCAAAAAAATCAAAGATGTGCATTGGGGTGAGATACACCTTAAAACAATTTTTCGGAGCGAGCTGAGCGATTTCTGACGTGCCGTTGATCAACGGTAACGTCACACAGGGGCTAAATATTAGTTTTGAATTTTTCATTTATACATGCTGATCACTACAGCCTCCAAAAATATCAAAGATGTGCATTGGGGTCAGATACACCTTCAAACAAAATTTCAGAGTCACCCAATCGATTTGTGACATGCCGATGATCAACGGCAGCGTCACACAGGGGCTAAATATTGAATTTGAATTTTTCAAGAATACATGCTGATCACTACAGCCTCCAAAAAAATCACAAATGTGGTGTGGGGTGAGATACACTTCAGAACAAAATTTCAGAGCCAGCCAATCGATTTCTGACGTGCCGTTGATCAACGGTAACGTCACACAGGGGCTAAATATTGGTTTTGAATTTTTCATTTATACATGCTGATCATAACAGCCTCCAAAAAAATCAAAGATGTGCATTGGGGTGAGATACACCTTAAAACAATTTTTCGGAGCGAGCTGAGCGATTTCTGACGTGCCGTTGATCAACGGTAACGTCACACAGGGGCTAAATATTAGTTTTGAATTTTTCATTTATACATGCTGATCACTACAGCCTCCAAAAATATCAAAGATGTGCATTGGGGTCAGATACACCTTCAAACAAAATTTCGGAGCGAGCTGAGCGATTTCTGACGTGCCGATGATCAACGGTAACGTCAGAAAGGGGCCAAATATTGGTTTTGAATTTTTCAAGAATACATGCTGATCACTACAGCCTCCAAAAAAATCAAACGTGCCGATGATCAACGGTAACGTCAGAAAGGGGCCAAATATTAGTTTTGAATTTTTCAAGAATAAATGCTGATCACTACAGCCTCCAAAAAAATCAAAAATGTGAATTGGGGTGAGATACACCTTAAAACAAAATTTCAGAGTCACCCAATCGATTTGTGACATGCCGATGATCAACGGCAGCGTCACACAGGGGCCAAATATTGAATTTGAATTTTTCAAGAATACATGCTGATCACTACAGCCTCCAAAAAAATCAAAGATGTGCATTGGGGTCAGATACACCTTAAAACAATTTTTCGGAGCGACCTGAGCGATTTCTGACGTGCCGATGATCAACGGTAACGTCAGAAAGGGGCCAAATATTAGTTTTGAATTTTTCAAGAATAAATGCTGATCACTACAGCCTCCAAAAAAATCAAAGATGTGAATTGGGGTGAGATACACCTTCAAACAAAATTTCAGAGTCACCCAATCGATTTGTGACATGCCGATGATCAACGGCAGCGTCACACAGGGGCCAAATATTGAATTTGAATTTTTCAAGAATACATGCTGATCACTACAGCCTCCAAAAAAATCAAAGATGTGCATTGGGGTGAGATACACCTTAAAACAATTTTTCGGAGCGAGCTGAGCGATTTCTGACGTGCCGATGATCAACGGTAACGTCAGAAAGGGGCCAAATATTGGTTTTGAATTTTTTTAAAAAACATGCTGATCACTACAGCCTCCAAAAAAATCACAAATGTGGTGTGGGGTGAGATACACCTTCAAACAAATTTTCGGAGCGAGCTGAGCGATTTCTGACGTGCCGTTGATCAACGGTAACGTCAGAAAGGGGCCAAATATTAGTTTTGAATTTTTCAAGAATAAATGCTGATCACTACAGCCTCCAAAAAAATCAAAGATGTGCATTGGGGTGGGATACACCTTTAAACAAAATTTCGGAGCGAGCTGAGCGATTTCTGACGTGCCGATGATCAACGGTAACGTCAGAAAGGGGCCAAATATTGGTTTTGAATTTTTCAAGAATACATGCTGATCACTACAGCCTCCAAAAAAATCACAAATGTGGTGTGGGGTGAGATACACCTTAAAACAATTTTTCGGAGCGAGCTGAGCGATTTCTGACGTGCTGATGATCAACGGCAGCGTCACACAGGGGCGAAATATTGAATTTGAATTTTTCAAGAATACATGCTGATCACTACAGCCTCCAAAAAAATCACAAATGTGGTGTGGGGTGAGATACACTTCAGAACAACATTTCAGAGCCAGCCAATCGATTTCTGACGTGCCGTTGATCAACGGTAACGTCACACAGGGGCTAAATATTGGTTTTGAATTTTTCATTTATACATGCTGATCACTACAGCCTCCAAAAAAATCAAAGATGTGAATTGGGGTGAGATACACCTTCAAACAAAATTTCAGAGTCACCCAATCGATTTGTGACATGCCGATGATCAACGGCAGCGTCACACAGGGGCTAAATATTGAATTTGAATTTTTCAAGAATACATGCTGATCACTACAGCCTCCAAAAAAATCACAAATGTGGTGTGGGGTGAGATACACCTTAAAACAATTTTTCGGAGCGAGCTGAGCGATTTCTGACGTGCTGATGATCAACGGCAGCGTCACACAGGGGCGAAATATTGAATTTGAATTTTTCAAGAATACATGCTGATCACTACAGCCTCCAAAAAAATCACAAATATGGTGTGGGGTGAGATACACTTCAGAACAACATTTCAGAGCCAGCCAATCGATTTCTGACGTGCCGTTGATCAACGGTAACGTCACACAGGGGCTAAATATTGGTTTTGAATTTTTCATTTATACATGCTGATCACTACAGCCTCCAAAAAAATCAAAGATGTGCATTGGGGTCAGATACACCTTAAAACAATTTTTCGGAGCGAGCTGAGCGATTTCTGACATGCCGATGATCAACGGCAGCGTCACACAGGGGCCAAATATTGAATTTGAATTTTTCAAGAATACATGCTGATCACTACAGCCTCCAAAAAAATCACAAATGTGGTGTGGGGTGAGATACACTTCAGAACAAAATTTCAGAGCCAGCCAATCGATTTCTGACGTGCCGTTGATCAACGGTAACGTCACACAGGGGCTAAATATTGGTTTTGAATTTTTCAAGAATACATGCTGATCACTACAGCCTCCAAAAAAAATCAAAGATGTGCATTGGGGTCAGATACACCTTCAAACAATTTTTCGGAGCAAGCTGAGCGATTTCTGACGTGCCGATGATCAACGGTAACGTCAGAAAGGGGCCAAATATTAGTTTTGAATTTTTCAAGAATAAATGCTGATCACTACAGCCTCCAAAAAAATCAAAGATGTGCATTGGGGTGGGATACACCTTTAAACAAAATTTCGGAGCGAGCTGAGCGATTTCTAATGTGCCGATGATCAACGGTAACGTCAGAAAGGGGCCAAATATTAGTTTTGAATTTTTCAAGAATAAATGCTGATCACTACAGCCTCCAAAAAAAATCAAAGATGTGCATTGGGGTGGGATACAACTTTAAACAAAATTTCGGAGCGAGCTGAACGATTTCTCACGTGCCGATGATCAACGGTAACGTCAGAAAGGGGCCAAATTTTGGTTTTGAATTTTTCAAGAATACATGCTGATCACTACAGCCTCCAAAAAAATCAAAGATGTGCATAGGGGTGAGATACACCTTCAAACAAAATTTCAGAGTCACCCAATCGATTTGTGACATGCCGATGATCAACGGCAGCGTCACACAGGGGCTAAATATTGAATTTGAATTTTTCAAGAATACATGCTGATCACTACAGCCTCCAAAAAAATCACAAATGTGGTGTGGGGTGAGATACACTTCAGAACAAAATTTCAGAGCCAGCCAATCGATTTCTGACGTGCCGTTGATCAACGGTAACGTCACACAGGGGCTAAATATTGGTTTTGAATTTTTCATTTATACATGCTGATCACAACAGCCTCCAAAAAAATCAAAGATGTGCATTGGGGTGAGATACACCTTAAAACAATTTTTCGGAGCGAGCTGAGCGATTTCTGACGTGCCGATGATCAACGGTAACGTCAGAAAGGGGCCAAATATTGGTTTTGAATTTTTCAAGAATACATGCTGATCACTACAGCCTCCAAAAAAATCAAACGTGCCGATGATCAACGGTAACGTCAGAAAGGGGCCAAATATTAGTTTTGAATTTTTCAAGAATAAATGCTGATCACTACAGCCTCCAAAAAAATCAAAGATGTGAATTGGGGTGAGATACACCTTAAAACAAAATTTCAGAGTCACCCAATCGATTTGTGACATGCCGATGATCAACGGCAGCGTCACACAGGGGCCAAATATTGAATTTGAATTTTTCAAGAATACATGCTGATCACTACAGCCTCCAAAAAAATCAAAGATGTGCATTGGGGTGAGATACACCTTAAAACAATTTTTCGGAGCGAGCTGAGCGATTTCTGACGTGCCGTTGATCAACGGTAACGTCACACAGGGGCTAAATATTAGTTTTGAATTTTTCATTTATACATGCTGATCACTACAGCCTCCAAAAATATCAAAGATGTGCATTGGGGTCAGATACACCTTCAAACAAAATTTCAGAGTCACCCAATCGATTTGTGACATGCCGATGATCAACGGCAGCGTCACACAGGGGCTAAATATTGAATTTGAATTTTTCAAGAATACATGCTGATCACTACAGCCTCCAAAAAAATCACAAATGTGGTGTGGGGTGAGATACACTTCAGAACAAAATTTCAGAGCCAGCCAATCGATTTCTGACGTGCCGTTGATCAACGGTAACGTCACACAGGGGCTAAATATTGGTTTTGAATTTTTCATTTATACATGCTGATCATAACAGCCTCCAAAAAAATCAAAGATGTGCATTGGGGTGAGATACACCTTAAAACAAAATTTCGGAGCGAGCTGAGCGATTTCTGACGTGCCGATGATCAACGGTAACGTCAGAAAGGGGCCAAATATTGGTTTTGAATTTTTCAAGAATACATGCTGATCACTACAGCCTCCAAAAAAATCAAAGATGTGCATTGGGGTCAGATACACTTTAAAACAATTTTTCGGAGCGACCTGAGCGATTTCTGACGTGCCGATGATCAACGGTAACGTCAGAAAGGGGCCAAATATTAGTTTTGAATTTTTCAAGAATAAATGCTGATCACTACAGCCTCCAAAAAAATCAAAGATGTGAATTGGGGTGAGATACACCTTCAAACAAAATTTCAGAGTCACCCAATCGATTTGTGACATGCCGATGATCAACGGCAGCGTCACACAGGGGCCAAATATTGAATTTGAATTTTTCAAGAATACATGCTGATCACTACAGCCTCCAAAAAAATCAAAGATGTGCATTGGGGTGAGATACACCTTAAAACAATTTTTCGGAGCGAGCTGAGCGATTTCTGACGTGCCGATGATCAACGGTAACGTCAGAAAGGGGCCAAATATTGGTTTTGAATTTTTTTAAAAAACATGCTGATCACTACAGCCTCCAAAAAAATCACAAATGTGGTGTGGGGTGAGATACACCTTCAAACAAATTTTCGGAGCGAGCTGAGCGATTTCTGACGTGCCGATGATCAACGGTAACGTCAGAAAGGGGCCAAATATTAGTTTTGAATTTTTCAAGAATAAATGCTGATCACTACAGCCTCCAAAAAAATCAAAGATGTGAATTGGGGTGAGATACACCTTCAAACAAAATTTCAGAGTCACCCAATCGATTTGTGACATGCCGATGATCAACGGCAGCGTCACACAGGGGCCAAATATTGAATTTGAATTTTTCAAGAATACATGCTGATCACTACAGCCTCCAAAAAAATCAAAGATGTGCATTGGGGTGAGATACACCTTAAAACAATTTTTCGGAGCGAGCTGAGCGATTTCTGACGTGCCGATGACCAACGGTAACGTCAGAAAGGGGCCAAATATTGGTTTTGAATTTTTTTAAAAAACATGCTGATCACTACAGCCTCCAAAAAAATCACAAATGTGGTGTGGGGTGAGATACACCTTCAAACAAATTTTCGGAGCGAGCTGAGCGATTTCTGACGTGCCGATGATCAACGGTAACGTCAGAAAGGGGCCAAATATTAGTTTTGAATTTTTCAAGAATAAATGCTGATCACTACAGCCTCCAAAAAAATCAAAGATGTGCATTGGGGTGGGATACACCTTTAAACAAAATTTCGGAGCGAGCTGAGCGATTTCTGACGTGCCGATGATCAACGGTAACGTCAGAAAGGGGCCAAATATTGGTTTTGAATTTTTCAAGAATACATGCTGATCACTACAGCCTCCAAAAAAATCACAAATGTGGTGTGGGGTGAGATACACCTTAAAACAATTTTTCGGAGCGAGCTGAGCGATTTCTGACGTGCTGATGATCAACGGCAGCGTCACACAGGGGCGAAATATTGAATTTGAATTTTTCAAGAATACATGCTGATCACTACAGCCTCCAAAAAAATCACAAATGTGGTGTGGGGTGAGATACACTTCAGAACAACATTTCAGAGCCAGCCAATCGATTTCTGACGTGCCGTTGATCAACGGTAACGTCACACAGGGGCTAAATATTGGTTTTGAATTTTTCATTTATACATGCTGATCACTACAGCCTCCAAAAAAATCAAAGATGTGAATTGGGGTGAGATACACCTTCAAACAAAATTTCAGAGTCACCCAATCGATTTGTGACATGCCGATGATCAACGGCAGCGTCACACAGGGGCTAAATATTGAATTTGAATTTTTCAAGAATACATGCTGATCACTACAGCCTCCAATAAAATCACAAATGTGGTGTGGGGTGAGATACACCTTAAAACAATTTTTCGGAGCGAGCTGAGCGATTTCTGACGTGCTGATGATCAACGGCAGCGTCACACAGGGGCGAAATATTGAATTTGAATTTTTCAAGAATACATGCTGATCACTACAGCCTCCAAAAAAATCACAAATGTGGTGTGGGGTGAGATACACTTCAGAACAACATTTCAGAGCCAGCCAATCGATTTCTGACGTGCCGTTGATCAACGGTAACGTCACACAGGGGCTAAATATTGGTTTTGAATTTTTCATTTATACATGCTGATCACTACAGCCTCCAAAAAAATCAAAGATGTGCATTGGGGTGAGATACACCTTCAAACAATTTTTCGGAGCGAGCTGAGCGATTTCTGACGTGCCGGTGATCACCGGTAACGTCAGAAAGTGGCCAAATATTAGTTTTGAATTTTTCAAGAATAAATGCTGATCACTACAGCCTCCAAAAAAATCAAAGATGTGCATTGGGGTCAGATACACCTTAAAACAATTTTTCGGAGCGAGCTGAGCGATTTCTGACATGCCGATGATCAACGGCAGCGTCACACAGGGGCCAAATATTGAATTTGAATTTTTCAAGAATACATGCTGATCACTACAGCCTCCAAAAAAATCACAAATGTGGTGTGGGGTGAGATACACTTCAGAACAAAATTTCAGAGCCAGCTAATCGATTTCTGACGTGCCGTTGATCAACGGTAACGTCACACAGGGGCTAAATATTGGTTTTGAATTTTTCAAGAATAAATGCTGATCACTACAGCCTCCAAAAAAATCAAAGATGTGCATTGGGGTGGGATACACCTTTAAACAAAATTTCGGAGCGAGCTGAGCGATTTCTAATGTGCCGATGATCAACGGTAACGTCAGAAAGGGGCCAAATATTAGTTTTTAATTTTTCAAGAATAAATGCTGATCACTACAGCCTCCAAAAAAATCAAAGATGTGAATTGGGGTGAGATACACCTTAAAACAAAATTTCAGAGTCACCCAATCGATTTGTGACATGCCGATGATCAACGGCAGCGTCACACAGGGGCCAAATATTGAATTTGAATTTTTCAAGAATACATGCTGATCACTACAGCCTCCAAAAAAATCAAAGATGTGCATTGGGGTGAGATACACCTTAAAACAATTTTTCGGAGCGAGCTGAGCGATTTCTGACGTGCCGTTGATCAACGGTAACGTCACACAGGGGCTAAATATTAGTTTTGAATTTTTCATTTATACATGCTGATCACTACAGCCTCCAAAAATATCAAAGATGTGCATTGGGGTCAGATACACCTTCAAACAAAATTTCAGAGTCACCCAATCGATTTGTGACATGCCGATGATCAACGGCAGCGTCACACAGGGGCTAAATATTGAATTTGAATTTTTCAAGAATACATGCTGATCACTACAGCCTCCAAAAAAATCACAAATGTGGTGTGGGGTGAGATACACTTCAGAACAAAATTTCAGAGCCAGCCAATCGATTTCTGACGTGCCGTTGATCAACGGTAACGTCACACAGGGGCTAAATATTGGTTTTGAATTTTTCATTTATACATGCTGATCATAACAGCCTCCAAAAAAATCAAAGATGTGCATTGGGGTGAGATACACCTTAAAACAATTTTTCGGAGCGAGCTGAGCGATTTCTGACGTGCCGATGATCAACGGTAACGTCAGAAAGGGGCCAAATATTGGTTTTGAATTTTTCAAGAATACATGCTGATCACTACAGCCTCCAAAAAAATCAAAGATGTGCATTGGGGTCAGATACACTTTAAAACAATTTTTCGGAGCGACCTGAGCGATTTCTGACGTGCCGATGATCAACGGTAACGTCAGAAAGGGGCCAAATATTAGTTTTGAATTTTTCAAGAATAAATGCTGATCACTACAGCCTCCAAAAAAATCAAAGATGTGAATTGGGGTGAGATACACCTTCAAACAAAATTTCAGAGTCACCCAATCGATTTGTGACATGCCGATGATCAACGGCAGCGTCACACAGGGGCCAAATATTGAATTTGAATATTTCAAGAATACATGCTGATCACTACAGCCTCCAAAAAAATCAAAGATGTGCATTGGGGTGAGATACACCTTAAAACAATTTTTCGGAGCGAGCTGAGCGATTTCTGACGTGCCGATGATCAACGGTAACGTCAGAAAGGGGCCAAATATTGGTTTTGAATTTTTTTAAAAAACATGCTGATCACTACAGCCTCCAAAAAAATCACAAATGTGGTGTGGGGTGAGATACACCTTCAAACAAATTTTCGGAGCGAGCTGAGCGATTTCTGACGTGCCGATGATCAACGGTAACGTCAGAAAGGGGCCAAATATTAGTTTTGAATTTTTCAAGAATAAATGCTGATCACTACAGCCTCCAAAAAAATCAAAGATGTGAATTGGGGTGAGATACACCTTCAAACAAAATTTCAGAGTCACCCAATCGATTTGTGACATGCCGATGATCAACGGCAGCGTCACACAGGGGCCAAATATTGAATTTGAATTTTTCAAGAATACATGCTGATCACTACAGCCTCCAAAAAAATCAAAGATGTGCATTGGGGTGAGATACACCTTAAAACAATTTTTCGGAGCGAGCTGAGCGATTTCTGACATGCCGATGATCAACGGCAGCGTCACACAGGGGCCAAATATTGAATTTGAATTTTTCAAGAATACATGCTGATCACTACAGCCTCCAAAAAAATCACAAATGTGGTGTGGGGTGAGATACACTTCAGAACAAAATTTCAGAGCCAGCTAATCGATTTCTGACGTGCCGTTGATCAACGGTAACGTCACACAGGGGCTAAATATTGGTTTTGAATTTTTCAAGAATAAATGCTGATCACTACAGCCTCCAAAAAAATCAAAGATGTGCATTGGGGTGGGATACACCTTTAAACAAAATTTCGGAGCGAGCTGAGCGATTTCTAATGTGCCGATGATCAACGGTAACGTCAGAAAGGGGCCAAATATTAGTTTTTAATTTTTCAAGAATAAATGCTGATCACTACAGCCTCCAAAAAAATCAAAGATGTGAATTGGGGTGAGATACACCTTAAAACAAAATTTCAGAGTCACCCAATCGATTTGTGACATGCCGATGATCAACGGCAGCGTCACACAGGGGCTAAATATTGAATTTGAATTTTTCAAGAATACATGCTGATCACTACAGCCTCCAAAAAAATCACAAATGTGGTGTGGGGTGAGATACACTTCAGAACAAAATTTCAGAGCCAGCCAATCGATTTCTGACGTGCCGTTGATCAACGGTAACGTCACACAGGGGCTAAATATTGGTTTTGAATTTTTCATTTATACATGCTGATCATAACAGCCTCCAAAAAAATCAAAGATGTGCATTGGGGTGAGATACACCTTAAAACAATTTTTCGGAGCGAGCTGAGCGATTTCTGACGTGCCGATGATCAACGGTAACGTCAGAAAGGGGCCAAATATTGGTTTTGAATTTTTCAAGAATACATGCTGATCACTACAGCCTCCAAAAAAATCAAAGATGTGCATTGGGGTCAGATACACCTTAAAACAATTTTTCGGAGCGACCTGAGCGATTTCTGACGTGCCGATGATCAACGGTAACGTCAGAAAGGGGCCAAATATTAGTTTTGAATTTTTCAAGAATAAATGCTGATCACTACAGCCTCCAAAAAAATCAAAGATGTGAATTGGGGTGAGATACACCTTCAAACAAAATTTCAGAGTCACCCAATCGATTTGTGACATGCCGATGATCAACGGCAGCGTCACACAGGGGCCAAATATTGAATTTGAATTTTTCAAGAATACATGCTGATCACTACAGCCTCCAAAAAAATCAAAGATGTGCATTGGGGTGAGATACACCTTAAAACAATTTTTCGGAGCGAGCTGAGCGATTTCTGACGTGCCGATGATCAACGGTAACGTCAGAAAGGGGCCAAATATTGGTTTTGAATTTTTTTAAAAAACATGCTGATCACTACAGCCTCCAAAAAAATCACAAATGTGGTGTGGGGTGAGATACACCTTCAAACAAATTTTCGGAGCGAGCTGAGCGATTTCTGACGTGCCGATGATCAACGGTAACGTCAGAAAGGGGCCAAATATTAGTTTTGAATTTTTCAAGAATAAATGCTGATCACTACAGCCTCCAAAAAAATCAAAGATGTGCATTGGGGTGGGATACACCTTTAAACAAAATTTCGGAGCGAGCTGAGCGATTTCTGACGTGCCGATGATCAACGGTAACGTCAGAAAGGGGCCAAATATTGGTTTTGAATTTTTCAAGAATACATGCTGATCACTACAGCCTCCAAAAAATTCACAAATGTGGTGTGGGGTGAGATACACCTTAAAACAATTTTTCGGAGCGAGCTGAGCGATTTCTGACGTGCTGATGATCAACGGCAGCGTCACACAGGGGCTAAATATTGAATTTGAATTTTTCAAGAATACATGCTGATCACTACAGCCTCCAAAAAAATCACAAATGTGGTGTGGGGTGAGATACACTTCAGAACAACATTTCAGAGCCAGCCAATCGATTTCTGACGTGCCGTTGATCAACGGTAACGTCACACAGGGGCTAAATATTGGTTTTGAATTTTTCATTTATACATGCTGATCACTACAGCCTCCAAAAAAATCAAAGATGTGAATTGGGGTGAGATACACCTTCAAACAAAATTTCAGAGTCACCCAATCGATTTGTGACATGCCGATGATCAACGGCAGCGTCACACAGGGGCTAAATATTGAATTTGAATTTTTCAAGAATACATGCTGATCACTACAGCCTCCAAAAAAATCACAAATGTGGTGTGGGGTGAGATACACCTTAAAACAATTTTTCGGAGCGAGCTGAGCGATTTCTGACGTGCTGATGATCAACGGCAGCGTCACACAGGGGCGAAATATTGAATTTGAATTTTTCAAGAATACATGCTGATCACTACAGCCTCCAAAAAAATCACAAATGTGGTGTGGGGTGAGATACACTTCAGAACAACATTTCAGAGCCAGCCAATCGATTTCTGACGTGCCGTTGATCAACAGTAACGTCACACAGGGGCTAAATATTGGTTTTGAATTTTTCATTTATACATGCTGATCACTACAGCCTCCAAAAAAATCAAAGATGTGCATTGGGGTGAGATACACCTTCAAACAATTTTTCGGAGCGAGCTGAGCGATTTCTGACGTGCCGATGATCAACGGTAACGTCAGAAAGTGGCCAAATATTAGTTTTGAATTTTTCAAGAATAAATGCTGATCACTACAGCCTCCAAAAAAATCAAAGATGTGCATTCGGGTCAGATACACCTTAAAACAATTTTTCGGAGCGAGCTGAGCGATTTGTGACATGCCGATGATCAACGGCAGCGTCACACAGGGGCCAAATATTGAATTTGAATTTTTCAAGAATACATGCTGATCACTACAGCCTCCAAAAAAATCACAAATGTGGTGTGGGGTGAGATACACTTCAGAACAAAATTTCAGAGCCAGCCAATCGATTTCTGACGTGCCGTTGATCAACGGTAACGTCACACAGGGGCTAAATATTGGTTTTGAATTTTTCAAGAATACATGCTGATCACTACAGCCTCCAAAAAAAATCAAAGATGTGCATTGGGGTCAGATACACCTTCAAACAATTTTTCGGAGCAAGCTGAGCGATTTCTGACGTGCCGATGATCAACGGTAACGTCAGAAAGGGGCCAAATATTAGTTTTGAATTTTTCAAGAATAAATGCTGATCACTACAGCCTCCAAAAAAATCAAAGATGTGCATTGGGGTGGGATACACCTTTAAACAAAATTTCGGAGCGAGCTGAGCGATTTCTAATGTGCCGATGATCAACGGTAACGTCAGAAAGGGGCCAAATATTAGTTTTGAATTTTTCAAGAATAAATGCTGATCACTACAGCCTCCAAAAAAAATCAAAGATGTGCATTGGGGTGGGATACAACTTTAAACAAAATTTCGGAGCGAGCTGAACGATTTCTCACGTGCCGATGATCAACGGTAACGTCAGAAAGGGGCCAAATTTTGGTTTTGAATTTTTCAAGAATACATGCTGATCACTACAGCCTCCAAAAAAATCAAAGATGTGCATAGGGGTGAGATACACCTTCAAACAAAATTTCAGAGTCACCCAATCGATTTGTGACATGCCGATGATCAACGGCAGCGTCACACAGGGGCTAAATATTGAATTTAAATTTTTCAAGAATACATGCTGATCACTACAGCCTCCAAAAAAATCACAAATGTGGTGTGGGGTGAGATACACTTCAGAACAAAATTTCAGAGCCAGCCAATCGATTTCTGACGTGCCGTTGATCAACGGTAACGTCACACAGGGGCTAAATATTGGTTTTGAATTTTTCATTTATACATGCTGATCACAACAGCCTCCAAAAAAATCAAAGATGTGCATTGGGGTGAGATACACCTTAAAACAATTTTTCGGAGCGAGCTGAGCGATTTCTGACGTGCCGATGATCAACGGTAACGTCAGAAAGGGGCCAAATATTGGTTTTGAATTTTTCAAGAATACATGCTGATCACTACAGCCTCCAAAAAAATCAAACGTGCCGATGATCAACGGTAACGTCAGAAAGGGGCCAAATATTAGTTTTGAATTTTTCAAGAATAAATGCTGATCACTACAGCCTCCAAAAAAATCAAAGATGTGAATTGGGGTGAGATACACCTTAAAACAAAATTTCAGAGTCACCCAATCGATTTGTGACATGCCGATGATCAACGGCAGCGTCACACAGGGGCCAAATATTGAATTTGAATTTTTCAAGAATACATGCTGATCACTACAGCCTCCAAAAAAATCAAAGATGTGCATTGGGGTGAGATACACCTTAAAACAATTTTTCGGAGCGAGCTGAGCGATTTCTGACGTGCCGTTGATCAACGGTAACGTCACACAGGGGCTAAATATTAGTTTTGAATTTTTCATTTATACATGCTGATCACTACAGCCTCCAAAAATATCAAAGATGTGCATTGGGGTCAGATACACCTTCAAACAAAATTTCAGAGTCACCCAATCGATTTGTGACATGCCGATGATCAACGGCAGCGTTACACAGGGGCTAAATATTGAATTTGAATTTTTCAAGAATACATGCTGATCACTACAGCCTCCAAAAAAATCACAAATGTGGTGTGGGGTGAGATACACTTCAGAACAAAATTTCAGAGCCAGCCAATCGATTTCTGACGTGCCGTTGATCAACGGTAACGTCACACAGGGGCTAAATATTGGTTTTGAATTTTTCATTTATACATGCTGATCATAACAGCCTCCAAAAAAATCAAAGATGTGCATTGGGGTGAGATACACCTTAAAACAAAATTTCGGAGCGAGCTGAGCGATTTCTGACGTGCCGATGATCAACGGTAACGTCAGAAAGGGGCCAAATATTGGTTTTGAATTTTTCAAGAATACATGCTGATCACTACAGCCTCCAAAAAAATCAAAGATGTGCATTGGGGTCAGATACACTTTAAAACAATTTTTCGGAGCGACCTGAGCGATTTCTGACGTGCCGATGATCAACGGTAACGTCAGAAAGGGGCCAAATATTAGTTTTGAATTTTTCAAGAATAAATGCTGATCACTACAGCCTCCAAAAAAATCAAAGATGTGAATTGGGGTGAGATACACCTTCAAACAAAATTTCAGAGTCACCCAATCGATTTGTGACATGCCGATGATCAACGGCAGCGTCACACAGGGGCCAAATATTGAATTTGAATTTTTCAAGAATACATGCTGATCACTACAGCCTCCAAAAAAATCAAAGATGTGCATTGGGGTGAGATACACCTTAAAACAATTTTTCGGAGCGAGCTGAGCGATTTCTGACGTGCCGATGATCAACGGTAACGTCAGAAAGGGGCCAAATAGTGGTTTTGAATTTTTTTAAAAAACATGCTGATCACTACAGCCTCCAAAAAAATCACAAATGTGGTGTGGGGTGAGATACACCTTCAAACAAATTTTCGGAGCGAGCTGAGCGATTTCTGACGTGCCGATGATCAATGGTAACGTCAGAAAGGGGCCAAATATTAGTTTTGAATTTTTCAAGAATAAATGCTGATCACTACAGCCTCCAAAAAAATCAAAGATGTGAATTGGGGTGAGATACACCTTCAAACAAAATTTCAGAGTCACCCAATCGATTTGTGACATGCCGATGATCAACGGCAGCGTCACACAGGGGCCAAATATTGAATTTGAATTTTTCAAGAATACATGCTGATCACTACAGCCTCCAAAAAAATCAAAGATGTGCATTGGGGTGAGATACACCTTAAAACAATTTTTCGGAGCGAGCTGAGCGATTTCTGACGTGCCGATGATCAACGGTAACGTCAGAAAGGGGCCAAATATTGGTTTTGAATTTTTTTAAAAAACATGCTGATCACTACAGCCTCCAAAAAAATCACAAATGTGGTGTGGGGTGAGATACACCTTCAAACAAATTTTCGGAGCGAGCTGAGCGATTTCTGACGTGCCGATGATCAACGGTAACGTCAGAAAGGGGCCAAATATTAGTTTTGAATTTTTCAAGAATAAATGCTGATCACTACAGCCTCCAAAAAAATCAAAGATGTGCATTGGGGTGGGATACACCTTTAAACAAAATTTCGGAGCGAGCTGAGCGATTTCTGACGTGCCGATGATCAACGGTAACGTCAGAAAGGGGCCAAATATTGGTTTTGAATTTTTCAAGAATACATGCTGATCACTACAGCCTCCAAAAAAATCACAAATGTGGTGTGGGGTGAGATACACCTTAAAACAATTTTTCGGAGCGAGCTGAGCGATTTCTGACGTGCTGATGATCAACGGCAGCGTCACACAGGGGCGAAATATTGAATTTGAATTTTTCAAGAATACATGCTGATCACTACAGCCTCCAAAAAAATCACAAATGTGGTGTGGGGTGAGATACACTTCAGAACAACATTTCAGAGCCAGCCAATCGATTTCTGACGTGCCGTTGATCAACGGTAACGTCACACAGGGGCTAAATATTGGTTTTGAATTTTTCATTTATACATGCTGATCACTACAGCCTCCAAAAAAATCAAAGATGTGAATTGGGGTGAGATACACCTTCAAACAAAATTTCAGAGTCACCCAATCGATTTGTGACATGCCGATGATCAACGGCAGCGTCACACAGGGGCTAAATATTGAATTTGAATTTTTCAAGAATACATGCTGATCACTACAGCCTCCAAAAAAATCACAAATGTGGTGTGGGGTGAGATACACCTTAAAACAATTTTTCGGAGCGAGCTGAGCGATTTCTGACGTGCTGATGATCAACGGCAGCGTCACACAGGGGCGAAATATTGAATTTGAATTTTTCAAGAATACATGCTGATCACTACAGCCTCCAAAAAAATCACAAATGTGGTGTGGGGTGAGATACACTTCAGAACAACATTTCAGAGCCAGCCAATCGATTTCTGACGTGCCGTTGATCAACGGTAACGTCACACAGGGGCTAAATATTGGTTTTGAATTTTTCATTTATACATGCTGATCACTACAGCCTCCAAAAAAATCAAAGATGTGCATTGGGGTGAGATACACCTTCAAACAATTTTTCGGAGCGAGCTGAGCGATTTCTGACGTGCCGGTGATCAACGGTAACGTCAGAAAGTGGCCAAATATTAGTTTTGAATTTTTCAAGAATAAATGCTGATCACTACAGCCTCCAAAAAAATCAAAGATGTGCATTGGGGTCAGATACACCTTAAAACAATTTTTCGGAGCGAGCTGAGCGATTTCTGACATGCCGATGATCAACGGCAGCGTCACACAGGGGCCAAATATTGAATTTGAATTTTTCAAGAATACATGCTGATCACTACAGCCTCCAAAAAAATCACAAATGTGGTGTGGGGTGAGATACACTTCAGAACAAAATTTCAGAGCCAGCTAATCGATTTCTGACGTGCCGTTGATCAACGGTAACGTCACACAGGGGCTAAATATTGGTTTTGAATTTTTCAAGAATAAATGCTGATCACTACAGCCTCCAAAAAAATCAAAGATGTGCATTGGGGTGGGATACACCTTTAAACAAAATTTCGGAGCGAGCTGAGCGATTTCTAATGTGCCGATGATCAACGGTAACGTCAGAAAGGGGCCAAATATTAGTTTTTAATTTTTCAAGAATAAATGCTGATCACTACAGCCTCCAAAAAAATCAAAGATGTGAATTGGGGTGAGATACACCTTAAAACAAAATTTCAGAGTCACCCAATCGATTTGTGACATGCCGATGATCAACGGCAGCGTCACACAGGGGCCAAATATTGAATTTGAATTTTTCAAGAATACATGCTGATCACTACAGCCTCCAAAAAAATCAAAGATGTGCATTGGGGTGAGATACACCTTAAAACAATTTTTCGGAGCGAGCTGAGCGATTTCTGACGTGCCGTTGATCAACGGTAACGTCACACAGGGGCTAAATATTAGTTTTGAATTTTTCATTTATACATGCTGATCACTACAGCCTCCAAAAATATCAAAGATGTGCATTGGGGTCAGATACACCTTCAAACAAAATTTCAGAGTCACCCAATCGATTTGTGACATGCCGATGATCAACGGCAGCGTCACACAGGGGCTAAATATTGAATTTGAATTTTTCAAGAATACATGCTGATCACTACAGCCTCCAAAAAAATCACAAATGTGGTGTGGGGTGAGATACACTTCAGAACAAAATTTCAGAGCCAGCCAATCGATTTCTGACGTGCCGTTGATCAACGGTAACGTCACACAGGGGCTAAATATTGGTTTTGAATTTTTCATTTATACATGCTGATCATAACAGCCTCCAAAAAAATCAAAGATGTGCATTGGGGTGAGATACACCTTAAAACAATTTTTCGGAGCGAGCTGAGCGATTTCTGACGTGCCGATGATCAACGGTAACGTCAGAAAGGGGCCAAATATTGGTTTTGAATTTTTCAAGAATACATGCTGATCACTACAGCCTCCAAAAAAATCAAAGATGTGCATTGGGGTCAGATACACTTTAAAACAATTTTTCGGAGCGACCTGAGCGATTTCTGACGTGCCGATGATCAACGGTAACGTCAGAAAGGGGCCAAATATTAGTTTTGAATTTTTCAAGAATAAATGCTGATCACTACAGCCTCCAAAAAAATCAAAGATGTGAATTGGGGTGAGATACACCTTCAAACAAAATTTCAGAGTCACCCAATCGATTTGTGACATGCCGATGATCAACGGCAGCGTCACACAGGGGCCAAATATTGAATTTGAATATTTCAAGAATACATGCTGATCACTACAGCCTCCAAAAAAATCAAAGATGTGCATTGGGGTGAGATACACCTTAAAACAATTTTTCGGAGCGAGCTGAGCGATTTCTGACGTGCCGATGATCAACGGTAACGTCAGAAAGGGGCCAAATATTGGTTTTGAATTTTTTTAAAAAACATGCTGATCACTACAGCCTCCAAAAAAATCACAAATGTGGTGTGGGGTGAGATACACCTTCAAACAAATTTTCGGAGCGACCTGAGCGATTTCTGAAGTGCCGATGATCAACGGTAACGTCAGAAAGGGGCCAAATATTAGTTTTGAATTTTTCAAGAATAAATGCTGATCACTACAGCCTCCAAAAAAATCAAAGATGTGAATTGGGGTGAGATACACCTTCAAACAAAATTTCAGAGTCACCCAATCGATTTGTGACATGCCGATGATCAACGGCAGCGTCACACAGGGGCCAAATATTGAATTTGAATTTTTCAAGAATACATGCTGATCACTACAGCCTCCAAAAAAATCAAAGATGTGCATTGGGGTGAGATACACCTTAAAACAATTTTTCGGAGCGAGCTGAGCGATTTCTGACATGCCGATGATCAACGGCAGCGTCACACAGGGGCCAAATATTGAATTTGAATTTTTCAAGAATACATGCTGATCACTACAGCCTCCAAAAAAATCACAAATGTGGTGTGGGGTGAGATACACTTCAGAACAAAATTTCAGAGCCAGCTAATCGATTTCTGACGTGCCGTTGATCAACGGTAACGTCACACAGGGGCTAAATATTGGTTTTGAATTTTTCAAGAATAAATGCTGATCACTACAGCCTCCAAAAAAATCAAAGATGTGCATTGGGGTGGGATACACCTTTAAACAAAATTTCGGAGCGAGCTGAGCGATTTCTAATGTGCCGATGATCAACGGTAACGTCAGAAAGGGGCCAAATATTAGTTTTTAATTTTTCAAGAATAAATGCTGATCACTACAGCCTCCAAAAAAATCAAAGATGTGAATTGGGGTGAGATACACCTTAAAACAAAATTTCAGAGTCACCCAATCGATTTGTGACATGCCGATGATCAACGGCAGCGTCACACAGGGGCCAAATATTGAATTTGAATTTTTCAAGAATACATGCTGATCACTACAGCCTCCAAAAAAATCAAAGATGTGCATTGGGGTGAGATACACCTTAAAACAATTTTTCGGAGCGAGCTGAGCGATTTCTGACGTGCCGTTGATCAACGGTAACGTCACACAGGGGCTAAATATTAGTTTTGAATTTTTCATTTATACATGCTGATCACTACAGCCTCCAAAAATATCAAAGATGTGCATTGGGGTCAGATACACCTTCAAACAAAATTTCAGAGTCACCCAATCGATTTGTGACATGCCGATGATCAACGGCAGCGTCACACAGGGGCTAAATATTGAATTTGAATTTTTCAAGAATACATGCTGATCACTACAGCCTCCAAAAAAATCACAAATGTGGTGTGGGGTGAGATACTCTTCAGAACAAAATTTCAGAGCCAGCCAATCGATTTCTGACGTGCCGTTGATCAACGGTAACGTCACACAGGGGCTAAATATTGGTTTTGAATTTTTCATTTATACATGCTGATCATAACAGCCTCCAAAAAAATCAAAGATGTGCATTGGGGTGAGATACACCTTAAAACAATTTTTCGGAGCGAGCTGAGCGATTTCTGACGTGCCGATGATCAACGGTAACGTCAGAAAGGGGCCAAATATTGGTTTTGAATTTTTCAAGAATACATGCTGATCACTACAGCCTCCAAAAAAATCAAAGATGTGCATTGGGGTCAGATACACTTTAAAACAATTTTTCGGAGCGACCTGAGCGATTTCTGACGTGCCGATGATCAACGGTAACGTCAGAAAGGGGCCAAATATTAGTTTTGAATTTTTCAAGAATAAATGCTGATCACTACAGCCTCCAAAAAAATCAAAGATGTGAATTGGGGTGAGATACACCTTCAAACAAAATTTCAGAGTCACCCAATCGATTTGTGACATGCCGATGATCAACGGCAGCGTCACACAGGGGCCAAATATTGAATTTGAATATTTCAAGAATACATGCTGATCACTACAGCCTCCAAAAAAATCAAAGATGTGCATTGGGGTGGGATACACCTTTAAACAAAATTTCGGAGCGAGCTGAGCGATTTCTAATGTGCCGATGATCAACGGTAACGTCAGAAAGGGGCCAAATATTAGTTTTGAATTTTTCAAGAATAAATGCTGATCACTACAGCCTCCAAAAAAAATCAAAGATGTGCATTGGGGTGGGATACAACTTTAAACAAAATTTCGGAGCGAGCTGAGCGATTTCTCACGTGCCGATGATCAACGGTAACGTCAGAAAGGGGCCAAATTTTGGTTTTGAATTTTTCAAGAATACATGCTGATCACTACAGCCTCCAAAAAAATCAAAGATGTGCATAGGGGTGAGATACACCTTCAAACAAAATTTCAGAGTCACCCAATCGATTTGTGACATGCCGATGATCAACGGCAGCGTCACACAGGGGCTAAATATTGAATTTGAATTTTTCAAGAATACATGCTGATCACTACAGCCTCCAAAAAAATCACAAATGTGGTGTGGGGTGAGATACACTTCAGAACAAAATTTCAGAGCCAGCCAATCGATTTCTGACGTGCCGTTGATCAACGGTAACGTCACACAGGGGCTAAATATTGGTTTTGAATTTTTCATTTATACATGCTGATCACAACAGCCTCCAAAAAAATCAAAGATGTGCATTGGGGTGAGATACACCTTAAAACAATTTTTCGGAGCGAGCTGAGCGATTTCTGACGTGCCGATGATCAACGGTAACGTCAGAAAGGGGCCAAATATTGGTTTTGAATTTTTCAAGAATACATGCTGATCACTACAGCCTCCAAAAAAATCAAACGTGCCGATGATCAACGGTAACGTCAGAAAGGGGCCAAATATTAGTTTTGAATTTTTCAAGAATAAATGCTGATCACTACAGCCTCCAAAAAAATCAAAGATGTGAATTGGGGTGAGATACACCTTAAAACAAAATTTCAGAGTCACCCAATCGATTTGTGACATGCCGATGATCAACGGCAGCGTCACACAGGGGCCAAATATTGAATTTGAATTTTTCAAGAATACATGCTGATCACTACAGCCTCCAAAAAAATCAAAGATGTGCATTGGGGTGAGATACACCTTAAAACAATTTTTCGGAGCGAGCTGAGCGATTTCTGACGTGCCGTTGATCAACGGTAACGTCACACAGGGGCTAAATATTAGTTTTGAATTTTTCATTTATACATGCTGATCACTACAGCCTCCAAAAATATCAAAGATGTGCATTGGGGTCAGATACACCTTCAAACAAAATTTCAGAGTCACCCAATCGATTTGTGACATGCCGATGATCAACGGCAGCGTCACACAGGGGCTAAATATTGAATTTGAATTTTTCAAGAATACATGCTGATCACTACAGCCTCCAAAAAAATCACAAATGTGGTGTGGGGTGAGATACACTTCAGAACAAAATTTCAGAGCCAGCCAATCGATTTCTGACGTGCCGTTGATCAACGGTAACGTCACACAGGGGCTAAATATTGGTTTTGAATTTTTCATTTATACATGCTGATCACAACAGCCTCCAAAAAAATCAAAGATGTGCATTGGGGTGAGATACACCTTAAAACAATTTTTCGGAGCGAGCTGAGCGATTTCTGACGTGCCGATGATCAACGGTAACGTCAGAAAGGGGCCAAATATTGGTTTTGAATTTTTCAAGAATACATGCTGATCACTACAGCCTCCAAAAAAATCAAACGTGCCGATGATCAACGGTAACGTCAGAAAGGGGCCAAATATTAGTTTTGAATTTTTCAAGAATAAATGCTGATCACTACAGCCTCCAAAAAAATCAAAGATGTGAATTGGGGTGAGATACACCTTAAAACAAAATTTCAGAGTCACCCAATCGATTTGTGACATGCCGATGATCAACGGCAGCGTCACACAGGGGCCAAATATTGAATTTGAATTTTTCAAGAATACATGCTGATCACTACAGCCTCCAAAAAAATCAAAGATGTGCATTGGGGTGAGATACACCTTAAAACAATTTTTCGGAGCGAGCTGAGCGATTTCTGACGTGCCGTTGATCAACGGTAACGTCACACAGGGGCTAAATATTAGTTTTGAATTTTTCATTTATACATGCTGATCACTACAGCCTCCAAAAATATCAAAGATGTGCATTGGGGTCAGATACACCTTCAAACAAAATTTCAGAGTCACCCAATCGATTTGTGACATGCCGATGATCAACGGCAGCGTCACACAGGGGCTAAATATTGAATTTGAATTTTTCAAGAATACATGCTGATCACTACAGCCTCCAAAAAAATCACAAATGTGGTGTGGGGTGAGATACACTTCAGAACAAAATTTCAGAGCCAGCCAATCGATTTCTGACGTGCCGTTGATCAACGGTAACGTCACACAGGGGCTAAATATTGGTTTTGAATTTTTCATTTATACATGCTGATCATAACAGCCTCCAAAAAAATCAAAGATGTGCATTGGGGTGAGATACACCTTAAAACAAAATTTCGGAGCGAGCTGAGCGATTTCTGACGTGCCGATGATCAACGGTAACGTCAGAAAGGGGCCAAATATTGGTTTTGAATTTTTCAAGAATACATGCTGATCACTACAGCCTCCAAAAAAATCAAAGATGTGCATTGGGGTCAGATACACTTTAAAACAATTTTTCGGAGCGACCTGAGCGATTTCTGACGTGCCGATGATCAACGGTAACGTCAGAAAGGGGCCAAATATTAGTTTTGAATTTTTCAAGAATAAATGCTGATCACTACAGCCTCCAAAAAAATCAAAGATGTGAATTGGGGTGAGATACACCTTCAAACAAAATTTCAGAGTCACCCAATCGATTTGTGACATGCCGATGATCAACGGCAGCGTCACACAGGGGCCAAATATTGAATTTGAATTTTTCAAGAATACATGCTGATCACTACAGCCTCCAAAAAAATCAAAGATGTGCATTGGGGTGAGATACACCTTAAAACAATTTTTCGGAGCGAGCTGAGCGATTTCTGACGTGCCGATGATCAACGGTAACGTCAGAAAGGGGCCAAATATTGGTTTTGAATTTTTTTAAAAAACATGCTGATCACTACAGCCTCCAAAAAAATCACAAATGTGGTGTGGGGTGAGATACACCTTCAAACAAATTTTCGGAGCGAGCTGAGCGATTTCTGACGTGCCGATGATCAACGGTAACGTCAGAAAGGGGCCAAATATTAGTTTTGAATTTTTCAAGAATAAATGCTGATCACTACAGCCTCCAAAAAAATCAAAGATGTGAATTGGGGTGAGATACACCTTCAAACAAAATTTCAGAGTCACCCAATCGATTTGTGACATGCCGATGATCAACGGCAGCGTCACACAGGGGCCAAATATTGAATTTGAATTTTTCAAGAATACATGCTGATCACTACAGCCTCCAAAAAAATCAAAGATGTGCATTGGGGTGAGATACACCTTAAAACAATTTTTCGGAGCGAGCTGAGCGATTTCTGACGTGCCGATGATCAACGGTAACGTCAGAAAGGGGCCAAATATTGGTTTTGAATTTTTTTAAAAAACATGCTGATCACTACAGCCTCCAAAAAAATCACAAATGTGGTGTGGGGTGAGATACACCTTCAAACAAATTTTCGGAGCGAGCTGAGCGATTTCTGACGTGCCGATGATCAACGGTAACGTCAGAAAGGGGCCAAATATTAGTTTTGAATTTTTCAAGAATAAATGCTGATCACTACAGCCTCCAAAAAAATCAAAGATGTGCATTGGGGTGGGATACACCTTTAAACAAAATTTCGGAGCGAGCTGAGCGATTTCTGACGTGCCGATGATCAACGGTAACGTCAGAAAGGGGCCAAATATTGGTTTTGAATTTTTCAAGAATACATGCTGATCACTACAGCCTCCAAAAAAATCACAAATGTGGTGTGGGGTGAGATACACCTTAAAACAATTTTTCGGAGCGAGCTGAGCGATTTCTGACGTGCTGATGATCAACGGCAGCGTCACACAGGGGCGAAATATTGAATTTGAATTTTTCAAGAATACATGCTGATCACTACAGCCTCCAAAAAAATCACAAATGTGGTGTGGGGTGAGATACACTTCAGAACAACATTTCAGAGCCAGCCAATCGATTTCTGACGTGCCGTTGATCAACGGTAACGTCACACAGGGGCTAAATATTGGTTTTGAATTTTTCATTTATACATGCTGATCACTACAGCCTCCAAAAAAATCAAAGATGTGAATTGGGGTGAGATACACCTTCAAACAAAATTTCAGAGTCACCCAATCGATTTGTGACATGCCGATGATCAACGGCAGCGTCACACAGGGGCTAAATATTGAATTTGAATTTTTCAAGAATACATGCTGATCACTACAGCCTCCAATAAAATCACAAATGTGGTGTGGGGTGAGATACACCTTAAAACAATTTTTCGGAGCGAGCTGAGCGATTTCTGACGTGCTGATGATCAACGGCAGCGTCACACAGGGGCGAAATATTGAATTTGAATTTTTCAAGAATACATGCTGATCACTACAGCCTCCAAAAAAATCACAAATGTGGTGTGGGGTGAGATACACTTCAGAACAACATTTCAGAGCCAGCCAATCGATTTCTGACGTGCCGTTGATCAACGGTAACGTCACACAGGGGCTAAATATTGGTTTTGAATTTTTCATTTATACATGCTGATCACTACAGCCTCCAAAAAAATCAAAGATGTGCATTGGGGTGAGATACACCTTCAAACAATTTTTCGGAGCGAGCTGAGCGATTTCTGACGTGCCGGTGATCACCGGTAACGTCAGAAAGTGGCCAAATATTAGTTTTGAATTTTTCAAGAATAAATGCTGATCACTACAGCCTCCAAAAAAATCAAAGATGTGCATTGGGGTCAGATACACCTTAAAACAATTTTTCGGACCGAGCTGAGCGATTTCTGACATGCCGATGATCAACGGCAGCGTCACACAGGGGCCAAATATTGAATTTGAATTTTTCAAGAATACATGCTGATCACTACAGCCTCCAAAAAAATCACAAATGTGGTGTGGGGTGAGATACACTTCAGAACAAAATTTCAGAGCCAGCTAATCGATTTCTGACGTGCCGTTGATCAACGGTAACGTCACACAGGGGCTAAATATTGGTTTTGAATTTTTCAAGAATAAATGCTGATCACTACAGCCTCCAAAAAAATCAAAGATGTGCATTGGGGTGGGATACACCTTTAAACAAAATTTCGGAGCGAGCTGAGCGATTTCTAATGTGCCGATGATCAACGGTAACGTCAGAAAGGGGCCAAATATTAGTTTTTAATTTTTCAAGAATAAATGCTGATCACTACAGCCTCCAAAAAAATCAAAGATGTGAATTGGGGTGAGATACACCTTAAAACAAAATTTCAGAGTCACCCAATCGATTTGTGACATGCCGATGATCAACGGCAGCGTCACACAGGGGCCAAATATTGAATTTGAATTTTTCAAGAATACATGCTGATCACTACAGCCTCCAAAAAAATCAAAGATGTGCATTGGGGTGAGATACACCTTAAAACAATTTTTCGGAGCGAGCTGAGCGATTTCTGACGTGCCGTTGATCAACGGTAACGTCACACAGGGGCTAAATATTAGTTTTGAATTTTTCATTTATACATGCTGATCACTACAGCCTCCAAAAATATCAAAGATGTGCATTGGGGTCAGATACACCTTCAAACAAAATTTCAGAGTCACCCAATCGATTTGTGACATGCCGATGATCAACGGCAGCGTCACACAGGGGCTAAATATTGAATTTGAATTTTTCAAGAATACATGCTGATCACTACAGCCTCCAAAAAAATCACAAATGTGGTGTGGGGTGAGATACACTTCAGAACAAAATTTCAGAGCCAGCCAATCGATTTCTGACGTGCCGTTGATCAACGGTAACGTCACACAGGGGCTAAATATTGGTTTTGAATTTTTCATTTATACATGCTGATCATAACAGCCTCCAAAAAAATCAAAGATGTGCATTGGGGTGAGATACACCTTAAAACAATTTTTCGGAGCGAGCTGAGCGATTTCTGACGTGCCGATGATCAACGGTAACGTCAGAAAGGGGCCAAATATTGGTTTTGAATTTTTCAAGAATACATGCTGATCACTACAGCCTCCAAAAAAATCAAAGATGTGCATTGGGGTCAGATACACTTTAAAACAATTTTTCGGAGCGACCTGAGCGATTTCTGACGTGCCGATGATCAACGGTAACGTCAGAAAGGGGCCAAATATTAGTTTTGAATTTTTCAAGAATAAATGCTGATCACTACAGCCTCCAAAAAAATCAAAGATGTGAATTGGGGTGAGATACACCTTCAAACAAAATTTCAGAGTCACCCAATCGATTTGTGACATGCCGATGATCAACGGCAGCGTCACACAGGGGCCAAATATTGAATTTGAATATTTCAAGAATACATGCTGATCACTACAGCCTCCAAAAAAATCAAAGATGTGCATTGGGGTGAGATACACCTTAAAACAATTTTTCGGAGCGAGCTGAGCGATTTCTGACGTGCCGATGATCAACGGTAACGTCAGAAAGGGGCCAAATATTGGTTTTGAATTTTTTTAAAAAACATGCTGATCACTACAGCCTCCAAAAAAATCACAAATGTGGTGTGGGGTGAGATACACCTTCAAACAAATTTTCGGAGCGAGCTGAGCGATTTCTGACGTGCCGATGATCAACGGTAACGTCAGAAAGGGGCCAAATATTAGTTTTGAATTTTTCAAGAATAAATGCTGATCACTACAGCCTCCAAAAAAATCAAAGATGTGAATTGGGGTGAGATACACCTTCAAACAAAATTTCAGAGTCACCCAATCGATTTGTGACATGCCGATGATCAACGGCAGCGTCACACAGGGGCCAAATATTGAATTTGAATTTTTCAAGAATACATGCTGATCACTACAGCCTCCAAAAAAATCAAAGATGTGCATTGGGGTGAGATACACCTTAAAACAATTTTTCGGAGCGAGCTGAGCGATTTCTGACATGCCGATGATCAACGGCAGCGTCACACAGGGGCCAAATATTGAATTTGAATTTTTCAAGAATACATGCTGATCACTACAGCCTCCAAAAAAATCACAAATGTGGTGTGGGGTGAGATACACTTCAGAACAAAATTTCAGAGCCAGCTAATCGATTTCTGACGTGCCGTTGATCAACGGTAACGTCACACAGGGGCTAAATATTGGTTTTGAATTTTTCAAGAATAAATGCTGATCACTACAGCCTCCAAAAAAATCAAAGATGTGCATTGGGGTGGGATACACCTTTAAACAAAATTTCGGAGCGAGCTGAGCGATTTCTAATGTGCCGATGATCAACGGTAACGTCAGAAAGGGGCCAAATATTAGTTTTTAATTTTTCAAGAATAAATGCTGATCACTACAGCCTCCAAAAAAATCAAAGATGTGAATTGGGGTGAGATACACCTTAAAACAAAATTTCAGAGTCACCCAATCGATTTGTGACATGCCGATGATCAACGGCAGCGTCACACAGGGGCTAAATATTGAATTTGAATTTTTCAAGAATACATGCTGATCACTACAGCCTCCAAAAAAATCACAAATGTGGTGTGGGGTGAGATACACTTCAGAACAAAATTTCAGAGCCAGCCAATCGATTTCTGACGTGCCGTTGATCAACGGTAACGTCACACAGGGGCTAAATATTGGTTTTGAATTTTTCATTTATACATGCTGATCATAACAGCCTCCAAAAAAATCAAAGATGTGCATTGGGGTGAGATACACCTTAAAACAATTTTTCGGAGCGAGCTGAGCGATTTCTGACGTGCCGATGATCAACGGTAACGTCAGAAAGGGGCCAAATATTGGTTTTGAATTTTTCAAGAATACATGCTGATCACTACAGCCTCCAAAAAAATCAAAGATGTGCATTGGGGTCAGATACACTTTAAAACAATTTTTCGGAGCGACCTGAGCGATTTCTGACGTGCCGATGATCAACGGTAACGTCAGAAAGGGGCCAAATATTAGTTTTGAATTTTTCAAGAATAAATGCTGATCACTACAGCCTCCAAAAAAATCAAAGATGTGAATTGGGGTGAGATACACCTTCAAACAAAATTTCAGAGTCACCCAATCGATTTGTGACATGCCGATGATCAACGGCAGCGTCACACAGGGGCCAAATATTGAATTTGAATATTTCAAGAATACATGCTGATCACTACAGCCTCCAAAAAAATCAAAGATGTGCATTGGGGTGAGATACACCTTAAAACAATTTTTCGGAGCGAGCTGAGCGATTTCTGACGTGCCGATGATCAACGGTAACGTCAGAAAGGGGCCAAATATTGGTTTTGAATTTTTTTAAAAAACATGCTGATCACTACAGCCTCCAAAAAAATCACAAATGTGGTGTGGGGTGAGATACACCTTCAAACAAATTTTCGGAGCGAGCTGAGCGATTTCTGACGTGCCGATGATCAACGGTAACGTCAGAAAGGGGCCAAATATTAGTTTTGAATTTTTCAAGAATAAATGCTGATCACTACAGCCTCCAAAAAAATCAAAGATGTGAATTGGGGTGAGATACACCTTCAAACAAAATTTCAGAGTCACCCAATCGATTTGTGACATGCCGATGATCAACGGCAGCGTCACACAGGGGCCAAATATTGAATTTGAATTTTTCAAGAATACATGCTGATCACTACAGCCTCCAAAAAAATCAAAGATGTGCATTGGGGTGAGATACACCTTAAAACAATTTTTCGGAGCGAGCTGAGCGATTTCTGACATGCCGATGATCAACGGCAGCGTCACACAGGGGCCAAATATTGAATTTGAATTTTTCAAGAATACATGCTGATCACTACAGCCTCCAAAAAAATCACAAATGTGGTGTGGGGTGAGATACACTTCAGAACAAAATTTCAGAGCCAGCTAATCGATTTCTGACGTGCCGTTGATCAACGGTAACGTCACACAGGGGCTAAATATTGGTTTTGAATTTTTCAAGAATAAATGCTGATCACTACAGCCTCCAAAAAAATCAAAGATGTGCATTGGGGTGGGATACACCTTTAAACAAAATTTCGGAGCGAGCTGAGCGATTTCTAATGTGCCGATGATCAACGGTAACGTCAGAAAGGGGCCAAATATTAGTTTTTAATTTTTCAAGAATAAATGCTGATCACTACAGCCTCCAAAAAAATCAAAGATGTGAATTGGGGTGAGATACACCTTAAAACAAAATTTCAGAGTCACCCAATCGATTTGTGACATGCCGATGATCAACGGCAGCGTCACACAGGGGCTAAATATTGAATTTGAATTTTTCAAGAATACATGCTGATCACTACAGCCTCCAAAAAAATCACAAATGTGGTGTGGGGTGAGATACACTTCAGAACAAAATTTCAGAGCCAGCCAATCGATTTCTGACGTGCCGTTGATCAACGGTAACGTCACACAGGGGCTAAATATTGGTTTTGAATTTTTCATTTATACATGCTGATCATAACAGCCTCCAAAAAAATCAAAGATGTGCATTGGGGTGAGATACACCTTAAAACAATTTTTCGGAGCGAGCTGAGCGATTTCTGACGTGCCGATGATCAACGGTAACGTCAGAAAGGGGCCAAATATTGGTTTTGAATTTTTCAAGAATACATGCTGATCACTACAGCCTCCAAAAAAATCAAAGATGTGCATTGGGGTCAGATACACCTTAAAACAATTTTTCGGAGCGACCTGAGCGATTTCTGACGTGCCGATGATCAACGGTAACGTCAGAAAGGGGCCAAATATTAGTTTTGAATTTTTCAAGAATAAATGCTGATCACTACAGCCTCCAAAAAAATCAAAGATGTGAATTGGGGTGAGATACACCTTCAAACAAAATTTCAGAGTCACCCAATCGATTTGTGACATGCCGATGATCAACGGCAGCGTCACACAGGGGCCAAATATTGAATTTGAATTTTTCAAGAATACATGCTGATCACTACAGCCTCCAAAAAAATCAAAGATGTGCATTGGGGTGAGATACACCTTAAAACAATTTTTCGGAGCGAGCTGAGCGATTTCTGACGTGCCGATGATCAACGGTAACGTCAGAAAGGGGCCAAATATTGGTTTTGAATTTTTTTAAAAAACATGCTGATCACTACAGCCTCCAAAAAAATCACAAATGTGGTGTGGGGTGAGATACACCTTCAAACAAATTTTCGGAGCGAGCTGAGCGATTTCTGACGTGCCGATGATCAACGGTAACGTCAGAAAGGGGCCAAATATTAGTTTTGAATTTTTCAAGAATAAATGCTGATCACTACAGCCTCCAAAAAAATCAAAGATGTGCATTGGGGTGGGATACACCTTTAAACAAAATTTCGGAGCGAGCTGAGCGATTTCTGACGTGCCGATGATCAACGGTAACGTCAGAAAGGGGCCAAATATTGGTTTTGAATTTTTCAAGAATACATGCTGATCACTACAGCCTCCAAAAAATTCGTAAATGTGGTGTGGGGTGAGATACACCTTAAAACAATTTTTCGGAGCGAGCTGAGCGATTTCTGACGTGCTGATGATCAACGGCAGCGTCACACAGGGGCGAAATATTGAATTTGAATTTTTCAAGAATACATGCTGATCACTACAGCCTCCAAAAAAATCACAAATGTGGTGTGGGGTGAGATACACTTCAGAACAACATTTCAGAGCCAGCCAATCGATTTCTGACGTGCCGTTGATCAACGGTAACGTCACACAGGGGCTAAATATTGGTTTTGAATTTTTCATTTATACATGCTGATCACTACAGCCTCCAAAAAAATCAAAGATGTGAATTGGGGTGAGATACACCTTCAAACAAAATTTCAGAGTCACCCAATCGATTTGTGACATGCCGATGATCAACGGCAGCGTCACACAGGGGCTAAATATTGAATTTGAATTTTTCAAGAATACATGCTGATCACTACAGCCTCCAAAAAAATCACAAATGTGGTGTGGGGTGAGATACACCTTAAAACAATTTTTCGGAGCGAGCTGAGCGATTTCTGACGTGCTGATGATCAACGGCAGCGTCACACAGGGGCGAAATATTGAATTTGAATTTTTCAAGAATACATGCTGATCACTACAGCCTCCAAAAAAATCACAAATGTGGTGTGGGGTGAGATACACTTCAGAACAACATTTCAGAGCCAGCCAATCGATTTCCAAAAAAATCAAAGATGTGCATTCGGGTCAGATACACCTTAAAACAATTTTTCGGAGCGAGCTGAGCGATTTGTGACATGCCGATGATCAACGGCAGCGTCACACAGGGGCCAAATATTGAATTTGAATTTTTCAAGAATACATGCTGATCACTACAGCCTCCAAAAAAATCACAAATGTGGTGTGGGGTGAGATACACTTCAGAACAAAATTTCAGAGCCAGCCAATCGATTTCTGACGTGCCGTTGATCAACGGTAACGTCACACAGGGGCTAAATATTGGTTTTGAATTTTTCAAGAATACATGCTGATCACTACAGCCTCCAAAAAAAATCAAAGATGTGCATTGGGGTCAGATACACCTTCAAACAATTTTTCGGAGCAAGCTGAGCGATTTCTGACGTGCCGATGATCAACGGTAACGTCAGAAAGGGGCCAAATATTAGTTTTGAATTTTTCAAGAATAAATGCTGATCACTACAGCCTCCAAAAAAATCAAAGATGTGCATTGGGGTGGGATACACCTTTAAACAAAATTTCGGAGCGAGCTGAGCGATTTCTAATGTGCCGATGATCAACGGTAACGTCAGAAAGGGGCCAAATATTAGTTTTGAATTTTTCAAGAATAAATGCTGATCACTACAGCCTCCAAAAAAAATCAAAGATGTGCATTGGGGTGGGATACAACTTTAAACAAAATTTCGGAGCGAGCTGAACGATTTCTCACGTGCCGATGATCAACGGTAACGTCAGAAAGGGGCCAAATTTTGGTTTTGAATTTTTCAAGAATACATGCTGATCACTACAGCCTCCAAAAAAATCAAAGATGTGCATAGGGGTGAGATACACCTTCAAACAAAATTTCAGAGTCACCCAATCGATTTGTGACATGCCGATGATCAACGGCAGCGTCACACAGGGGCTAAATATTGAATTTAAATTTTTCAAGAATACATGCTGATCACTACAGCCTCCAAAAAAATCACAAATGTGGTGTGGGGTGAGATACACTTCAGAACAAAATTTCAGAGCCAGCCAATCGATTTCTGACGTGCCGTTGATCAACGGTAACGTCACACAGGGGCTAAATATTGGTTTTGAATTTTTCATTTATACATGCTGATCACAACAGCCTCCAAAAAAATCAAAGATGTGCATTGGGGTGAGATACACCTTAAAACAATTTTTCGGAGCGAGCTGAGCGATTTCTGACGTGCCGATGATCAACGGTAACGTCAGAAAGGGGCCAAATATTGGTTTTGAATTTTTCAAGAATACATGCTGATCACTACAGCCTCCAAAAAAATCAAACGTGCCGATGATCAACGGTAACGTCAGAAAGGGGCCAAATATTAGTTTTGAATTTTTCAAGAATAAATGCTGATCACTACAGCCTCCAAAAAAATCAAAGATGTGAATTGGGGTGAGATACACCTTAAAACAAAATTTCAGAGTCACCCAATCGATTTGTGACATGCCGATGATCAACGGCAGCGTCACACAGGGGCCAAATATTGAATTTGAATTTTTCAAGAATACATGCTGATCACTACAGCCTCCAAAAAAATCAAAGATGTGCATTGGGGTGAGATACACCTTAAAACAATTTTTCGGAGCGAGCTGAGCGATTTCTGACGTGCCGTTGATCAACGGTAACGTCACACAGGGGCTAAATATTAGTTTTGAATTTTTCATTTATACATGCTGATCACTACAGCCTCCAAAAATATCAAAGATGTGCATTGGGGTCAGATACACCTTCAAACAAAATTTCAGAGTCACCCAATCGATTTGTGACATGCCGATGATCAACGGCAGCGTTACACAGGGGCTAAATATTGAATTTGAATTTTTCAAGAATACATGCTGATCACTACAGCCTCCAAAAAAATCACAAATGTGGTGTGGGGTGAGATACACTTCAGAACAAAATTTCAGAGCCAGCCAATCGATTTCTGACGTGCCGTTGATCAACGGTAACGTCACACAGGGGCTAAATATTGGTTTTGAATTTTTCATTTATACATGCTGATCATAACAGCCTCCAAAAAAATCAAAGATGTGCATTGGGGTCAGATACACTTTAAAACAATTTTTCGGAGCGACCTGAGCGATTTCTGACGTGCCGATGATCAACGGTAACGTCAGAAAGTGGCCAAATATTAGTTTTGAATTTTTCAAGAATAAATGCTGATCACTACAGCCTCCAAAAAAATCAAAGATGTGAATTGGGGTGAGATACACCTTCAAACAAAATTTCAGAGTCACCCAATCGATTTGTGACATGCCGATGATCAACGGCAGCGTCACACAGGGGCCAAATATTGAATTTGAATTTTTCAAGAATACATGCTGATCACTACAGCCTCCAAAAAAATCAAAGATGTGCATTGGGGTGAGATACACCTTAAAACAATTTTTCGGAGCGAGCTGAGCGATTTCTGACGTGCCGATGATCAATGGTAACGTCAGAAAGGGGCCAAATAGTGGTTTTGAATTTTTTTAAAAAACATGCTGATCACTACAGCCTCCAAAAAAATCACAAATGTGGTGTGGGGTGAGATACACCTTCAAACAAATTTTCGGAGCGAGCTGAGCGATTTCTGACGTGCCGATGATCAATGGTAACGTCAGAAAGGGGCCAAATATTAGTTTTGAATTTTTCAAGAATAAATGCTGATCACTACAGCCTCCAAAAAAATCAAAGATGTGAATTGGGGTGAGATACACCTTCAAACAAAATTTCAGAGTCACCCAATCGATTTGTGACATGCCGATGATCAACGGCAGCGTCACACAGGGGCCAAATATTGAATTTGAATTTTTCAAGAATACATGCTGATCACTACAGCCTCCAAAAAAATCAAAGATGTGCATTGGGGTGAGATACACCTTAAAACAATTTTTCGGAGCGAGCTGAGCGATTTCTGACGTGCCGATGATCAACGGTAACGTCAGAAAGGGGCCAAATATTGGTTTTGAATTTTTTTAAAAAACATGCTGATCACTACAGCCTCCAAAAAAATCACAAATGTGGTGTGGGGTGAGATACACCTTCAAACAAATTTTCGGAGCGAGCTGAGCGATTTCTGACGTGCCGATGATCAACGGTAACGTCAGAAAGGGGCCAAATATTAGTTTTGAATTTTTCAAGAATAAATGCTGATCACTACAGCCTCCAAAAAAATCAAAGATGTGCATTGGGGTGGGATACACCTTTAAACAAAATTTCGGAGCGAGCTGAGCGATTTCTGACGTGCCGATGATCAACGGTAACGTCAGAAAGGGGCCAAATATTGGTTTTGAATTTTTCAAGAATACATGCTGATCACTACAGCCTCCAAAAAAATCACAAATGTGGTGTGGGGTGAGATACACCTTAAAACAATTTTTCGGAGCGAGCTGAGCGATTTCTGACGTGCTGATGATCAACGGCAGCGTCACACAGGGGCGAAATATTGAATTTGAATTTTTCAAGAATACATGCTGATCACTACAGCCTCCAAAAAAATCACAAATGTGGTGTGGGGTGAGATACACTTCAGAACAACATTTCAGAGCCAGCCAATCGATTTCTGACGTGCCGTTGATCAACGGTAACGTCACACAGGGGCTAAATATTGGTTTTGAATTTTTCATTTATACATGCTGATCACTACAGCCTCCAAAAAAATCAAAGATGTGAATTGGGGTGAGATACACCTTCAAACAAAATTTCAGAGTCACCCAATCGATTTGTGACATGCCGATGATCAACGGCAGCGTCACACAGGGGCTAAATATTGAATTTGAATTTTTCAAGAATACATGCTGATCACTACAGCCTCCAAAAAAATCACAAATGTGGTGTGGGGTGAGATACACCTTAAAACAATTTTTCGGAGCGAGCTGAGCGATTTCTGACGTGCTGATGATCAACGGCAGCGTCACACAGGGGCGAAATATTGAATTTGAATTTTTCAAGAATACATGCTGATCACTACAGCCTCCAAAAAAATCACAAATGTGGTGTGGGGTGAGATACACTTCAGAACAACATTTCAGAGCCAGCCAATCGATTTCTGACGTGCCGTTGATCAACGGTAACGTCACACAGGGGCTAAATATTGGTTTTGAATTTTTCATTTATACATGCTGATCACTACAGCCTCCAAAAAAATCAAAGATGTGCATTGGGGTGAGATACACCTTCAAACAATTTTTCGGAGCGAGCTGAGCGATTTCTGACGTGCCGGTGATCAACGGTAACGTCAGAAAGTGGCCAAATATTAGTTTTGAATTTTTCAAGAATAAATGCTGATCACTACAGCCTCCAAAAAAATCAAAGATGTGCATTGGGGTCAGATACACCTTAAAACAATTTTTCGGAGCGAGCTGAGCGATTTCTGACATGCCGATGATCAACGGCAGCGTCACACAGGGGCCAAATATTGAATTTGAATTTTTCAAGAATACATGCTGATCACTACAGCCTCCAAAAAAATCACAAATGTGGTGTGGGGTGAGATACACTTCAGAACAAAATTTCAGAGCCAGCTAATCGATTTCTGACGTGCCGTTGATCAACGGTAACGTCACACAGGGGCTAAATATTGGTTTTGAATTTTTCAAGAATAAATGCTGATCACTACAGCCTCCAAAAAAATCAAAGATGTGCATTGGGGTGGGATACACCTTTAAACAAAATTTCGGAGCGAGCTGAGCGATTTCTAATGTGCCGATGATCAACGGTAACGTCAGAAAGGGGCCAAATATTAGTTTTTAATTTTTCAAGAATAAATGCTGATCACTACAGCCTCCAAAAAAATCAAAGATGTGAATTGGGGTGAGATACACCTTAAAACAAAATTTCAGAGTCACCCAATCGATTTGTGACATGCCGATGATCAACGGCAGCGTCACACAGGGGCCAAATATTGAATTTGAATTTTTCAAGAATACATGCTGATCACTACAGCCTCCAAAAAAATCAAAGATGTGCATTGGGGTGAGATACACCTTAAAACAATTTTTCGGAGCGAGCTGAGCGATTTCTGACGTGCCGTTGATCAACGGTAACGTCACACAGGGGCTAAATATTAGTTTTGAATTTTTCATTTATACATGCTGATCACTACAGCCTCCAAAAATATCAAAGATGTGCATTGGGGTCAGATACACCTTCAAACAAAATTTCAGAGTCACCCAATCGATTTGTGACATGCCGATGATCAACGGCAGCGTCACACAGGGGCTAAATATTGAATTTGAATTTTTCAAGAATACATGCTGATCACTACAGCCTCCAAAAAAATCACAAATGTGGTGTGGGGTGAGATACACTTCAGAACAAAATTTCAGAGCCAGCCAATCGATTTCTGACGTGCCGTTGATCAACGGTAACGTCACACAGGGGCTAAATATTGGTTTTGAATTTTTCATTTATACATGCTGATCATAACAGCCTCCAAAAAAATCAAAGATGTGCATTGGGGTGAGATACACCTTAAAACAATTTTTCGGAGCGAGCTGAGCGATTTCTGACGTGCCGATGATCAACGGTAACGTCAGAAAGGGGCCAAATATTGGTTTTGAATTTTTCAAGAATACATGCTGATCACTACAGCCTCCAAAAAAATCAAAGATGTGCATTGGGGTCAGATACACTTTAAAACAATTTTTCGGAGCGACCTGAGCGATTTCTGACGTGCCGATGATCAACGGTAACGTCAGAAAGGGGCCAAATATTAGTTTTGAATTTTTCAAGAATAAATGCTGATCACTACAGCCTCCAAAAAAATCAAAGATGTGAATTGGGGTGAGATACACCTTCAAACAAAATTTCAGAGTCACCCAATCGATTTGTGACATGCCGATGATCAACGGCAGCGTCACACAGGGGCCAAATATTGAATTTGAATATTTCAAGAATACATGCTGATCACTACAGCCTCCAAAAAAATCAAAGATGTGCATTGGGGTGAGATACACCTTAAAACAATTTTTCGGAGCGAGCTGAGCGATTTCTGACGTGCCGATGATCAACGGTAACGTCAGAAAGGGGCCAAATATTGGTTTTGAATTTTTTTAAAAAACATGCTGATCACTACAGCCTCCAAAAAAATCACAAATGTGGTGTGGGGTGAGATACACCTTCAAACAAATTTTCGGAGCGACCTGAGCGATTTCTGAAGTGCCGATGATCAACGGTAACGTCAGAAAGGGGCCAAATATTAGTTTTGAATTTTTCAAGAATAAATGCTGATCACTACAGCCTCCAAAAAAATCAAAGATGTGAATTGGGGTGAGATACACCTTCAAACAAAATTTCAGAGTCACCCAATCGATTTGTGACATGCCGATGATCAACGGCAGCGTCACACAGGGGCCAAATATTGAATTTGAATTTTTCAAGAATACATGCTGATCACTACAGCCTCCAAAAAAATCAAAGATGTGCATTGGGGTGAGATACACCTTAAAACAATTTTTCGGAGCGAGCTGAGCGATTTCTGACATGCCGATGATCAACGGCAGCGTCACACAGGGGCCAAATATTGAATTTGAATTTTTCAAGAATACATGCTGATCACTACAGCCTCCAAAAAAATCACAAATGTGGTGTGGGGTGAGATACACTTCAGAACAAAATTTCAGAGCCAGCTAATCGATTTCTGACGTGCCGTTGATCAACGGTAACGTCACACAGGGGCTAAATATTGGTTTTGAATTTTTCAAGAATAAATGCTGATCACTACAGCCTCCAAAAAAATCAAAGATGTGCATTGGGGTGGGATACACCTTTAAACAAAATTTCGGAGCGAGCTGAGCGATTTCTAATGTGCCGATGATCAACGGTAACGTCAGAAAGGGGCCAAATATTAGTTTTTAATTTTTCAAGAATAAATGCTGATCACTACAGCCTCCAAAAAAATCAAAGATGTGAATTGGGGTGAGATACACCTTAAAACAAAATTTCAGAGTCACCCAATCGATTTGTGACATGCCGATGATCAACGGCAGCGTCACACAGGGGCCAAATATTGAATTTGAATTTTTCAAGAATACATGCTGATCACTACAGCCTCCAAAAAAATCAAAGATGTGCATTGGGGTGAGATACACCTTAAAACAATTTTTCGGAGCGAGCTGAGCGATTTCTGACGTGCCGTTGATCAACGGTAACGTCACACAGGGGCTAAATATTAGTTTTGAATTTTTCATTTATACATGCTGATCACTACAGCCTCCAAAAATATCAAAGATGTGCATTGGGGTCAGATACACCTTCAAACAAAATTTCAGAGTCACCCAATCGATTTGTGACATGCCGATGATCAACGGCAGCGTCACACAGGGGCTAAATATTGAATTTGAATTTTTCAAGAATACATGCTGATCACTACAGCCTCCAAAAAAATCACAAATGTGGTGTGGGGTGAGATACTCTTCAGAACAAAATTTCAGAGCCAGCCAATCGATTTCTGACGTGCCGTTGATCAACGGTAACGTCACACAGGGGCTAAATATTGGTTTTGAATTTTTCATTTATACATGCTGATCATAACAGCCTCCAAAAAAATCAAAGATGTGCATTGGGGTGAGATACACCTTAAAACAATTTTTCGGAGCGAGCTGAGCGATTTCTGACGTGCCGATGATCAACGGTAACGTCAGAAAGGGGCCAAATATTGGTTTTGAATTTTTCAAGAATACATGCTGATCACTACAGCCTCCAAAAAAATCAAAGATGTGCATTGGGGTCAGATACACTTTAAAACAATTTTTCGGAGCGACCTGAGCGATTTCTGACGTGCCGATGATCAACGGTAACGTCAGAAAGGGGCCAAATATTAGTTTTGAATTTTTCAAGAATAAATGCTGATCACTACAGCCTCCAAAAAAATCAAAGATGTGAATTGGGGTGAGATACACCTTCAAACAAAATTTCAGAGTCACCCAATCGATTTGTGACATGCCGATGATCAACGGCAGCGTCACACAGGGGCCAAATATTGAATTTGAATATTTCAAGAATACATGCTGATCACTACAGCCTCCAAAAAAATCAAAGATGTGCATTGGGGTGGGATACACCTTTAAACAAAATTTCGGAGCGAGCTGAGCGATTTCTAATGTGCCGATGATCAACGGTAACGTCAGAAAGGGGCCAAATATTAGTTTTGAATTTTTCAAGAATAAATGCTGATCACTACAGCCTCCAAAAAAAATCAAAGATGTGCATTGGGGTGGGATACAACTTTAAACAAAATTTCGGAGCGAGCTGAGCGATTTCTCACGTGCCGATGATCAACGGTAACGTCAGAAAGGGGCCAAATTTTGGTTTTGAATTTTTCAAGAATACATGCTGATCACTACAGCCTCCAAAAAAATCAAAGATGTGCATAGGGGTGAGATACACCTTCAAACAAAATTTCAGAGTCACCCAATCGATTTGTGACATGCCGATGATCAACGGCAGCGTCACACAGGGGCTAAATATTGAATTTGAATTTTTCAAGAATACATGCTGATCACTACAGCCTCCAAAAAAATCACAAATGTGGTGTGGGGTGAGATACACTTCAGAACAAAATTTCAGAGCCAGCCAATCGATTTCTGACGTGCCGTTGATCAACGGTAACGTCACACAGGGGCTAAATATTGGTTTTGAATTTTTCATTTATACATGCTGATCACAACAGCCTCCAAAAAAATCAAAGATGTGCATTGGGGTGAGATACACCTTAAAACAATTTTTCGGAGCGAGCTGAGCGATTTCTGACGTGCCGATGATCAACGGTAACGTCAGAAAGGGGCCAAATATTGGTTTTGAATTTTTCAAGAATACATGCTGATCACTACAGCCTCCAAAAAAATCAAACGTGCCGATGATCAACGGTAACGTCAGAAAGGGGCCAAATATTAGTTTTGAATTTTTCAAGAATAAATGCTGATCACTACAGCCTCCAAAAAAATCAAAGATGTGAATTGGGGTGAGATACACCTTAAAACAAAATTTCAGAGTCACCCAATCGATTTGTGACATGCCGATGATCAACGGCAGCGTCACACAGGGGCCAAATATTGAATTTGAATTTTTCAAGAATACATGCTGATCACTACAGCCTCCAAAAAAATCAAAGATGTGCATTGGGGTGAGATACACCTTAAAACAATTTTTCGGAGCGAGCTGAGCGATTTCTGACGTGCCGTTGATCAACGGTAACGTCACACAGGGGCTAAATATTAGTTTTGAATTTTTCATTTATACATGCTGATCACTACAGCCTCCAAAAATATCAAAGATGTGCATTGGGGTCAGATACACCTTCAAACAAAATTTCAGAGTCACCCAATCGATTTGTGACATGCCGATGATCAACGGCAGCGTCACACAGGGGCTAAATATTGAATTTGAATTTTTCAAGAATACATGCTGATCACTACAGCCTCCAAAAAAATCACAAATGTGGTGTGGGGTGAGATACACTTCAGAACAAAATTTCAGAGCCAGCCAATCGATTTCTGACGTGCCGTTGATCAACGGTAACGTCACACAGGGGCTAAATATTGGTTTTGAATTTTTCATTTATACATGCTGATCACAACAGCCTCCAAAAAAATCAAAGATGTGCATTGGGGTGAGATACACCTTAAAACAATTTTTCGGAGCGAGCTGAGCGATTTCTGACGTGCCGATGATCAACGGTAACGTCAGAAAGGGGCCAAATATTGGTTTTGAATTTTTCAAGAATACATGCTGATCACTACAGCCTCCAAAAAAATCAAACGTGCCGATGATCAACGGTAACGTCAGAAAGGGGCCAAATATTAGTTTTGAATTTTTCAAGAATAAATGCTGATCACTACAGCCTCCAAAAAAATCAAAGATGTGAATTGGGGTGAGATACACCTTAAAACAAAATTTCAGAGTCACCCAATCGATTTGTGACATGCCGATGATCAACGGCAGCGTCACACAGGGGCCAAATATTGAATTTGAATTTTTCAAGAATACATGCTGATCACTACAGCCTCCAAAAAAATCAAAGATGTGCATTGGGGTGAGATACACCTTAAAACAATTTTTCGGAGCGAGCTGAGCGATTTCTGACGTGCCGTTGATCAACGGTAACGTCACACAGGGGCTAAATATTAGTTTTGAATTTTTCATTTATACATGCTGATCACTACAGCCTCCAAAAATATCAAAGATGTGCATTGGGGTCAGATACACCTTCAAACAAAATTTCAGAGTCACCCAATCGATTTGTGACATGCCGATGATCAACGGCAGCGTCACACAGGGGCTAAATATTGAATTTGAATTTTTCAAGAATACATGCTGATCACTACAGCCTCCAAAAAAATCACAAATGTGGTGTGGGGTGAGATACACTTCAGAACAAAATTTCAGAGCCAGCCAATCGATTTCTGACGTGCCGTTGATCAACGGTAACGTCACACAGGGGCTAAATATTGGTTTTGAATTTTTCATTTATACATGCTGATCATAACAGCCTCCAAAAAAATCAAAGATGTGCATTGGGGTGAGATACACCTTAAAACAAAATTTCGGAGCGAGCTGAGCGATTTCTGACGTGCCGATGATCAACGGTAACGTCAGAAAGGGGCCAAATATTGGTTTTGAATTTTTCAAGAATACATGCTGATCACTACAGCCTCCAAAAAAATCAAAGATGTGCATTGGGGTCAGATACACTTTAAAACAATTTTTCGGAGCGACCTGAGCGATTTCTGACGTGCCGATGATCAACGGTAACGTCAGAAAGGGGCCAAATATTAGTTTTGAATTTTTCAAGAATAAATGCTGATCACTACAGCCTCCAAAAAAATCAAAGATGTGAATTGGGGTGAGATACACCTTCAAACAAAATTTCAGAGTCACCCAATCGATTTGTGACATGCCGATGATCAACGGCAGCGTCACACAGGGGCCAAATATTGAATTTGAATTTTTCAAGAATACATGCTGATCACTACAGCCTCCAAAAAAATCAAAGATGTGCATTGGGGTGAGATACACCTTAAAACAATTTTTCGGAGCGAGCTGAGCGATTTCTGACGTGCCGATGATCAACGGTAACGTCAGAAAGGGGCCAAATATTGGTTTTGAATTTTTTTAAAAAACATGCTGATCACTACAGCCTCCAAAAAAATCACAAATGTGGTGTGGGGTGAGATACACCTTCAAACAAATTTTCGGAGCGAGCTGAGCGATTTCTGACGTGCCGATGATCAACGGTAACGTCAGAAAGGGGCCAAATATTAGTTTTGAATTTTTCAAGAATAAATGCTGATCACTACAGCCTCCAAAAAAATCAAAGATGTGAATTGGGGTGAGATACACCTTCAAACAAAATTTCAGAGTCACCCAATCGATTTGTGACATGCCGATGATCAACGGCAGCGTCACACAGGGGCCAAATATTGAATTTGAATTTTTCAAGAATACATGCTGATCACTACAGCCTCCAAAAAAATCAAAGATGTGCATTGGGGTGAGATACACCTTAAAACAATTTTTCGGAGCGAGCTGAGCGATTTCTGACGTGCCGATGATCAACGGTAACGTCAGAAAGGGGCCAAATATTGGTTTTGAATTTTTTTAAAAAACATGCTGATCACTACAGCCTCCAAAAAAATCACAAATGTGGTGTGGGGTGAGATACACCTTCAAACAAATTTTCGGAGCGAGCTGAGCGATTTCTGACGTGCCGATGATCAACGGTAACGTCAGAAAGGGGCCAAATATTAGTTTTGAATTTTTCAAGAATAAATGCTGATCACTACAGCCTCCAAAAAAATCAAAGATGTGCATTGGGGTGGGATACACCTTTAAACAAAATTTCGGAGCGAGCTGAGCGATTTCTGACGTGCCGATGATCAACGGTAACGTCAGAAAGGGGCCAAATATTGGTTTTGAATTTTTCAAGAATACATGCTGATCACTACAGCCTCCAAAAAAATCACAAATGTGGTGTGGGGTGAGATACACCTTAAAACAATTTTTCGGAGCGAGCTGAGCGATTTCTGACGTGCTGATGATCAACGGCAGCGTCACACAGGGGCGAAATATTGAATTTGAATTTTTCAAGAATACATGCTGATCACTACAGCCTCCAAAAAAATCACAAATGTGGTGTGGGGTGAGATACACTTCAGAACAACATTTCAGAGCCAGCCAATCGATTTCTGACGTGCCGTTGATCAACGGTAACGTCACACAGGGGCTAAATATTGGTTTTGAATTTTTCATTTATACATGCTGATCACTACAGCCTCCAAAAAAATCAAAGATGTGAATTGGGGTGAGATACACCTTCAAACAAAATTTCAGAGTCACCCAATCGATTTGTGACATGCCGATGATCAACGGCAGCGTCACACAGGGGCTAAATATTGAATTTGAATTTTTCAAGAATACATGCTGATCACTACAGCCTCCAATAAAATCACAAATGTGGTGTGGGGTGAGATACACCTTAAAACAATTTTTCGGAGCGAGCTGAGCGATTTCTGACGTGCTGATGATCAACGGCAGCGTCACACAGGGGCGAAATATTGAATTTGAATTTTTCAAGAATACATGCTGATCACTACAGCCTCCAAAAAAATCACAAATGTGGTGTGGGGTGAGATACACTTCAGAACAACATTTCAGAGCCAGCCAATCGATTTCTGACGTGCCGTTGATCAACGGTAACGTCACACAGGGGCTAAATATTGGTTTTGAATTTTTCATTTATACATGCTGATCACTACAGCCTCCAAAAAAATCAAAGATGTGCATTGGGGTGAGATACACCTTCAAACAATTTTTCGGAGCGAGCTGAGCGATTTCTGACGTGCCGGTGATCACCGGTAACGTCAGAAAGTGGCCAAATATTAGTTTTGAATTTTTCAAGAATAAATGCTGATCACTACAGCCTCCAAAAAAATCAAAGATGTGCATTGGGGTCAGATACACCTTAAAACAATTTTTCGGACCGAGCTGAGCGATTTCTGACATGCCGATGATCAACGGCAGCGTCACACAGGGGCCAAATATTGAATTTGAATTTTTCAAGAATACATGCTGATCACTACAGCCTCCAAAAAAATCACAAATGTGGTGTGGGGTGAGATACACTTCAGAACAAAATTTCAGAGCCAGCTAATCGATTTCTGACGTGCCGTTGATCAACGGTAACGTCACACAGGGGCTAAATATTGGTTTTGAATTTTTCAAGAATAAATGCTGATCACTACAGCCTCCAAAAAAATCAAAGATGTGCATTGGGGTGGGATACACCTTTAAACAAAATTTCGGAGCGAGCTGAGCGATTTCTAATGTGCCGATGATCAACGGTAACGTCAGAAAGGGGCCAAATATTAGTTTTTAATTTTTCAAGAATAAATGCTGATCACTACAGCCTCCAAAAAAATCAAAGATGTGAATTGGGGTGAGATACACCTTAAAACAAAATTTCAGAGTCACCCAATCGATTTGTGACATGCCGATGATCAACGGCAGCGTCACACAGGGGCCAAATATTGAATTTGAATTTTTCAAGAATACATGCTGATCACTACAGCCTCCAAAAAAATCAAAGATGTGCATTGGGGTGAGATACACCTTAAAACAATTTTTCGGAGCGAGCTGAGCGATTTCTGACGTGCCGTTGATCAACGGTAACGTCACACAGGGGCTAAATATTAGTTTTGAATTTTTCATTTATACATGCTGATCACTACAGCCTCCAAAAATATCAAAGATGTGCATTGGGGTCAGATACACCTTCAAACAAAATTTCAGAGTCACCCAATCGATTTGTGACATGCCGATGATCAACGGCAGCGTCACACAGGGGCTAAATATTGAATTTGAATTTTTCAAGAATACATGCTGATCACTACAGCCTCCAAAAAAATCACAAATGTGGTGTGGGGTGAGATACACTTCAGAACAAAATTTCAGAGCCAGCCAATCGATTTCTGACGTGCCGTTGATCAACGGTAACGTCACACAGGGGCTAAATATTGGTTTTGAATTTTTCATTTATACATGCTGATCATAACAGCCTCCAAAAAAATCAAAGATGTGCATTGGGGTGAGATACACCTTAAAACAATTTTTCGGAGCGAGCTGAGCGATTTCTGACGTGCCGATGATCAACGGTAACGTCAGAAAGGGGCCAAATATTGGTTTTGAATTTTTCAAGAATACATGCTGATCACTACAGCCTCCAAAAAAATCAAAGATGTGCATTGGGGTCAGATACACTTTAAAACAATTTTTCGGAGCGACCTGAGCGATTTCTGACGTGCCGATGATCAACGGTAACGTCAGAAAGGGGCCAAATATTAGTTTTGAATTTTTCAAGAATAAATGCTGATCACTACAGCCTCCAAAAAAATCAAAGATGTGAATTGGGGTGAGATACACCTTCAAACAAAATTTCAGAGTCACCCAATCGATTTGTGACATGCCGATGATCAACGGCAGCGTCACACAGGGGCCAAATATTGAATTTGAATATTTCAAGAATACATGCTGATCACTACAGCCTCCAAAAAAATCAAAGATGTGCATTGGGGTGAGATACACCTTAAAACAATTTTTCGGAGCGAGCTGAGCGATTTCTGACGTGCCGATGATCAACGGTAACGTCAGAAAGGGGCCAAATATTGGTTTTGAATTTTTTTAAAAAACATGCTGATCACTACAGCCTCCAAAAAAATCACAAATGTGGTGTGGGGTGAGATACACCTTCAAACAAATTTTCGGAGCGAGCTGAGCGATTTCTGACGTGCCGATGATCAACGGTAACGTCAGAAAGGGGCCAAATATTAGTTTTGAATTTTTCAAGAATAAATGCTGATCACTACAGCCTCCAAAAAAATCAAAGATGTGAATTGGGGTGAGATACACCTTCAAACAAAATTTCAGAGTCACCCAATCGATTTGTGACATGCCGATGATCAACGGCAGCGTCACACAGGGGCCAAATATTGAATTTGAATTTTTCAAGAATACATGCTGATCACTACAGCCTCCAAAAAAATCAAAGATGTGCATTGGGGTGAGATACACCTTAAAACAATTTTTCGGAGCGAGCTGAGCGATTTCTGACATGCCGATGATCAACGGCAGCGTCACACAGGGGCCAAATATTGAATTTGAATTTTTCAAGAATACATGCTGATCACTACAGCCTCCAAAAAAATCACAAATGTGGTGTGGGGTGAGATACACTTCAGAACAAAATTTCAGAGCCAGCTAATCGATTTCTGACGTGCCGTTGATCAACGGTAACGTCACACAGGGGCTAAATATTGGTTTTGAATTTTTCAAGAATAAATGCTGATCACTACAGCCTCCAAAAAAATCAAAGATGTGCATTGGGGTGGGATACACCTTTAAACAAAATTTCGGAGCGAGCTGAGCGATTTCTAATGTGCCGATGATCAACGGTAACGTCAGAAAGGGGCCAAATATTAGTTTTTAATTTTTCAAGAATAAATGCTGATCACTACAGCCTCCAAAAAAATCAAAGATGTGAATTGGGGTGAGATACACCTTAAAACAAAATTTCAGAGTCACCCAATCGATTTGTGACATGCCGATGATCAACGGCAGCGTCACACAGGGGCTAAATATTGAATTTGAATTTTTCAAGAATACATGCTGATCACTACAGCCTCCAAAAAAATCACAAATGTGGTGTGGGGTGAGATACACTTCAGAACAAAATTTCAGAGCCAGCCAATCGATTTCTGACGTGCCGTTGATCAACGGTAACGTCACACAGGGGCTAAATATTGGTTTTGAATTTTTCATTTATACATGCTGATCATAACAGCCTCCAAAAAAATCAAAGATGTGCATTGGGGTGAGATACACCTTAAAACAATTTTTCGGAGCGAGCTGAGCGATTTCTGACGTGCCGATGATCAACGGTAACGTCAGAAAGGGGCCAAATATTGGTTTTGAATTTTTCAAGAATACATGCTGATCACTACAGCCTCCAAAAAAATCAAAGATGTGCATTGGGGTCAGATACACCTTAAAACAATTTTTCGGAGCGACCTGAGCGATTTCTGACGTGCCGATGATCAACGGTAACGTCAGAAAGGGGCCAAATATTAGTTTTGAATTTTTCAAGAATAAATGCTGATCACTACAGCCTCCAAAAAAATCAAAGATGTGAATTGGGGTGAGATACACCTTCAAACAAAATTTCAGAGTCACCCAATCGATTTGTGACATGCCGATGATCAACGGCAGCGTCACACAGGGGCCAAATATTGAATTTGAATTTTTCAAGAATACATGCTGATCACTACAGCCTCCAAAAAAATCAAAGATGTGCATTGGGGTGAGATACACCTTAAAACAATTTTTCGGAGCGAGCTGAGCGATTTCTGACGTGCCGATGATCAACGGTAACGTCAGAAAGGGGCCAAATATTGGTTTTGAATTTTTTTAAAAAACATGCTGATCACTACAGCCTCCAAAAAAATCACAAATGTGGTGTGGGGTGAGATACACCTTCAAACAAATTTTCGGAGCGAGCTGAGCGATTTCTGACGTGCCGATGATCAACGGTAACGTCAGAAAGGGGCCAAATATTAGTTTTGAATTTTTCAAGAATAAATGCTGATCACTACAGCCTCCAAAAAAATCAAAGATGTGCATTGGGGTGGGATACACCTTTAAACAAAATTTCGGAGCGAGCTGAGCGATTTCTGACGTGCCGATGATCAACGGTAACGTCAGAAAGGGGCCAAATATTGGTTTTGAATTTTTCAAGAATACATGCTGATCACTACAGCCTCCAAAAAATTCACAAATGTGGTGTGGGGTGAGATACACCTTAAAACAATTTTTCGGAGCGAGCTGAGCGATTTCTGACGTGCTGATGATCAACGGCAGCGTCACACAGGGGCGAAATATTGAATTTGAATTTTTCAAGAATACATGCTGATCACTACAGCCTCCAAAAAAATCACAAATGTGGTGTGGGGTGAGATACACTTCAGAACAACATTTCAGAGCCAGCCAATCGATTTCTGACGTGCCGTTGATCAACGGTAACGTCACACAGGGGCTAAATATTGGTTTTGAATTTTTCATTTATACATGCTGATCACTACAGCCTCCAAAAAAATCAAAGATGTGAATTGGGGTGAGATACACCTTCAAACAAAATTTCAGAGTCACCCAATCGATTTGTGACATGCCGATGATCAACGGCAGCGTCACACAGGGGCTAAATATTGAATTTGAATTTTTCAAGAATACATGCTGATCACTACAGCCTCCAAAAAAATCACAAATGTGGTGTGGGGTGAGATACACCTTAAAACAATTTTTCGGAGCGAGCTGAGCGATTTCTGACGTGCTGATGATCAACGGCAGCGTCACACAGGGGCGAAATATTGAATTTGAATTTTTCAAGAATACATGCTGATCACTACAGCCTCCAAAAAAATCACAAATGTGGTGTGGGGTGAGATACACTTCAGAACAACATTTCAGAGCCAGCCAATCGATTTCTGACGTGCCGTTGATCAACAGTAACGTCACACAGGGGCTAAATATTGGTTTTGAATTTTTCATTTATACATGCTGATCACTACAGCCTCCAAAAAAATCAAAGATGTGCATTGGGGTGAGATACACCTTCAAACAATTTTTCGGAGCGAGCTGAGCGATTTCTGACGTGCCGATGATCAACGGTAACGTCAGAAAGTGGCCAAATATTAGTTTTGAATTTTTCAAGAATAAATGCTGATCACTACAGCCTCCAAAAAAATCAAAGATGTGCATTCGGGTCAGATACACCTTAAAACAATTTTTCGGAGCGAGCTGAGCGATTTGTGACATGCCGATGATCAACGGCAGCGTCACACAGGGGCCAAATATTGAATTTGAATTTTTCAAGAATACATGCTGATCACTACAGCCTCCAAAAAAATCACAAATGTGGTGTGGGGTGAGATACACTTCAGAACAAAATTTCAGAGCCAGCCAATCGATTTCTGACGTGCCGTTGATCAACGGTAACGTCACACAGGGGCTAAATATTGGTTTTGAATTTTTCAAGAATACATGCTGATCACTACAGCCTCCAAAAAAAATCAAAGATGTGCATTGGGGTCAGATACACCTTCAAACAATTTTTCGGAGCAAGCTGAGCGATTTCTGACGTGCCGATGATCAACGGTAACGTCAGAAAGGGGCCAAATATTAGTTTTGAATTTTTCAAGAATAAATGCTGATCACTACAGCCTCCAAAAAAATCAAAGATGTGCATTGGGGTGGGATACACCTTTAAACAAAATTTCGGAGCGAGCTGAGCGATTTCTAATGTGCCGATGATCAACGGTAACGTCAGAAAGGGGCCAAATATTAGTTTTGAATTTTTCAAGAATAAATGCTGATCACTACAGCCTCCAAAAAAAATCAAAGATGTGCATTGGGGTGGGATACAACTTTAAACAAAATTTCGGAGCGAGCTGAACGATTTCTCACGTGCCGATGATCAACGGTAACGTCAGAAAGGGGCCAAATTTTGGTTTTGAATTTTTCAAGAATACATGCTGATCACTACAGCCTCCAAAAAAATCAAAGATGTGCATAGGGGTGAGATACACCTTCAAACAAAATTTCAGAGTCACCCAATCGATTTGTGACATGCCGATGATCAACGGCAGCGTCACACAGGGGCTAAATATTGAATTTAAATTTTTCAAGAATACATGCTGATCACTACAGCCTCCAAAAAAATCACAAATGTGGTGTGGGGTGAGATACACTTCAGAACAAAATTTCAGAGCCAGCCAATCGATTTCTGACGTGCCGTTGATCAACGGTAACGTCACACAGGGGCTAAATATTGGTTTTGAATTTTTCATTTATACATGCTGATCACAACAGCCTCCAAAAAAATCAAAGATGTGCATTGGGGTGAGATACACCTTAAAACAATTTTTCGGAGCGAGCTGAGCGATTTCTGACGTGCCGATGATCAACGGTAACGTCAGAAAGGGGCCAAATATTGGTTTTGAATTTTTCAAGAATACATGCTGATCACTACAGCCTCCAAAAAAATCAAACGTGCCGATGATCAACGGTAACGTCAGAAAGGGGCCAAATATTAGTTTTGAATTTTTCAAGAATAAATGCTGATCACTACAGCCTCCAAAAAAATCAAAGATGTGAATTGGGGTGAGATACACCTTAAAACAAAATTTCAGAGTCACCCAATCGATTTGTGACATGCCGATGATCAACGGCAGCGTCACACAGGGGCCAAATATTGAATTTGAATTTTTCAAGAATACATGCTGATCACTACAGCCTCCAAAAAAATCAAAGATGTGCATTGGGGTGAGATACACCTTAAAACAATTTTTCGGAGCGAGCTGAGCGATTTCTGACGTGCCGTTGATCAACGGTAACGTCACACAGGGGCTAAATATTAGTTTTGAATTTTTCATTTATACATGCTGATCACTACAGCCTCCAAAAATATCAAAGATGTGCATTGGGGTCAGATACACCTTCAAACAAAATTTCAGAGTCACCCAATCGATTTGTGACATGCCGATGATCAACGGCAGCGTTACACAGGGGCTAAATATTGAATTTGAATTTTTCAAGAATACATGCTGATCACTACAGCCTCCAAAAAAATCACAAATGTGGTGTGGGGTGAGATACACTTCAGAACAAAATTTCAGAGCCAGCCAATCGATTTCTGACGTGCCGTTGATCAACGGTAACGTCACACAGGGGCTAAATATTGGTTTTGAATTTTTCATTTATACATGCTGATCATAACAGCCTCCAAAAAAATCAAAGATGTGCATTGGGGTCAGATACACTTTAAAACAATTTTTCGGAGCGACCTGAGCGATTTCTGACGTGCCGATGATCAACGGTAACGTCAGAAAGTGGCCAAATATTAGTTTTGAATTTTTCAAGAATAAATGCTGATCACTACAGCCTCCAAAAAAATCAAAGATGTGAATTGGGGTGAGATACACCTTCAAACAAAATTTCAGAGTCACCCAATCGATTTGTGACATGCCGATGATCAACGGCAGCGTCACACAGGGGCCAAATATTGAATTTGAATTTTTCAAGAATACATGCTGATCACTACAGCCTCCAAAAAAATCAAAGATGTGCATTGGGGTGAGATACACCTTAAAACAATTTTTCGGAGCGAGCTGAGCGATTTCTGACGTGCCGATGATCAATGGTAACGTCAGAAAGGGGCCAAATAGTGGTTTTGAATTTTTTTAAAAAACATGCTGATCACTACAGCCTCCAAAAAAATCACAAATGTGGTGTGGGGTGAGATACACCTTCAAACAAATTTTCGGAGCGAGCTGAGCGATTTCTGACGTGCCGATGATCAATGGTAACGTCAGAAAGGGGCCAAATATTAGTTTTGAATTTTTCAAGAATAAATGCTGATCACTACAGCCTCCAAAAAAATCAAAGATGTGAATTGGGGTGAGATACACCTTCAAACAAAATTTCAGAGTCACCCAATCGATTTGTGACATGCCGATGATCAACGGCAGCGTCACACAGGGGCCAAATATTGAATTTGAATTTTTCAAGAATACATGCTGATCACTACAGCCTCCAAAAAAATCAAAGATGTGCATTGGGGTGAGATACACCTTAAAACAATTTTTCGGAGCGAGCTGAGCGATTTCTGACGTGCCGATGATCAACGGTAACGTCAGAAAGGGGCCAAATATTGGTTTTGAATTTTTTTAAAAAACATGCTGATCACTACAGCCTCCAAAAAAATCACAAATGTGGTGTGGGGTGAGATACACCTTCAAACAAATTTTCGGAGCGAGCTGAGCGATTTCTGACGTGCCGATGATCAACGGTAACGTCAGAAAGGGGCCAAATATTAGTTTTGAATTTTTCAAGAATAAATGCTGATCACTACAGCCTCCAAAAAAATCAAAGATGTGCATTGGGGTGGGATACACCTTTAAACAAAATTTCGGAGCGAGCTGAGCGATTTCTGACGTGCCGATGATCAACGGTAACGTCAGAAAGGGGCCAAATATTGGTTTTGAATTTTTCAAGAATACATGCTGATCACTACAGCCTCCAAAAAAATCACAAATGTGGTGTGGGGTGAGATACACCTTAAAACAATTTTTCGGAGCGAGCTGAGCGATTTCTGACGTGCTGATGATCAACGGCAGCGTCACACAGGGGCGAAATATTGAATTTGAATTTTTCAAGAATACATGCTGATCACTACAGCCTCCAAAAAAATCACAAATGTGGTGTGGGGTGAGATACACTTCAGAACAACATTTCAGAGCCAGCCAATCGATTTCTGACGTGCCGTTGATCAACGGTAACGTCACACAGGGGCTAAATATTGGTTTTGAATTTTTCATTTATACATGCTGATCACTACAGCCTCCAAAAAAATCAAAGATGTGAATTGGGGTGAGATACACCTTCAAACAAAATTTCAGAGTCACCCAATCGATTTGTGACATGCCGATGATCAACGGCAGCGTCACACAGGGGCTAAATATTGAATTTGAATTTTTCAAGAATACATGCTGATCACTACAGCCTCCAAAAAAATCACAAATGTGGTGTGGGGTGAGATACACCTTAAAACAATTTTTCGGAGCGAGCTGAGCGATTTCTGACGTGCTGATGATCAACGGCAGCGTCACACAGGGGCGAAATATTGAATTTGAATTTTTCAAGAATACATGCTGATCACTACAGCCTCCAAAAAAATCACAAATGTGGTGTGGGGTGAGATACACTTCAGAACAACATTTCAGAGCCAGCCAATCGATTTCTGACGTGCCGTTGATCAACGGTAACGTCACACAGGGGCTAAATATTGGTTTTGAATTTTTCATTTATACATGCTGATCACTACAGCCTCCAAAAAAATCAAAGATGTGCATTGGGGTGAGATACACCTTCAAACAATTTTTCGGAGCGAGCTGAGCGATTTCTGACGTGCCGGTGATCAACGGTAACGTCAGAAAGTGGCCAAATATTAGTTTTGAATTTTTCAAGAATAAATGCTGATCACTACAGCCTCCAAAAAAATCAAAGATGTGCATTGGGGTCAGATACACCTTAAAACAATTTTTCGGAGCGAGCTGAGCGATTTCTGACATGCCGATGATCAACGGCAGCGTCACACAGGGGCCAAATATTGAATTTGAATTTTTCAAGAATACATGCTGATCACTACAGCCTCCAAAAAAATCACAAATGTGGTGTGGGGTGAGATACACTTCAGAACAAAATTTCAGAGCCAGCTAATCGATTTCTGACGTGCCGTTGATCAACGGTAACGTCACACAGGGGCTAAATATTGGTTTTGAATTTTTCAAGAATAAATGCTGATCACTACAGCCTCCAAAAAAATCAAAGATGTGCATTCGGGTGGGATACACCTTTAAACAAAATTTCGGAGCGAGCTGAGCGATTTCTAATGTGCCGATGATCAACGGTAACGTCAGAAAGGGGCCAAATATTAGTTTTTAATTTTTCAAGAATAAATGCTGATCACTACAGCCTCCAAAAAAATCAAAGATGTGAATTGGGGTGAGATACACCTTAAAACAAAATTTCAGAGTCACCCAATCGATTTGTGACATGCCGATGATCAACGGCAGCGTCACACAGGGGCCAAATATTGAATTTGAATTTTTCAAGAATACATGCTGATCACTACAGCCTCCAAAAAAATCAAAGATGTGCATTGGGGTGAGATACACCTTAAAACAATTTTTCGGAGCGAGCTGAGCGATTTCTGACGTGCCGTTGATCAACGGTAACGTCACACAGGGGCTAAATATTAGTTTTGAATTTTTCATTTATACATGCTGATCACTACAGCCTCCAAAAATATCAAAGATGTGCATTGGGGTCAGATACACCTTCAAACAAAATTTCAGAGTCACCCAATCGATTTGTGACATGCCGATGATCAACGGCAGCGTCACACAGGGGCTAAATATTGAATTTGAATTTTTCAAGAATACATGCTGATCACTACAGCCTCCAAAAAAATCACAAATGTGGTGTGGGGTGAGATACACTTCAGAACAAAATTTCAGAGCCAGCCAATCGATTTCTGACGTGCCGTTGATCAACGGTAACGTCACACAGGGGCTAAATATTGGTTTTGAATTTTTCATTTATACATGCTGATCATAACAGCCTCCAAAAAAATCAAAGATGTGCATTGGGGTGAGATACACCTTAAAACAATTTTTCGGAGCGAGCTGAGCGATTTCTGACGTGCCGATGATCAACGGTAACGTCAGAAAGGGGCCAAATATTGGTTTTGAATTTTTCAAGAATACATGCTGATCACTACAGCCTCCAAAAAAATCAAAGATGTGCATTGGGGTCAGATACACTTTAAAACAATTTTTCGGAGCGACCTGAGCGATTTCTGACGTGCCGATGATCAACGGTAACGTCAGAAAGGGGCCAAATATTAGTTTTGAATTTTTCAAGAATAAATGCTGATCACTACAGCCTCCAAAAAAATCAAAGATGTGAATTGGGGTGAGATACACCTTCAAACAAAATTTCAGAGTCACCCAATCGATTTGTGACATGCCGATGATCAACGGCAGCGTCACACAGGGGCCAAATATTGAATTTGAATATTTCAAGAATACATGCTGATCACTACAGCCTCCAAAAAAATCAAAGATGTGCATTGGGGTGAGATACACCTTAAAACAATTTTTCGGAGCGAGCTGAGCGATTTCTGACGTGCCGATGATCAACGGTAACGTCAGAAAGGGGCCAAATATTGGTTTTGAATTTTTTTAAAAAACATGCTGATCACTACAGCCTCCAAAAAAATCACAAATGTGGTGTGGGGTGAGATACACCTTCAAACAAATTTTCGGAGCGACCTGAGCGATTTCTGACGTGCCGATGATCAACGGTAACGTCAGAAAGGGGCCAAATATTAGTTTTGAATTTTTCAAGAATAAATGCTGATCACTACAGCCTCCAAAAAAATCAAAGATGTGAATTGGGGTGAGATACACCTTCAAACAAAATTTCAGAGTCACCCAATCGATTTGTGACATGCCGATGATCAACGGCAGCGTCACACAGGGGCCAAATATTGAATTTGAATTTTTCAAGAATACATGCTGATCACTACAGCCTCCAAAAAAATCAAAGATGTGCATTGGGGTGAGATACACCTTAAAACAATTTTTCGGAGCGAGCTGAGCGATTTCTGACATGCCGATGATCAACGGCAGCGTCACACAGGGGCCAAATATTGAATTTGAATTTTTCAAGAATACATGCTGATCACTACAGCCTCCAAAAAAATCACAAATGTGGTGTGGGGTGAGATACACTTCAGAACAAAATTTCAGAGCCAGCTAATCGATTTCTGACGTGCCGTTGATCAACGGTAACGTCACACAGGGGCTAAATATTGGTTTTGAATTTTTCAAGAATAAATGCTGATCACTACAGCCTCCAAAAAAATCAAAGATGTGCATTGGGGTGGGATACACCTTTAAACAAAATTTCGGAGCGAGCTGAGCGATTTCTAATGTGCCGATGATCAACGGTAACGTCAGAAAGGGGCCAAATATTAGTTTTTAATTTTTCAAGAATAAATGCTGATCACTACAGCCTCCAAAAAAATCAAAGATGTGAATTGGGGTGAGATACACCTTAAAACAAAATTTCAGAGTCACCCAATCGATTTGTGACATGCCGATGATCAACGGCAGCGTCACACAGGGGCCAAATATTGAATTTGAATTTTTCAAGAATACATGCTGATCACTACAGCCTCCAAAAAAATCAAAGATGTGCATTGGGGTGAGATACACCTTAAAACAATTTTTCGGAGCGAGCTGAGCGATTTCTGACGTGCCGTTGATCAACGGTAACGTCACACAGGGGCTAAATATTAGTTTTGAATTTTTCATTTATACATGCTGATCACTACAGCCTCCAAAAATATCAAAGATGTGCATTGGGGTCAGATACACCTTCAAACAAAATTTCAGAGTCACCCAATCGATTTGTGACATGCCGATGATCAACGGCAGCGTCACACAGGGGCTAAATATTGAATTTGAATTTTTCAAGAATACATGCTGATCACTACAGCCTCCAAAAAAATCACAAATGTGGTGTGGGGTGAGATACTCTTCAGAACAAAATTTCAGAGCCAGCCAATCGATTTCTGACGTGCCGTTGATCAACGGTAACGTCACACAGGGGCTAAATATTGGTTTTGAATTTTTCATTTATACATGCTGATCATAACAGCCTCCAAAAAAATCAAAGATGTGCATTGGGGTGAGATACACCTTAAAACAATTTTTCGGAGCGAGCTGAGCGATTTCTGACGTGCCGATGATCAACGGTAACGTCAGAAAGGGGCCAAATATTGGTTTTGAATTTTTCAAGAATACATGCTGATCACTACAGCCTCCAAAAAAATCAAAGATGTGCATTGGGGTCAGATACACTTTAAAACAATTTTTCGGAGCGACCTGAGCGATTTCTGACGTGCCGATGATCAACGGTAACGTCAGAAAGGGGCCAAATATTAGTTTTGAATTTTTCAAGAATAAATGCTGATCACTACAGCCTCCAAAAAAATCAAAGATGTGAATTGGGGTGAGATACACCTTCAAACAAAATTTCAGAGTCACCCAATCGATTTGTGACATGCCGATGATCAACGGCAGCGTCACACAGGGGCCAAATATTGAATTTGAATATTTCAAGAATACATGCTGATCACTACAGCCTCCAAAAAAATCAAAGATGTGCATTGGGGTGAGATACACCTTAAAACAATTTTTCGGAGCGAGCTGAGCGATTTCTGACGTGCCGATGATCAACGGTAACGTCAGAAAGGGGCCAAATATTGGTTTTGAATTTTTTTAAAAAACATGCTGATCACTACAGCCTCCAAAAAAATCACAAATGTGGTGTGGGGTGAGATACACCTTCAAACAAATTTTCGGAGCGAGCTGAGCGATTTCTGACGTGCCGATGATCAACGGTAACGTCAGAAAGGGGCCAAATATTAGTTTTGAATTTTTCAAGAATAAATGCTGATCACTACAGCCTCCAAAAAAATCAAAGATGTGAATTGGGGTGAGATACACCTTCAAACAAAATTTCAGAGTCACCCAATCGATTTGTGACATGCCGATGATCAACGGCAGCGTCACACAGGGGCCAAATATTGAATTTGAATTTTTCAAGAATACATGCTGATCACTACAGCCTCCAAAAAAATCAAAGATGTGCATTGGGGTGAGATACACCTTAAAACAATTTTTCGGAGCGAGCTGAGCGATTTCTGACGTGCCGATGATCAACGGTAACGTCAGAAAGGGGCCAAATATTGGTTTTGAATTTTTTTAAAAAACATGCTGATCACTACAGCCTCCAAAAAAATCACAAATGTGGTGTGGGGTGAGATACACCTTCAAACAAATTTTCGGAGCGAGCTGAGCGATTTCTGACGTGCCGATGATCAACGGTAACGTCAGAAAGGGGCCAAATATTAGTTTTGAATTTTTCAAGAATAAATGCTGATCACTACAGCCTCCAAAAAAATCAAAGATGTGCATTGGGGTGGGATACACCTTTAAACAAAATTTCGGAGCGAGCTGAGCGATTTCTGACGTGCCGATGATCAACGGTAACGTCAGAAAGGGGCCAAATATTGGTTTTGAATTTTTCAAGAATACATGCTGATCACTACAGCCTCCAAAAAAATCACAAATGTGGTGTGGGGTGAGATACACCTTAAAACAATTTTTCGGAGCGAGCTGAGCGATTTCTGACGTGCTGATGATCAACGGCAGCGTCACACAGGGGCGAAATATTGAATTTGAATTTTTCAAGAATACATGCTGATCACTACAGCCTCCAAAAAAATCACAAATGTGGTGTGGGGTGAGATACACTTCAGAACAACATTTCAGAGCCAGCCAATCGATTTCTGACGTGCCGTTGATCAACGGTAACGTCACACAGGGGCTAAATATTGGTTTTGAATTTTTCATTTATACATGCTGATCACTACAGCCTCCAAAAAAATCAAAGATGTGAATTGGGGTGAGATACACCTTCAAACAAAATTTCAGAGTCACCCAATCGATTTGTGACATGCCGATGATCAACGGCAGCGTCACACAGGGGCTAAATATTGAATTTGAATTTTTCAAGAATACATGCTGATCACTACAGCCTCCAAAAAAATCACAAATGTGGTGTGGGGTGAGATACACTTCAGAACAAAATTTCAGAGCCAGCCAATCGATTTCTGACGTGCCGTTGATCAACGGTAACGTCACACAGGGGCTAAATATTGGTTTTGAATTTTTCATTTATACATGCTGATCACAACAGCCTCCAAAAAAATCAAAGATGTGCATTGGGGTGAGATACACCTTAAAACAATTTTTCGGAGCGAGCTGAGCGATTTCTGACGTGCCGATGATCAACGGTAACGTCAGAAAGGGGCCAAATATTGGTTTTGAATTTTTCAAGAATACATGCTGATCACTACAGCCTCCAAAAAAATCAAACGTGCCGATGATCAACGGTAACGTCAGAAAGGGGCCAAATATTAGTTTTGAATTTTTCAAGAATAAATGCTGATCACTACAGCCTCCAAAAAAATCAAAGATGTGAATTGGGGTGAGATACACCTTAAAACAAAATTTCAGAGTCACCCAATCGATTTGTGACATGCCGATGATCAACGGCAGCGTCACACAGGGGCCAAATATTGAATTTGAATTTTTCAAGAATACATGCTGATCACTACAGCCTCCAAAAAAATCAAAGATGTGCATTGGGGTGAGATACACCTTAAAACAATTTTTCGGAGCGAGCTGAGCGATTTCTGACGTGCCGTTGATCAACGGTAACGTCACACAGGGGCTAAATATTAGTTTTGAATTTTTCATTTATACATGCTGATCACTACAGCCTCCAAAAATATCAAAGATGTGCATTGGGGTCAGATACACCTTCAAACAAAATTTCAGAGTCACCCAATCGATTTGTGACATGCCGATGATCAACGGCAGCGTCACACAGGGGCTAAATATTGAATTTGAATTTTTCAAGAATACATGCTGATCACTACAGCCTCCAAAAAAATCACAAATGTGGTGTGGGGTGAGATACACTTCAGAACAAAATTTCAGAGCCAGCCAATCGATTTCTGACGTGCCGTTGATCAACGGTAACGTCACACAGGGGCTAAATATTGGTTTTGAATTTTTCATTTATACATGCTGATCATAACAGCCTCCAAAAAAATCAAAGATGTGCATTGGGGTGAGATACACCTTAAAACAATTTTTCGGAGCGAGCTGAGCGATTTCTGACGTGCCGATGATCAACGGTAACGTCAGAAAGGGGCCAAATATTAGTTTTGAATTTTTCAAGAATAAATGCTGATCACTACAGCCTCCAAAAAAATCAAAAATGTGAATTGGGGTGAGATACACCTTAAAACAAAATTTCAGAGTCACCCAATCGATTTGTGACATGCCGATGATCAACGGCAGCATCACACAGGGGCCAAATATTGAATTTGAATTTTTCAAGAATACATGCTGATCACTACAGCCTCCAAAAAAATCAAAGATGTGCATTGGGGTGAGATACACCTTAAAACAATTTTTCGGAGCGAGCTGAGCGATTTCTGACGTGCCGATGATCAACGGTAACGTCAGAAAGGGGCCAAATATTGGTTTTGAATTTTTCATTTATACATGCTGATCACTACAGCCTCCAAAAAAATCAAAGATGTGCATTGGGGTCAGATACACTTTAAAACAATTTTTCGGAGCGACCTGAGCGATTTCTGACGTGCCGATGATCAACGGTAACGTCAGAAAGGGGCCAAATATTGGTTTTGAATTTTTCAAGAATACATGCTGATCACTACAGCCTCCAAAAAAATCAAAGATGTGCATAGGGGTGAGATACACCTTCAAACAAAATTTCAGAGTCACCCAATCGATTTGTGACATGCCGATGATCAACGGCAGCGTCACACAGGGGCTAAATATTGAATTTGAATTTTTCAAGAATACATGCTGATCACTACAGCCTCCAAAAAAATCACAAATGTGGTGTGGGGTGAGATACACTTCAGAACAAAATTTCAGAGCCAGCCAATCGATTTCTGACGTGCCGTTGATCAACGGTAACGTCACACAGGGGCTAAATATTGGTTTTGAATTTTTCATTTATACATGCTGATCATAACAGCCTCCAAAAAAATCAAAGATGTGCATTGGGGTGAGATACACCTTAAAACAATTTTTCGGAGCGAGCTAAGCGATTTCTGACGTGCCGATGATCAACGGTAACGTCAGAAAGGGGCCAAATATTGGTTTTGAATTTTTTAAAAATACATGCTGATCACTACAGCCTCCAAAAAAATCAAATATGTGCATTGGGGTGAGATACACCTTCAAACAATTTTTCGGAGCGAGCTGAGCGATTTCTGACGTGCCGTTGATCAACGGTAACGTCACACAGGGGCTAAATATTGGTTTTGAATTTTTCATTTATACATGCTGATCACTACAGCCTCCAAAAATATCAAAGATGTGCATTGGGGTCAGATACACCTTAAAACAATTTTTCGGAGCGAGCTGAGCGATTTCTGACATGCCGATGATCAACGGCAGCGTCACACAGGGGCCAAATATTGAATTTGAATTTTTCAAGAATACATGCTGATCACTACAGCCTCCAAAAAAATCACAAATGTGGTGTGGGGTGAGATACACTTCAGAACAAAATTTCAGAGCCAGCCAATCGATTTCTGACGTGCCGTTGATCAACGGTAACGTCACACAGGGGCTAAATATTGGTTTTGAATTTTTCATTTATACATGCTGATCGCTACAGCCTCCAAAAAAAATCAAAGATGTCCATTGGGGTGAGATACACCTTAAAACAATTTTTCGGAGTGAGCTGAGCGTTGATCATTTCTGACGTGCCGATGATCAACGGTAACGTCAGAAAGGGGCCAAATATTAGTTTTGAATTTTTCAAGAATAAATGCTGATCACTACAGCCTCCAAAAAAATCAAAGATGTGCATTGGGGTGAGATACACCTTCAAACAAAATTTCAGAGTCACCCAATCGATTTGTGACATGCCGATGATCAACGGCAGCGTCACACAGGGGCTAAATATTGAATTTGAATTTTTCAAGAATACATGCTGATCACTACAGCCTCCAAAAAAATCACAAATGTGGTGTGGGGTGAGATACACCTTAAAACAATTTTTCGGAGCGAGCTGAGCGATTTCTGACGTGCTGATGATCAACGGCAGCGTCACACAGGGGCGAAATATTGAATTTGAATTTTTCAAGAATACATGCTGATCACTACAGCCTCCAAAAAAATCACAAATGTGGTGTGGGGTGAGATACACTTCAGAACAACATTTCAGAGCCAGCCAATCGATTTCTGACGTGCCGTTGATCAACGGTAACGTCACACAGGGGCTAAATATTGGTTTTGAATTTTTCATTTATACATGCTGATCACTACAGCCTCCAAAAAAATCAAAGATGTGCATTGGGGTGAGATACACCTTCAAACAATTTTTCGGAGCGAGCTGAGCGATTTCTGACGTGCCGATGATCAACGGTAACGTCAGAAAGTGGCCAAATATTAGTTTTGAATTTTTCAAGAATAAATGCTGATCACTACAGCCTCCAAAAAAATCAAAGATGTGCATTGGGGTCAGATACACCTTAAAACAATTTTTCGGAGCGAGCTGAGCGATTTCTGACATGCCGATGATCAACGGCAGCGTCACACAGGGGCCAAATATTGAATTTGAATTTTTCAAGAATACATGCTGATCACTACAGCCTCCAAAAAAATCACAAATGTGGTGTGGGGTGAGATACACTTCAGAACAAAATTTCAGAGCCAGCCAATCGATTTCTGACGTGCCGTTGATCAACGGTAACGTCACACAGGGGCTAAATATTGGTTTTGAATTTTTCATTTATACATGCTGATCGCTACAGCCTCCAAAAAAATCAAAGATGTGCATTGGGGTGAGATACACCTTAAAACAAAATTTCAGAGTCACCCAATCGATTTGTGACATGCCGATGATCAACGGCAGTGTCACACAGGGGCCAAATATTGAATTTGAATTTTTCAAGAATACATGCTGATCACTACAGCCTCCAAAAAAATCAAAGATGTGCATTGGGGTGAGATACACCTTAAAACAATTTTTCGGAGCGAGCTGAGCGATTTCTGACGTGCCGATGATCAACGGTAACGTCAGAAAGGGGCCAAATATTGGTTTTGAATTTTTTAAAAATACATGCTGATCACTACAGCCTCCAAAAAAATCAAAGATGTGCATTGGGGTGAGATACACCTTCAAACAATTTTTCGGAGCGAGCTGAGCGATTTCTGACGTGCCGTTGATCAACGGTAACGTCACACAGGGGCTAAATATTGGTTTTGAATTTTTCATTTATACATGCTGATCACTACAGCCTCCAAAAATATCAAAGATGTGCATTGGGGTCAGATACACCTTAAAACAATTTTTCGGAGCGAGCTGAGCGATTTCTGACATGCCGATGATCAACGGCAGCGTCACACAGGGGCCAAATATTGAATTTGAATTTTTCAAGAATACATGCTGATCACTACAGCCTCCAAAAAAATCACAAATGTGGTGTGGGGTGAGATACACTTCAGAACAAAATTTCAGAGCCAGCCAATCGATTTCTGACGTGCCGTTGATCAACGGTAACGTCACACAGGGGCTAAATATTGGTTTTGAATTTTTCATTTATACATGCTGATCACTACAGCCTCCAAAAAAATCAAAGATGTGCATTGGGGTGAGATACACCTTCAAACAATTTTTCGGAGCGAGCTGAGCGATTTCTGACGTGCCGATGATCAACGGTAACGTCAGAAAGGGGCCAAATATTGGTTTTGAATTTTTCAAGAATACATGCTGATCACTACAGCCTCCAAAAAAAATCAAAGATGTCCATTGGGGTGAGATACACCTTAAAACAATTTTTCGGAGTGAGCTGAGCGATTTCTGACGTGCCGATGATCAACGGTAACGTCAGAAAGGGGCCAAATATTAGTTTTGAATTTTTCAAGAATAAATGCTGATCACTACAGCCTCCAAAAAAATCAAAGATGTGCATTGGGGTGAGATACACCTTCAAACAAAATTTCAGAGTCACCCAATCGATTTGTGACATGCCGATGATCAACGGCAGCGTCACACAGGGGCTAAATATTGAATTTGAATTTTTCAAGAATACATGCTGATCACTACAGCCTCCAAAAAAATCACAAATGTGGTGTGGGGTGAGATACACCTTAAAACAATTTTTCGGAGCGAGCTGAGCGATTTCTGACGTGCTGATGATCAACGGCAGCGTCACACAGGGGCGAAATATTGAATTTGAATTTTTCAAGAATACATGCTGATCACTACAGCCTCCAAAAAAATCACAAATGTGGTGTGGGGTGAGATACACCTTAAAACAATTTTTCGGAGTGAGCTGAGCGATTTCTGACGTGCCGTTGATCAACGGTAACGTCACACAGGGGCTAAATATTGGTTTTGAATTTTTCATTTATACATGCTGATCACAACAGCCTCCAAAAAAATCAAAGATGTGAATTGGGGTGAGATACACCTTAAAACAAAATTTCAGAGTCACCCAATCGATTTGTGACATGCCGATGATCAACGGCAGCGTCACACAGGGGCCAAATATTGAATTTGAATTTTTCAAGAATACATGCTGATCACTACAGCCTCCAAAAAAATCAAAGATGTGCATTGGGGTGAGATACACCTTAAAACAATTTTTCGGAGCGAGCTGAGCGATTTCTGACGTGCCGTTGATCAACGGTAACGTCACACAGGGGCTAAATATTAGTTTTGAATTTTTCATTTATACATGCTGATCACTACAGCCTCCAAAAATATCAAAGATGTGCATTGGGGTCAGATACACCTTCAAACAAAATTTCAGAGTCACCCAATCGATTTGTGACATGCCGATGATCAACGGCAGCGTCACACAGGGGCTAAATATTGAATTTGAATTTTTCAAGAATACATGCTGATCACTACAGCCTCCAAAAAAATCACAAATGTGGTGTGGGGTGAGATACACTTCAGAACAAAATTTCAGAGCCAGCCAATCGATTTCTGACGTGCCGTTGATCAACGGTAACGTCACACAGGGGCTAAATATTGGTTTTGAATTTTTCATTTATACATGCTGATCATAACAGCCTCCAAAAAAATCAAAGATGTGCATTGGGGTGAGATACACCTTAAAACAATTTTTCGGAGCGAGCTGAGCGATTTCTGACGTGCCGATGATCAACGGTAACTTCAGAAAGGGGCCAAATATTGGTTTTGAATTTTTCATTTATACATGCTGATCACTACAGCCTCCAAAAAAATCAAAGATGTGCATTGGGGTCAGATACACTTTAAAACAATTTTTCGGAGCGACCTGAGCGATTTCTGACGTGCCGATGATCAACGGTAACGTCAGAAAGGGGCCAAATATTGGTTTTGAATTTTTCAAGAATACATGCTGATCACTACAGCCTCCAAAAAAATCAAAGATGTGCATAGGGGTGAGATACACCTTCAAACAAAATTTCAGAGTCACCCAATCGATTTGTGACATGCCGATGATCAACGGCAGCGTCACACAGGGGCTAAATATTGAATTTGAATTTTTCAAGAATACATGCTGATCACTACAGCCTCCAAAAAAATCACAAATGTGGTGTGGGGTGAGATACACTTCAGAACAAAATTTCAGAGCCAGCCAATCGATTTCTGACGTGCCGTTGATCAACGGTAACGTCACACAGGGGCTAAATATTGGTTTTGAATTTTTCATTTATACATGCTGATCATAACAGCCTCCAAAAAAATCAAAGATGTGCATTGGGGTGAGATACACCTTAAAACAATTTTTCGGAGCGAGCTGAGCGATTTCTGACGTGCCGATGATCAACGGTAACGTCAGAAAGGGGCCAAATATTGGTTTTGAATTTTTCAAGAATACATGCTGATCACTACAGCCTCCAAAAAAATCAAAGATGTGCATTGGGGTCAGATACACTTTAAAACAATTTTTCGGAGCGACCTGAGCGATTTCTGACGTGCCGATGATCAACGGTAACGTCAGAAAGGGGCCAAATATTAGTTTTGAATTTTTCAAGAATAAATGCTGATCACTACAGCCTCCAAAAAAATCAAAGATGTGAATTGGGGTGAGATACACCTTCAAACAAAATTTCAGAGTCACCCAATCGATTTGTGACATGCCGATGATCAACGGCAGCGTCACACAGGGGCCAAATATTGAATTTGAATTTTTCAAGAATACATGCTGATCACTACAGCCTCCAAAAAAATCAAAGATGTGCATTGGGGTGAGATACACCTTAAAACAATTTTTCGGAGCGAGCTGAGCGATTTCTGACGTGCCGATGATCAACGGTAACGTCAGAAAGGGGCCAAATATTGGTTTTGAATTTTTTTAAAAAACATGCTGATCACTACAGCCTCCAAAAAAATCACAAATGTGGTGTGGGGTGAGATACACCTTCAAACAAATTTTCGGAGCGAGCTGAGCGATTTCTGACGTGCCGATGATCAACGGTAACGTCAGAAAGGGGCCAAATATTAGTTTTGAATTTTTCAAGAATAAATGCTGATCACTACAGCCTCCAAAAAAATCAAAGATGTGCATTGGGGTGGGATACACCTTTAAACAAAATTTCGGAGCGAGCTGAGTGATTTCTGACGTGCCGATGATCAACGGTAACGTCAGAAAGGGGCCAAATATTGGTTTTGAATTTTTCAAGAATACATGCTGATCACTACAGCCTCCAAAAAAATCACAAATGTGGTGTGGGGTGAGATACACCTTAAAACAATTTTTCGGAGCGAGCTGAGCGATTTCTGACGTGCTGATGATCAACGGCAGCGTCACACAGGGGCGAAATATTGAATTTGAATTTTTCAAGAATACATGCTGATCACTACAGCCTCCAAAAAAATCACAAATGTGGTGTGGGGTGAGATACACTTCAGAACAACATTTCAGAGCCAGCCAATCGATTTCTGACGTGCCGTTGATCAACGGTAACGTCACACAGGGGCTAAATATTGGTTTTGAATTTTTCATTTATACATGCTGATCACTACAGCCTCCAAAAAAATCAAAGATGTGAATTGGGGTGAGATACACCTTCAAACAAAATTTCAGAGTCACCCAATCGATTTGTGACATGCCGATGATCAACGGCAGCGTCACACAGGGGCTAAATATTGAATTTGAATTTTTCAAGAATACATGCTGATCACTACAGCCTCCAAAAAAATCACAAATGTGGTGTGGGGTGAGATACACTTCAGAACAAAATTTCAGAGCCAGCCAATCGATTTCTGACGTGCCGTTGATCAACGGTAACGTCACACAGGGGCTAAATATTGGTTTTGAATTTTTCATTTATACATGCTGATCATAACAGCCTCCAAAAAAATCAAAGATGTGCATTGGGGTGAGATACACCTTAAAACAATTTTTCGGAGCGAGCTGAGCGATTTCTGACGTGCCGATGATCAACGGTAACGTCAGAAAGGGGCCAAATATTGGTTTTGAATTTTTCATTTATACATGCTGATCACTACAGCCTCCAAAAAAATCAAAGATGTGCATTGGGGTCAGATACACTTTAAAACAATTTTTCGGAGCGACCTGAGCGATTTCTGACGTGCCGATGATCAACGGTAACGTCAGAAAGGGGCCAAATATTGGTTTTGAATTTTTCAAGAATACATGCTGATCACTACAGCCTCCAAAAAAATCAAAGATGTGCATAGGGGTGAGATACACCTTCAAACAAAATTTCAGAGTCACCCAATCGATTTGTGACATGCCGATGATCAACGGCAGCGTCACACAGGGGCTAAATATTGAATTTGAATTTTTCAAGAATACATGCTGATCACTACAGCCTCCAAAAAAATCACAAATGTGGTGTGGGGTGAGATACACTTCAGAACAAAATTTCAGAGCCAGCCAATCGATTTCTGACGTGCCGTTGATCAACGGTAACGTCACACAGGGGCTAAATATTGGTTTTGAATTTTTCATTTATACATGCTGATCATAACAGCCTCCAAAAAAATCAAAGATGTGCATTGGGGTGAGATACACCTTAAAACAATTTTTCGGAGCGAGCTGAGCGATTTCTGACGTGCCGATGATCAACGGTAACGTCAGAAAGGGGCCAAATATTGGTTTTGAATTTTTCAAGAATACATGCTGATCACTACAGCCTCCAAAAAAATCAAAGATGTGCATTGGGGTGAGATACACCTTAAAACAATTTTTCGGAGCGAGCTGAGCGATTTCTGACGTGCCGATGATCAACGGTAACGTCAGAAAGGGGCCAAATATTGGTTTTGAATTTTTTTAAAAAACATGCTGATCACTACAGCCTCCAAAAAAATCACAAATGTGGTGTGGGGTGAGATACACCTTCAAACAAATTTTCGGAGCGAGCTGAGCGATTTCTGACATGCCGATGATCAACGGTAACGTCAGAAAGGGGCCAAATATTAGTTTTGAATTTTTCAAGAATAAATGCTGATCACTACAGCCTCCAAAAAAATCAAAGATGTGCATTGGGGTGGGATACACCTTTAAACAAAATTTCGGAGCGAGCTGAGCGATTTCTGACGTGCCGATGATCAACGGTAACGTCAGAAAGGGGCCAAATATTGGTTTTGAATTTTTCAAGAATACATGCTGATCACAACAGCCTCCAAAAAAATCACAAATGTGGTGTGGGGTGAGATACACCTTAAAACAATTTTTCGGAGCGAGCTGAGCGATTTCTGACGTGCTGATGATCAACGGCAGCGTCACACAGGGGCGAAATATTGAATTTGAATTTTTCAAGAATACATGCTGATCACTACAGCCTCCAAAAAAATCACAAATGTGGTGTGGGGTGAGATACACTTCAGAACAACATTTCAGAGCCAGCCAATCGATTTCTGACGTGCCGTTGATCAACGGTAACGTCACACAGGGGCTAAATATTGGTTTTGAATTTTTCATTTATACATGCTGATCACTACAGCCTCCAAAAAAATCAAAGATGTGAATTGGGGTGAGATACACCTTCAAACAAAATTTCAGAGTCACCCAATCGATTTGTGACATGCCGATGATCAACGGCAGCGTCACACAGGGGCTAAATATTGAATTTGAATTTTTCAAGAATACATGCTGATCACTACAGCCTCCAAAAAAATCACAAATGTGGTGTGGGGTGAGATACACCTTAAAACAATTTTTCGGAGCGAGCTGAGCGATTTCTGACGTGCTGATGATCAACGGCAGCGTCACACAGGGGCGAAATATTGAATTTGAATTTTTCAAGAATACATGCTGATCACTACAGCCTCCAAAAAAATCACAAATGTGGTGTGGGGTGAGATACACTTCAGAACAACATTTCAGAGCCAGCCAATCGATTTCTGACGTGCCGTTGATCAACGGTAACGTCACACAGGGGCTAAACATTGGTTTTGAATTTTTCATTTATACATGCTGATCACTACAGCCTCCAAAAAAATCAAAGATGTGAATTGGGGTGAGATACACCTTCAAACAAAATTTCAGAGTCACCCAATCGATTTGTGACATGCCGATGATCAACGGCAGCGTCACACAGGGGCTAAATATTGAATTTGAATTTTTCAAGAATACATGCTGATCACTACAGCCTCCAAAAAAATCACAAATGTGGTGTGGGGTGAGATACACTTCAGAACAAAATTTCAGAGCCAGCCAATCGATTTCTGACGTGCCGTTGATCAACGGTAACGTCACACAGGGGCTAAATATTGGTTTTGAATTTTTCATTTATACATGCTGATCATAACAGCCTCCAAAAAAATCAAAGATGTGCATTGGGGTGAGATACACCTTAAAACAATTTTTCGGAGCGAGCTGAGCGATTTCTGACGTGCCGATGATCAACGGTAACGTCAGAAAGGGGCCAAATATTGGTTTTGAATTTTTCATTTATACATGCTGATCACTACAGCCTCCAAAAAAATCAAAGATGTGCATTGGGGTCAGATACACTTTAAAACAATTTTTCGGAGCGACCTGAGCGATTTCTGACGTGCCGATGATCAACGGTAACGTCAGAAAGGGGCCAAATATTGGTTTTGAATTTTTCAAGAATACATGCTGATCACTACAGCCTCCAAAAAAATCAAAGATGTGCATAGGGGTGAGATACACCTTCAAACAAAATTTCAGAGTCACCCAATCGATTTGTGACATGCCGATGATCAACGGCAGCGTCACACAGGGGCTAAATATTGAATTTGAATTTTTCAAGAATACATGCTGATCACTACAGCCTCCAAAAAAATCACAAATGTGGTGTGGGGTGAGATACACTTCAGAACAAAATTTCAGAGCCAGCCAATCGATTTCTGACGTGCCGTTGATCAACGGTAACGTCACACAGGGGCTAAATATTGGTTTTGAATTTTTCATTTATACATGCTGATCATAACAGCCTCCAAAAAAATCAAAGATGTGCATTGGGGTGAGATACACCTTAAAACAATTTTTCGGAGCGAGCTGAGCGATTTCTGACGTGCCGATGATCAACGGTAACGTCAGAAAGGGGCCAAATATTGGTTTTGAATTTTTCAAGAATACATGCTGATCACTACAGCCTCCAAAAAAATCAAAGATGTGCATTGGGGTCAGATACACTTTAAAACAATTTTTCGGAGCGACCTGAGCGATTTCTGACGTGCCGATGATCAACGGTAACGTCAGAAAGGGGCCAAATATTAGTTTTGAATTTTTCAAGAATAAATGCTGATCACTACAGCCTCCAAAAAAATCAAAGATGTGAATTGGGGTGAGATACACCTTCAAACAAAATTTCAGAGTCACCCAATCGATTTGTGACATGCCGATGATCAACGGCAGCGTCACACAGGGGCCAAATATTGAATTTGAATTTTTCAAGAATACATGCTGATCACTACAGCCTCCAAAAAAATCAAAGATGTGCATTGGGGTGAGATACACCTTAAAACAATTTTTCGGAGCGAGCTGAGCGATTTCTGACGTGCCGATGATCAACGGTAACGTCAGAAAGGGGCCAAATATTGGTTTTGAATTTTTTTAAAAAACATGCTGATCACTACAGCCTCCAAAAAAATCACAAATGTGGTGTGGGGTGAGATACACCTTCAAACAAATTTTCGGAGCGAGCTGAGCGATTTCTGACATGCCGATGATCAACGGTAACGTCAGAAAGGGGCCAAATATTAGTTTTGAATTTTTCAAGAATAAATGCTGATCACTACAGCCTCCAAAAAAATCAAAGATGTGCATTGGGGTGGGATACACCTTTAAACAAAATTTCGGAGCGAGCTGAGCGATTTCTGACGTGCCGATGATCAACGGTAACGTCAGAAAGGGGCCAAATATTGGTTTTGAATTTTTCAAGAATACATGCTGATCACAACAGCCTCCAAAAAAATCACAAATGTGGTGTGGGGTGAGATACACCTTAAAACAATTTTTCGGAGCGAGCTGAGCGATTTCTGACGTGCTGATGATCAACGGCAGCGTCACACAGGGGCGAAATATTGAATTTGAATTTTTCAAGAATACATGCTGATCACTACAGCCTCCAAAAAAATCACAAATGTGGTGTGGGGTGAGATACACTTCAGAACAACATTTCAGAGCCAGCCAATCGATTTCTGACGTGCCGTTGATCAACGGTAACGTCACACAGGGGCTAAATATTGGTTTTGAATTTTTCATTTATACATGCTGATCACTACAGCCTCCAAAAAAATCAAAGATGTGAATTGGGGTGAGATACACCTTCAAACAAAATTTCAGAGTCACCCAATCGATTTGTGACATGCCGATGATCAACGGCAGCGTCACACAGGGGCTAAATATTGAATTTGAATTTTTCAAGAATACATGCTGATCACTACAGCCTCCAAAAAAATCACAAATGTGGTGTGGGGTGAGATACACCTTAAAACAATTTTTCGGAGCGAGCTGAGCGATTTCTGACGTGCTGATGATCAACGGCAGCGTCACACAGGGGCGAAATATTGAATTTGAATTTTTCAAGAATACATGCTGATCACTACAGCCTCCAAAAAAATCACAAATGTGGTGTGGGGTGAGATACACTTCAGAACAACATTTCAGAGCCAGCCAATCGATTTCTGACGTGCCGTTGATCAACGGTAACGTCACACAGGGGCTAAACATTGGTTTTGAATTTTTCATTTATACATGCTGATCACTACAGCCTCCAAAAAAATCAAAGATGTGAATTGGGGTGAGATACACCTTCAAACAAAATTTCAGAGTCACCCAATCGATTTGTGACATGCCGATGATCAACGGCAGCGTCACACAGGGGCTAAATATTGAATTTGAATTTTTCAAGAATACATGCTGATCACTACAGCCTCCAAAAAAATCACAAATGTGGTGTGGGGTGAGATACACTTCAGAACAAAATTTCAGAGCCAGCCAATCGATTTCTGACGTGCCGTTGATCAACGGTAACGTCACACAGGGGCTAAATATTGGTTTTGAATTTTTCATTTATACATGCTGATCATAACAGCCTCCAAAAAAATCAAAGATGTGCATTGGGGTGAGATACACCTTAAAACAATTTTTCGGAGCGAGCTGAGCGATTTCTGACGTGCCGATGATCAACGGTAACGTCAGAAAGGGGCCAAATATTGGTTTTGAATTTTTCATTTATACATGCTGATCACTACAGCCTCCAAAAAAATCAAAGATGTGCATTGGGGTCAGATACACTTTAAAACAATTTTTCGGAGCGACCTGAGCGATTTCTGACGTGCCGATGATCAACGGTAACGTCAGAAAGGGGCCAAATATTGGTTTTGAATTTTTCAAGAATACATGCTGATCACTACAGCCTCCAAAAAAATCAAAGATGTGCATAGGGGTGAGATACACCTTCAAACAAAATTTCAGAGTCACCCAATCGATTTGTGACATGCCGATGATCAACGGCAGCGTCACACAGGGGCTAAATATTGAATTTGAATTTTTCAAGAATACATGCTGATCACTACAGCCTCCAAAAAAATCACAAATGTGGTGTGGGGTGAGATACACTTCAGAACAAAATTTCAGAGCCAGCCAATCGATTTCTGACGTGCCGTTGATCAACGGTAACGTCACACAGGGGCTAAATATTGGTTTTGAATTTTTCATTTATACATGCTGATCATAACAGCCTCCAAAAAAATCAAAGATGTGCATTGGGGTGAGATACACCTTAAAACAATTTTTCGGAGCGAGCTGAGCGATTTCTGACGTGCCGATGATCAACGGTAACGTCAGAAAGGGGCCAAATATTGGTTTTGAATTTTTCAAGAATACATGCTGACCACTACAGCCTCCAAAAAAATCAAAGATGTGCATTGGGGTCAGATACACTTTAAAACAATTTTTCGGAGCGACCTGAGCGATTTCTGACGTGCCGATGATCAACGGTAACGTCAGAAAGGGGCCAAATATTAGTTTTGAATTTTTCAAGAATAAATGCTGATCACTACAGCCTCCAAAAAAATCAAAGATGTGAATTGGGGTGAGATACACCTTCAAACAAAATTTCAGAGTCACCCAATCGATTTGTGACATGCCGATGATCAACGGCAGCGTCACACAGGGGCCAAATATTGAATTTGAATTTTTCAAGAATACATGCTGATCACTACAGCCTCCAAAAAAATCAAAGATGTGCATTGGGGTGAGATACACCTTAAAACAATTTTTCGGAGCGAGCTGAGCGATTTCTGACGTGCCGATGATCAACGGTAACGTCAGAAAGGGGCCAAATATTGGTTTTGAATTTTTTTAAAAAACATGCTGATCACTACAGCCTCCAAAAAAATCACAAATGTGGTGTGGGGTGAGATACACCTTCAAACAAATTTTCGGAGCGAGCTGAGCGATTTCTGACGTGCCGATGATCAACGGTAACGTCAGAAAGGGGCCAAATATTAGTTTTGAATTTTTCAAGAATAAATGCTGATCACTACAGCCTCCAAAAAAATCAAAGATGTGCATTGGGGTGGGATACACCTTTAAACAAAATTTCGGAGCGAGCTGAGCGATTTCTGACGTGCCGATGATCAACGGTAACGTCAGAAAGGGGCCAAATATTGGTTTTGAATTTTTCAAGAATACATGCTGATCACTACAGCCTCCAAAAAAATCACAAATGTGGTGTGGGGTGAGATACACCTTAAAACAATTTTTCGGAGCGAGCTGAGCGATTTCTGACGTGCTGATGATCAACGGCAGCGTCACACAGGGGCGAAATATTGAATTTGAATTTTTCAAGAATACATGCTGATCACTACAGCCTCCAAAAAAATCACAAATGTGGTGTGGGGTGAGATACACTTCAGAACAACATTTCAGAGCCAGCCAATCGATTTCTGACGTGCCGTTGATCAACGGTAACGTCACACAGGGGCTAAATATTGGTTTTGAATTTTTCATTTATACATGCTGATCACTACAGCCTCCAAAAAAATCAAAGATGTGAATTGGGGTGAGATACACCTTCAAACAAAATTTCAGAGTCACCCAATCGATTTGTGACATGCCGATGATCAACGGCAGCGTCACACAGGGGCTAAATATTGAATTTGAATTTTTCAAGAATACATGCTGATCACTACAGCCTCCAAAAAAATCACAAATGTGGTGTGGGGTGAGATACACCTTAAAACAATTTTTCGGAGCGAGCTGAGCGATTTCTGACGTGCTGATGATCAACGGCAGCGTCACACAGGGGCGAAATATTGAATTTGAATTTTTCAAGAATACATGCTGATCACTACAGCCTCCAAAAAAATCACAAATGTGGTGTGGGGTGAGATACACTTCAGAACAACATTTCAGAGCCAGCCAATCGATTTCTGACGTGCCGTTGATCAACGGTAACGTCACACAGGGGCTAAACATTGGTTTTGAATTTTTCATTTATACATGCTGATCACTACAGCCTCCAAAAAAATCAAAGATGTGCATTGGGGTGAGATACACCTTCAAACAATTTTTCGGAGCGAGCTGAGCGATTTCTGACGTGCCGATGATCAACGGTAACGTCAGAAAGTGGCCAAATATTAGTTTTGAATTTTTCAAGAATAAATGCTGATCACTACAGCCTCCAAAAAAATCAAAGATGTGCATTGGGGTCAGATACACCTTAAAACAATTTTTCGGAGCGAGCTGAGCGATTTCTGACGTGCTGATGATCAACGGCAGCGTCACACAGGGGCGAAATATTGAATTTGAATTTTTCAAGAATACATGCTGATCACTACAGCCTCCAAAAAAATCACAAATGTGGTGTGGGGTGAGATACACTTCAGAACAACATTTCAGAGCCAGCCAATCGATTTCTGACGTGCCGTTGATCAACGGTAACGTCACACAGGGGCTAAACATTGGTTTTGAATTTTTCATTTATACATGCTGATCACTACAGCCTCCAAAAAAATCAAAGATGTGAATTGGGGTGAGATACACCTTCAAACAAAATTTCAGAGTCACCCAATCGATTTGTGACATGCCGATGATCAACGGCAGCGTCACACAGGGGCTAAATATTGAATTTGAATTTTTCAAGAATACATGCTGATCACTACAGCCTCCAAAAAAATCACAAATGTGGTGTGGGGTGAGATACACTTCAGAACAAAATTTCAGAGCCAGCCAATCGATTTCTGACGTGCCGTTGATCAACGGTAACGTCACACAGGGGCTAAATATTGGTTTTGAATTTTTCATTTATACATGCTGATCATAACAGCCTCCAAAAAAATCAAAGATGTGCATTGGGGTGAGATACACCTTAAAACAATTTTTCGGAGCGAGCTGAGCGATTTCTGACGTGCCGATGATCAACGGTAACGTCAGAAAGGGGCCAAATATTGGTTTTGAATTTTTCATTTATACATGCTGATCACTACAGCCTCCAAAAAAATCAAAGATGTGCATTGGGGTCAGATACACTTTAAAACAATTTTTCGGAGCGACCTGAGCGATTTCTGACGTGCCGATGATCAACGGTAACGTCAGAAAGGGGCCAAATATTGGTTTTGAATTTTTCAAGAATACATGCTGATCACTACAGCCTCCAAAAAAATCAAAGATGTGCATAGGGGTGAGATACACCTTCAAACAAAATTTCAGAGTCACCCAATCGATTTGTGACATGCCGATGATCAACGGCAGCGTCACACAGGGGCTAAATATTGAATTTGAATTTTTCAAGAATACATGCTGATCACTACAGCCTCCAAAAAAATCACAAATGTGGTGTGGGGTGAGATACACTTCAGAACAAAATTTCAGAGCCAGCCAATCGATTTCTGACGTGCCGTTGATCAACGGTAACGTCACACAGGGGCTAAATATTGGTTTTGAATTTTTCATTTATACATGCTGATCATAACAGCCTCCAAAAAAATCAAAGATGTGCATTGGGGTGAGATACACCTTAAAACAATTTTTCGGAGCGAGCTGAGCGATTTCTGACGTGCCGATGATCAACGGTAACGTCAGAAAGGGGCCAAATATTGGTTTTGAATTTTTCAAGAATACATGCTGACCACTACAGCCTCCAAAAAAATCAAAGATGTGCATTGGGGTCAGATACACTTTAAAACAATTTTTCGGAGCGACCTGAGCGATTTCTGACGTGCCGATGATCAACGGTAACGTCAGAAAGGGGCCAAATATTAGTTTTGAATTTTTCAAGAATAAATGCTGATCACTACAGCCTCCAAAAAAATCAAAGATGTGAATTGGGGTGAGATACACCTTCAAACAAAATTTCAGAGTCACCCAATCGATTTGTGACATGCCGATGATCAACGGCAGCGTCACACAGGGGCCAAATATTGAATTTGAATTTTTCAAGAATACATGCTGATCACTACAGCCTCCAAAAAAATCAAAGATGTGCATTGGGGTGAGATACACCTTAAAACAATTTTTCGGAGCGAGCTGAGCGATTTCTGACGTGCCGATGATCAACGGTAACGTCAGAAAGGGGCCAAATATTGGTTTTGAATTTTTTTAAAAAACATGCTGATCACTACAGCCTCCAAAAAAATCACAAATGTGGTGTGGGGTGAGATACACCTTCAAACAAATTTTCGGAGCGAGCTGAGCGATTTCTGACGTGCCGATGATCAACGGTAACGTCAGAAAGGGGCCAAATATTAGTTTTGAATTTTTCAAGAATAAATGCTGATCACTACAGCCTCCAAAAAAATCAAAGATGTGCATTGGGGTGGGATACACCTTTAAACAAAATTTCGGAGCGAGCTGAGCGATTTCTGACGTGCCGATGATCAACGGTAACGTCAGAAAGGGGCCAAATATTGGTTTTGAATTTTTCAAGAATACATGCTGATCACTACAGCCTCCAAAAAAATCACAAATGTGGTGTGGGGTGAGATACACCTTAAAACAATTTTTCGGAGCGAGCTGAGCGATTTCTGACGTGCTGATGATCAACGGCAGCGTCACACAGGGGCGAAATATTGAATTTGAATTTTTCAAGAATACATGCTGATCACTACAGCCTCCAAAAAAATCACAAATGTGGTGTGGGGTGAGATACACTTCAGAACAACATTTCAGAGCCAGCCAATCGATTTCTGACGTGCCGTTGATCAACGGTAACGTCACACAGGGGCTAAATATTGGTTTTGAATTTTTCATTTATACATGCTGATCACTACAGCCTCCAAAAAAATCAAAGATGTGAATTGGGGTGAGATACACCTTCAAACAAAATTTCAGAGTCACCCAATCGATTTGTGACATGCCGATGATCAACGGCAGCGTCACACAGGGGCTAAATATTGAATTTGAATTTTTCAAGAATACATGCTGATCACTACAGCCTCCAAAAAAATCACAAATGTGGTGTGGGGTGAGATACACCTTAAAACAATTTTTCGGAGCGAGCTGAGCGATTTCTGACGTGCTGATGATCAACGGCAGCGTCACACAGGGGCGAAATATTGAATTTGAATTTTTCAAGAATACATGCTGATCACTACAGCCTCCAAAAAAATCACAAATGTGGTGTGGGGTGAGATACACTTCAGAACAACATTTCAGAGCCAGCCAATCGATTTCTGACGTGCCGTTGATCAACGGTAACGTCACACAGGGGCTAAACATTGGTTTTGAATTTTTCATTTATACATGCTGATCACTACAGCCTCCAAAAAAATCAAAGATGTGCATTGGGGTGAGATACACCTTCAAACAATTTTTCGGAGCGAGCTGAGCGATTTCTGACGTGCCGATGATCAACGGTAACGTCAGAAAGTGGCCAAATATTAGTTTTGAATTTTTCAAGAATAAATGCTGATCACTACAGCCTCCAAAAAAATCAAAGATGTGCATTGGGGTCAGATACACCTTAAAACAATTTTTCGGAGCGAGCTGAGCGATTTCTGACATGCCGATGATCAACGGCAGCGTCACACAGGGGCCAAATATTGAATTTGAATTTTTCAAGAATACATGCTGATCACTACAGCCTCCAAAAAAATCACAAATGTGGTGTGGGGTGAGATACACTTCAGAACAAAATTTCAGAGCCAGCCAATCGATTTCTGACGTGCCGTTGATCAACGGTAACGTCACACAGGGGCTAAATATTGGTTTTGAATTTTTCAAGAATACATGCTGATCACTACAGCCTCCAAAAAAAATCAAAGATGTGCATTGGGGTCAGATACACCTTCAAACAATTTTTCGGAGCAAGCTGAGCGATTTCTGACGTGCCGATGATCAACGGTAACGTCAGAAAGGGGCCAAATATTAGTTTTGAATTTTTCAAGAATAAATGCTGATCACTACAGCCTCCAAAAAAATCAAAGATGTGCATTGGGGTGGGATACACCTTTAAACAAAATTTCGGAGCGAGCTGAGCGATTTCTAATGTGCCGATGATCAACGGTAACGTCAGAAAGGGGCCAAATATTAGTTTTGAATTTTTCAAGAATAAATGCTGATCACTACAGCCTCCAAAAAAAATCAAAGATGTGCATTGGGGTGGGATACACCTTTAAACAAAATTTCGGAGCGAGCTGAACGATTTCTCACGTGCCGATGATCAACGGTAACGTCAGAAAGGGGCCAAATATTGGTTTTGAATTTTTCAAGAATACATGCTGATCACTACAGCCTCCAAAAAAATCAAAGATGTGCATAGGGGTGAGATACACCTTCAAACAAAATTTCAGAGTCACCCAATCGATTTGTGACATGCCGATGATCAACGGCAGCGTCACACAGGGGCTAAATATTGAATTTGAATTTTTCAAGAATACATGCTGATCACTACAGCCTCCAAAAAAATCACAAATGTGGTGTGGGGTGAGATACACCTTAAAACAATTTTTCGGAGCGAGCTGAGCGATTTCTGACGTGCTGATGATCAACGGCAGCGTCACACAGGGGCCAAATATTGAATTTGAATTTTTCAAGAATACATGCTGATCACTACAGCCTCCAAAAAAATCACAAATGTGGTGTGGGGTGAGATACACTTCAGAACAACATTTCAGAGCCAGCCAATCGATTTCTGACGTGCCGTTGATCAACGGTAACGTCACACAGGGGCTAAATATTGGTTTTGAATTTTTCATTTATACATGCTGATCACTACAGCCTCCAAAAAAATCAAAGATGTGCATTGGGGTGAGATACACCTTCAAACAATTTTTCGGAGCGAGCTGAGCGATTTCTGACGTGCCGATGATCAACGGTAACGTCAGAAAGTGGCCAAATATTAGTTTTGAATTTTTCAAGAATAAATGCTGATCACTACAGCCTCCAAAAAAATCAAAGATGTGCATTGGGGTCAGATACACCTTAAAACAATTTTTCGGAGCGAGCTGAGCGATTTCTGACATGCCGATGATCAACGGCAGCGTCACACAGGGGCCAAATATTGAATTTGAATTTTTCAAGAATACATGCTGATCACTACAGCCTCCAAAAAAATCACAAATGTGGTGTGGGGTGAGATACACTTCAGAACAAAATTTCAGAGCCAGCCAATCGATTTCTGACGTGCCGTTGATCAACGGTAACGTCACACAGGGGCTAAATATTGGTTTTGAATTTTTCATTTATACATGCTGATCGCTACAGCCTCCAAAAAAATCAAAGATGTGCATTGGGGTGAGATACACCTTAAAACAAAATTTCAGAGTCACCCAATCGATTTGTGACATGCCGATGATCAACGGCAGTGTCACACAGGGGCCAAATATTGAATTTGAATTTTTCAAGAATACATGCTGATCACTACAGCCTCCAAAAAAATCAAAGATGTGCATTGGGGTGAGATACACCTTAAAACAATTTTTCGGAGCGAGCTGAGCGATTTCTGACGTGCCGATGATCAACGGTAACGTCAGAAAGGGGCCAAATATTGGTTTTGAATTTTTTAAAAATACATGCTGATCACTACAGCCTCCAAAAAAATCAAAGATGTGCATTGGGGTGAGATACACCTTCAAACAATTTTTCGGAGCGAGCTGAGCGATTTCTGACGTGCCGTTGATCAACGGTAACGTCACACAGGGGCTAAATATTGGTTTTGAATTTTTCATTTATACATGCTGATCACTACAGCCTCCAAAAATATCAAAGATGTGCATTGGGGTCAGATACACCTTAAAACAATTTTTCGGAGCGAGCTGAGCGATTTCTGACGTGCCGTTGATCAACGGTAACGTCACACAGGGGCTAAATATTGGTTTTGAATTTTTCATTTATACATGCTGATCACTACAGCCTCCAAAAAAATCAAAGATGTGCATTGGGGTGAGATACACCTTCAAACAATTTTTCGGAGCGAGCTGAGCGATTTCTGACGTGCCGATGATCAACGGTAACGTCAGAAAGGGGCCAAATATTGGTTTTGAATTTTTCAAGAATACATGCTGATCACTACAGCCTCCAAAAAAAATCAAAGATGTCCATTGGGGTGAGATACACCTTAAAACAATTTTTCGGAGTGAGCTGAGCGATTTCTGACGTGCCGATGATCAACGGTAACGTCAGAAAGGGGCCAAATATTAGTTTTGAATTTTTCAAGAATAAATGCTGATCACTACAGCCTCCAAAAAAATCAAAGATGTGCATTGGGGTGAGATACACCTTCAAACAAAATTTCAGAGTCACCCAATCGATTTGTGACATGCCGATGATCAACGGCAGCGTCACACAGGGGCTAAATATTGAATTTGAATTTTTCAAGAATACATGCTGATCACTACAGCCTCCAAAAAAATCACAAATGTGGTGTGGGGTGAGATACACCTTAAAACAATTTTTCGGAGCGAGCTGAGCGATTTCTGACGTGCTGATGATCAACGGCAGCGTCACACAGGGGCGAAATATTGAATTTGAATTTTTCAAGAATACATGCTGATCACTACAGCCTCCAAAAAAATCACAAATGTGGTGTGGCGTGAGATACACCTTAAAACAATTTTTCGGAGTGAGCTGAGCGATTTCTGACGTGCCGTTGATCAACGGTAACGTCACACAGGGGCTAAATATTGGTTTTGAATTTTTCATTTATACATGCTGATCACAACAGCCTCCAAAAAAATCAAAGATGTGAATTGGGGTGAGATACACCTTAAAACAAAATTTCAGAGTCACCCAATCGATTTGTGACATGCCGATGATCAACGGCAGCGTCACACAGGGGCCAAATATTGAATTTGAATTTTTCAAGAATACATGCTGATCACTACAGCCTCCAAAAAAATCAAAGATGTGCATTGGGGTGAGATACACCTTAAAACAATTTTTCGGAGCGAGCTGAGCGATTTCTGACGTGCCGTTGATCAACGGTAACGTCACACAGGGGCTAAATATTAGTTTTGAATTTTTCATTTATACATGCTGATCACTACAGCCTCCAAAAATATCAAAGATGTGCATTGGGGTCAGATACACCTTCAAACAAAATTTCAGAGTCACCCAATCGATTTGTGACATGCCGATGATCAACGGCAGCGTCACACAGGGGCTAAATATTGAATTTGAATTTTTCAAGAATACATGCTGATCACTACAGCCTCCAAAAAAATCACAAATGTGGTGTGGGGTGAGATACACTTCAGAACAAAATTTCAGAGCCAGCCAATCGATTTCTGACGTGCCGTTGATCAACGGTAACGTCACACAGGGGCTAAATATTGGTTTTGAATTTTTCATTTATACATGCTGATCATAACAGCCTCCAAAAAAATCAAAGATGTGCATTGGGGTGAGATACACCTTAAAACAATTTTTCGGAGCGAGCTGAGCGATTTCTGACGTGCCGATGATCAACGGTAACGTCAGAAAGGGGCCAAATATTGGTTTTGAATTTTTCATTTATACATGCTGATCACTACAGCCTCCAAAAAAATCAAAGATGTGCATTGGGGTCAGATACACTTTAAAACAATTTTTCGGAGCGACCTGAGCGATTTCTGACGTGCCGATGATCAACGGTAACGTCAGAAAGGGGCCAAATATTGGTTTTGAATTTTTCAAGAATACATGCTGATCACTACAGCCTCCAAAAAAATCAAAGATGTGCATAGGGGTGAGATACACCTTCAAACAAAATTTCAGAGTCACCCAATCGATTTGTGACATGCCGATGATCAACGGCAGCGTCACACAGGGGCTAAATATTGAATTTGAATTTTTCAAGAATACATGCTGATCACTACAGCCTCCAAAAAAATCACAAATGTGGTGTGGGGTGAGATACACTTCAGAACAAAATTTCAGAGCCAGCCAATCGATTTCTGACGTGCCGTTGATCAACGGTAACGTCACACAGGGGCTAAATATTGGTTTTGAATTTTTCATTTATACATGCTGATCATAACAGCCTCCAAAAAAATCAAAGATGTGCATTGGGGTGAGATACACCTTAAAACAATTTTTCGGAGCGAGCTGAGCGATTTCTGACGTGCCGATGATCAACGGTAACGTCAGAAAGGGGCCAAATATTGGTTTTGAATTTTTCAAGAATACATGCTGATCACTACAGCCTCCAAAAAAATCAAAGATGTGCATTGGGGTCAGATACACTTTAAAACAATTTTTCGGAGCGACCTGAGCGATTTATGACGTGCCGATGATCAACGGTAACGTCAGAAAGGGGCCAAATATTAGTTTTGAATTTTTCAAGAATAAATGCTGATCACTACAGCCTCCAAAAAAATCAAAGATGTGAATTGGGGTGAGATACACCTTCAAACAAAATTTCAGAGTCACCCAATTGATTTGTGACATGCCGATGATCAACGGCAGCGTCACACAGGGGCCAAATATTGAATTTGAATTTTTCAAGAATACATGCTGATCACTACAGCCTCCAAAAAAATCAAAGATGTGCATTGGGGTGAGATACACCTTAAAACAATTTTTCGGAGCGAGCTGAGCGATTTCTGACGTGCCGATGATCAACGGTAACGTCAGAAAGGGGCCAAATATTGGTTTTGAATTTTTTTAAAAAACATGCTGATCACTACAGCCTCCAAAAAAATCACAAATGTGGTGTGGGGTGAGATACACCTTCAAACAAATTTTCGGAGCGAGCTGAGCGATTTCTGACGTGCCGATGATCAACGGTAACGTCAGAAAGGGGCCAAATATTAGTTTTGAATTTTTCAAGAATAAATGCTGATCACTACAGCCTCCAAAAAAATCAAAGATGTGCATTGGGGTGGGATACACCTTTAAACAAAATTTCGGAGCGAGCTGAGCGATTTCTGACGTGCCGATGATCAACGGTAACGTCAGAAAGGGGCCAAATATTGGTTTTGAATTTTTCAAGAATACATGCTGATCACTACAGCCTCCAAAAAAATCACAAATGTGGTGTGGGGTGAGATACACCTTAAAACAATTTTTCGGAGCGAGCTGAGCGATTTCTGACGTGCTGATGATCAACGGCAGCGTCACACAGGGGCGAAATATTGAATTTGAATTTTTCAAGAATACATGCTGATCACTACAGCCTCCAAAAAAATCACAAATGTGGTGTGGGGTGAGATACACTTCAGAACAACATTTCAGAGCCAGCCAATCGATTTCTGACGTGCCGTTGATCAACGGTAACGTCACACAGGGGCTAAATATTGGTTTTGAATTTTTCATTTATACATGCTGATCACTACAGCCTCCAAAAAAATCAAAGATGTGAATTGGGGTGAGATACACCTTCAAACAAAATTTCAGAGTCACCCAATCGATTTGTGACATGCCGATGATCAACGGCAGCGTCACACAGGGGCTAAATATTGAATTTGAATTTTTCAAGAATACATGCTGATCACTACAGCCTCCAAAAAAATCACAAATGTGGTGTGGGGTGAGATACACTTCAGAACAAAATTTCAGAGCCAGCCAATCGATTTCTGACGTGCCGTTGATCAACGGTAACGTCACACAGGGGCTAAATATTGGTTTTGAATTTTTCATTTATACATGCTGATCATAACAGCCTCCAAAAAAATCAAAGATGTGCATTGGGGTGAGATACACCTTAAAACAATTTTTCGGAGCGAGCTGAGCGATTTCTGACGTGCCGATGATCAACGGTAACGTCAGAAAGGGGCCAAATATTGGTTTTGAATTTTTCATTTATACATGCTGATCACTACAGCCTCCAAAAAAATCAAAGATGTGCATTGGGGTCAGATACACTTTAAAACAATTTTTCGGAGCGACCTGAGCGATTTCTGACGTGCCGATGATCAACGGTAACGTCAGAAAGGGGCCAAATATTGGTTTTGAATTTTTCAAGAATACATGCTGATCACTACAGCCTCCAAAAAAATCAAAGATGTGCATAGGGGTGAGATACACCTTCAAACAAAATTTCAGAGTCACCCAATCGATTTGTGACATGCCGATGATCAACGGCAGCGTCACACAGGGGCTAAATATTGAATTTGAATTTTTCAAGAATACATGCTGATCACTACAGCCTCCAAAAAAATCACAAATGTGGTGTGGGGTGAGATACACTTCAGAACAAAATTTCAGAGCCAGCCAATCGATTTCTGACGTGCCGTTGATCAACGGTAACGTCACACAGGGGCTAAATATTGGTTTTGAATTTTTCATTTATACATGCTGATCATAACAGCCTCCAAAAAAATCAAAGATGTGCATTGGGGTGAGATACACCTTAAAACAATTTTTCGGAGCGAGCTGAGCGATTTCTGACGTGCCGATGATCAACGGTAACGTCAGAAAGGGGCCAAATATTGGTTTTGAATTTTTCAAGAATACATGCTGATCACTACAGCCTCCAAAAAAATCAAAGATGTGCATTGGGGTCAGATACACTTTAAAACAATTTTTCGGAGCGACCTGAGCGATTTCTGACGTGCCGATGATCAACGGTAACGTCAGAAAGGGGCCAAATATTAGTTTTGAATTTTTCAAGAATAAATGCTGATCACTACAGCCTCCAAAAAAATCAAAGATGTGAATTGGGGTGAGATACACCTTCAAACAAAATTTCAGAGTCACCCAATCGATTTGTGACATGCCGATGATCAACGGCAGCGTCACACAGGGGCCAAATATTGAATTTGAATTTTTCAAGAATACATGCTGATCACTACAGCCTCCAAAAAAATCAAAGATGTGCATTGGGGTGAGATACACCTTAAAACAATTTTTCGGAGCGAGCTGAGCGATTTCTGACGTGCCGATGATCAACGGTAACGTCAGAAAGGGGCCAAATATTGGTTTTGAATTTTTTTAAAAAACATGCTGATCACTACAGCCTCCAAAAAAATCACAAATGTGGTGTGGGGTGAGATACACCTTCAAACAAATTTTCGGAGCGAGCTGAGCGATTTCTGACGTGCCGATGATCAACGGTAACGTCAGAAAGGGGCCAAATATTAGTTTTGAATTTTTCAAGAATAAATGCTGATCACTACAGCCTCCAAAAAAATCAAAGATGTGCATTGGGGTGGGATACACCTTTAAACAAAATTTCGGAGCGAGCTGAGCGATTTCTGACGTGCCGATGATCAACGGTAACGTCAGAAAGGGGCCAAATATTGGTTTTGAATTTTTCAAGAATACATGCTGATCACTACAGCCTCCAAAAAAATCACAAATGTGGTGTGGGGTGAGATACACCTTAAAACAATTTTTCGGAGCGAGCTGAGCGATTTCTGACGTGCTGATGATCAACGGCAGCGTCACACAGGGGCGAAATATTGAATTTGAATTTTTCAAGAATACATGCTGATCACTACAGCCTCCAAAAAAATCACAAATGTGGTGTGGGGTGAGATACACTTCAGAACAACATTTCAGAGCCAGCCAATCGATTTCTGACGTGCCGTTGATCAACGGTAACGTCACACAGGGGCTAAATATTGGTTTTGAATTTTTCATTTATACATGCTGATCACTACAGCCTCCAAAAAAATCAAAGATGTGAATTGGGGTGAGATACACCTTCAAACAAAATTTCAGAGTCACCCAATCGATTTGTGACATGCCGATGATCAACGGCAGCGTCACACAGGGGCTAAATATTGAATTTGAATTTTTCAAGAATACATGCTGATCACTACAGCCTCCAAAAAAATCACAAATGTGGTGTGGGGTGAGATACACCTTAAAACAATTTTTCGGAGCGAGCTGAGCGATTTCTGACGTGCTGATGATCAACGGCAGCGTCACACAGGGGCGAAATATTGAATTTGAATTTTTCAAGAATACATGCTGATCACTCCAGCCTCCAAAAAAATCACAAATGTGGTGTGGGGTGAGATACACTTCAGAACAACATTTCAGAGCCAGCCAATCGATTTCTGACGTGCCGTTGATCAACGGTAACGTCACACAGGGGCTAAACATTGGTTTTGAATTTTTCATTTATACATGCTGATCACTACAGCCTCCAAAAAAATCAAAGATGTGCATTGGGGTGAGATACACCTTCAAACAATTTTTCGGAGCGAGCTGAGCGATTTCTGACGTGCCGATGATCAACGGTAACGTCAGAAAGTGGCCAAATATTAGTTTTGAATTTTTCAAGAATAAATGCTGATCACTACAGCCTCCAAAAAAATCAAAGATGTGCATTGGGGTCAGATACACCTTAAAACAATTTTTCGGAGCGAGCTGAGCGATTTCTGACATGCCGATGATCAACGGAAGCGTCACACAGGGGCCAAATATTGAATTTGAATTTTTCAAGAATACATGCTGATCACTACAGCCTCCAAAAAAATCACAAATGTGGTGTGGGGTGAGATACACTTCAGAACAAAATTTCAGAGCCAGCCAATCGATTTCTGACGTGCCGTTGATCAACGGTAACGTCACACAGGGGCTAAATATTGGTTTTGAATTTTTCAAGAATACATGCTGATCACTACAGCCTCCAAAAAAAATCAAAGATGTGCATTGGGGTCAGATACACCTTCAAACAATTTTTCGGAGCAAGCTGAGCGATTTCTGACGTGCCGATGATCAACGGTAACGTCAGAAAGGGGCCAAATATTAGTTTTGAATTTTTCAAGAATAAATGCTGATCACTACAGCCTCCAAAAAAATCAAAGATGTGCATTGGGGTGGGATACACCTTTAAACAAAATTTCGGAGCGAGCTGAGCGATTTCTAATGTGCCGATGATCAACGGTAACGTCAGAAAGGGGCCAAATATTAGTTTTGAATTTTTCAAGAATAAATGCTGATCACTACAGCCTCCAAAAAAAATCAAAGATGTGCATTGGGGTGGGATACACCTTTAAACAAAATTTCGGAGCGAGCTGAACGATTTCTCACGTGCCGATGATCAACGGTAACGTCAGAAAGGGGCCAAATATTGGTTTTGAATTTTTCAAGAATACATGCTGATCACTACAGCCTCCAAAAAAATCAAAGATGTGCATAGGGGTGAGATACACCTTCAAACAAAATTTCAGAGTCACCCAATCGATTTGTGACATGCCGATGATCAACGGCAGCGTCACACAGGGGCTAAATATTGAATTTGAATTTTTCAAGAATACATGCTGATCACTACAGCCTCCAAAAAAATCACAAATGTGGTGTGGGGTGAGATACACCTTAAAACAATTTTTCGGAGCGAGCTGAGCGATTTCTGACGTGCTGATGATCAACGGCAGCGTCACACAGGGGCGAAATATTGAATTTGAATTTTTCAAGAATACATGCTGATCACTACAGCCTCCAAAAAAATCACAAATGTGGTGTGGGGTGAGATACACTTCAGAACAACATTTCAGAGCCAGCCAATCGATTTCTGACGTGCCGTTGATCAACGGTAACGTCACACAGGGGCTAAATATTGGTTTTGAATTTTTCATTTATACATGCTGATCACTACAGCCTCCAAAAAAATCAAAGATGTGAATTGGGGTGAGATACACCTTCAAACAAAATTTCAGAGTCACCCAATCGATTTGTGACATGCCGATGATCAACGGCAGCGTCACACAGGGGCTAAATATTGAATTTGAATTTTTCAAGAATACATGCTGATCACTACAGCCTCCAAAAAAATCACAAATGTGGTGTGGGGTGAGATACACCTTAAAACAATTTTTCGGAGCGAGCTGAGCGATTTCTGACGTGCTGATGATCAACGGCAGCGTCACACAGGGGCGAAATATTGAATTTGAATTTTTCAAGAATACATGCTGATCACTACAGCCTCCAAAAAAATCACAAATATGGTGTGGGGTGAGATACACTTCAGAACAACATTTCAGAGCCAGCCAATCGATTTCTGACGTGCCGTTGATCAACGGTAACGTCACACAGGGGCTAAATATTGGTTTTGAATTTTTCATTTATACATGCTGATCACTACAGCCTCCAAAAAAATCAAAGATGTGCATTGGGGTCAGATACACCTTAAAACAATTTTTCGGAGCGAGCTGAGCGATTTCTGACATGCCGATGATCAACGGCAGCGTCACACAGGGGCCAAATATTGAATTTGAATTTTTCAAGAATACATGCTGATCACTACAGCCTCCAAAAAAATCACAAATGTGGTGTGGGGTGAGATACACTTCAGAACAAAATTTCAGAGCCAGCCAATCGATTTCTGACGTGCCGTTGATCAACGGTAACGTCACACAGGGGCTAAATATTGGTTTTGAATTTTTCAAGAATACATGCTGATCACTACAGCCTCCAAAAAAAATCAAAGATGTGCATTGGGGTCAGATACACCTTCAAACAATTTTTCGGAGCAAGCTGAGCGATTTCTGACGTGCCGATGATCAACGGTAACGTCAGAAAGGGGCCAAATATTAGTTTTGAATTTTTCAAGAATAAATGCTGATCACTACAGCCTCCAAAAAAATCAAAGATGTGCATTGGGGTGGGATACACCTTTAAACAAAATTTCGGAGCGAGCTGAGCGATTTCTAATGTGCCGATGATCAACGGTAACGTCAGAAAGGGGCCAAATATTAGTTTTGAATTTTTCAAGAATAAATGCTGATCACTACAGCCTCCAAAAAAAATCAAAGATGTGCATTGGGGTGGGATACAACTTTAAACAAAATTTCGGAGCGAGCTGAACGATTTCTCACGTGCCGATGATCAACGGTAACGTCAGAAAGGGGCCAAATTTTGGTTTTGAATTTTTCAAGAATACATGCTGATCACTACAGCCTCCAAAAAAATCAAAGATGTGCATAGGGGTGAGATACACCTTCAAACAAAATTTCAGAGTCACCCAATCGATTTGTGACATGCCGATGATCAACGGCAGCGTCACACAGGGGCTAAATATTGAATTTGAATTTTTCAAGAATACATGCTGATCACTACAGCCTCCAAAAAAATCACAAATGTGGTGTGGGGTGAGATACACTTCAGAACAAAATTTCAGAGCCAGCCAATCGATTTCTGACGTGCCGTTGATCAACGGTAACGTCACACAGGGGCTAAATATTGGTTTTGAATTTTTCATTTATACATGCTGATCACAACAGCCTCCAAAAAAATCAAAGATGTGCATTGGGGTGAGATACACCTTAAAACAATTTTTCGGAGCGAGCTGAGCGATTTCTGACGTGCCGATGATCAACGGTAACGTCAGAAAGGGGCCAAATATTGGTTTTGAATTTTTCAAGAATACATGCTGATCACTACAGCCTCCAAAAAAATCAAACGTGCCGATGATCAACGGTAACGTCAGAAAGGGGCCAAATATTAGTTTTGAATTTTTCAAGAATAAATGCTGATCACTACAGCCTCCAAAAAAATCAAAGATGTGAATTGGGGTGAGATACACCTTAAAACAAAATTTCAGAGTCACCCAATCGATTTGTGACATGCCGATGATCAACGGCAGCGTCACACAGGGGCCAAATATTGAATTTGAATTTTTCAAGAATACATGCTGATCACTACAGCCTCCAAAAAAATCAAAGATGTGCATTGGGGTGAGATACACCTTAAAACAATTTTTCGGAGCGAGCTGAGCGATTTCTGACGTGCCGTTGATCAACGGTAACGTCACACAGGGGCTAAATATTAGTTTTGAATTTTTCATTTATACATGCTGATCACTACAGCCTCCAAAAATATCAAAGATGTGCATTGGGGTCAGATACACCTTCAAACAAAATTTCAGAGTCACCCAATCGATTTGTGACATGCCGATGATCAACGGCAGCGTCACACAGGGGCTAAATATTGAATTTGAATTTTTCAAGAATACATGCTGATCACTACAGCCTCCAAAAAAATCACAAATGTGGTGTGGGGTGAGATACACTTCAGAACAAAATTTCAGAGCCAGCCAATCGATTTCTGACGTGCCGTTGATCAACGGTAACGTCACACAGGGGCTAAATATTGGTTTTGAATTTTTCATTTATACATGCTGATCATAACAGCCTCCAAAAAAATCAAAGATGTGCATTGGGGTGAGATACACCTTAAAACAAAATTTCGGAGCGAGCTGAGCGATTTCTGACGTGCCGATGATCAACGGTAACGTCAGAAAGGGGCCAAATATTGGTTTTGAATTTTTCAAGAATACATGCTGATCACTACAGCCTCCAAAAAAATCAAAGATGTGCATTGGGGTCAGATACACTTTAAAACAATTTTTCGGAGCGACCTGAGCGATTTCTGACGTGCCGATGATCAACGGTAACGTCAGAAAGGGGCCAAATATTAGTTTTGAATTTTTCAAGAATAAATGCTGATCACTACAGCCTCCAAAAAAATCAAAGATGTGAATTGGGGTGAGATACACCTTCAAACAAAATTTCAGAGTCACCCAATCGATTTGTGACATGCCGATGATCAACGGCAGCGTCACACAGGGGCCAAATATTGAATTTGAATTTTTCAAGAATACATGCTGATCACTACAGCCTCCAAAAAAATCAAAGATGTGCATTGGGGTGAGATACACCTTAAAACAATTTTTCGGAGCGAGCTGAGCGATTTCTGACGTGCCGATGATCAACGGTAACGTCAGAAAGGGGCCAAATATTGGTTTTGAATTTTTTTAAAAAACATGCTGATCACTACAGCCTCCAAAAAAATCACAAATGTGGTGTGGGGTGAGATACACCTTCAAACAAATTTTCGGAGCGAGCTGAGCGATTTCTGACGTGCCGATGATCAACGGTAACGTCAGAAAGGGGCCAAATATTAGTTTTGAATTTTTCAAGAATAAATGCTGATCACTACAGCCTCCAAAAAAATCAAAGATGTGAATTGGGGTGAGATACACCTTCAAACAAAATTTCAGAGTCACCCAATCGATTTGTGACATGCCGATGATCAACGGCAGCGTCACACAGGGGCCAAATATTGAATTTGAATTTTTCAAGAATACATGCTGATCACTACAGCCTCCAAAAAAATCAAAGATGTGCATTGGGGTGAGATACACCTTAAAACAATTTTTCGGAGCGAGCTGAGCGATTTCTGACGTGCCGATGATCAACGGTAACGTCAGAAAGGGGCCAAATATTGGTTTTGAATTTTTTTAAAAAACATGCTGATCACTACAGCCTCCAAAAAAATCACAAATGTGGTGTGGGGTGAGATACACCTTCAAACAAATTTTCGGAGCGAGCTGAGCGATTTCTGACGTGCCGATGATCAACGGTAACGTCAGAAAGGGGCCAAATATTAGTTTTGAATTTTTCAAGAATAAATGCTGATCACTACAGCCTCCAAAAAAATCAAAGATGTGCATTGGGGTGGGATACACCTTTAAACAAAATTTCGGAGCGAGCTGAGCGATTTCTGACGTGCCGATGATCAACGGTAACGTCAGAAAGGGGCCAAATATTGGTTTTGAATTTTTCAAGAATACATGCTGATCACTACAGCCTCCAAAAAAATCACAAATGTGGTGTGGGGTGAGATACACCTTAAAACAATTTTTCGGAGCGAGCTGAGCGATTTCTGACGTGCTGATGATCAACGGCAGCGTCACACAGGGGCGAAATATTGAATTTGAATTTTTCAAGAATACATGCTGATCACTACAGCCTCCAAAAAAATCACAAATGTGGTGTGGGGTGAGATACACTTCAGAACAACATTTCAGAGCCAGCCAATCGATTTCTGACGTGCCGTTGATCAACGGTAACGTCACACAGGGGCTAAATATTGGTTTTGAATTTTTCATTTATACATGCTGATCACTACAGCCTCCAAAAAAATCAAAGATGTGAATTGGGGTGAGATACACCTTCAAACAAAATTTCAGAGTCACCCAATCGATTTGTGACATGCCGATGATCAACGGCAGCGTCACACAGGGGCTAAATATTGAATTTGAATTTTTCAAGAATACATGCTGATCACTACAGCCTCCAATAAAATCACAAATGTGGTGTGGGGTGAGATACACCTTAAAACAATTTTTCGGAGCGAGCTGAGCGATTTCTGACGTGCTGATGATCAACGGCAGCGTCACACAGGGGCGAAATATTGAATTTGAATTTTTCAAGAATACATGCTGATCACTACAGCCTCCAAAAAAATCACAAATGTGGTGTGGGGTGAGATACACTTCAGAACAACATTTCAGAGCCAGCCAATCGATTTCTGACGTGCCGTTGATCAACGGTAACGTCACACAGGGGCTAAATATTGGTTTTGAATTTTTCATTTATACATGCTGATCACTACAGCCTCCAAAAAAATCAAAGATGTGCATTGGGGTGAGATACACCTTCAAACAATTTTTCGGAGCGAGCTGAGCGATTTCTGACGTGCCGGTGATCACCGGTAACGTCAGAAAGTGGCCAAATATTAGTTTTGAATTTTTCAAGAATAAATGCTGATCACTACAGCCTCCAAAAAAATCAAAGATGTGCATTGGGGTCAGATACACCTTAAAACAATTTTTCGGAGCGAGCTGAGCGATTTCTGACATGCCGATGATCAACGGCAGCGTCACACAGGGGCCAAATATTGAATTTGAATTTTTCAAGAATACATGCTGATCACTACAGCCTCCAAAAAAATCACAAATGTGGTGTGGGGTGAGATACACTTCAGAACAAAATTTCAGAGCCAGCTAATCGATTTCTGACGTGCCGTTGATCAACGGTAACGTCACACAGGGGCTAAATATTGGTTTTGAATTTTTCAAGAATAAATGCTGATCACTACAGCCTCCAAAAAAATCAAAGATGTGCATTGGGGTGGGATACACCTTTAAACAAAATTTCGGAGCGAGCTGAGCGATTTCTAATGTGCCGATGATCAACGGTAACGTCAGAAAGGGGCCAAATATTAGTTTTTAATTTTTCAAGAATAAATGCTGATCACTACAGCCTCCAAAAAAATCAAAGATGTGAATTGGGGTGAGATACACCTTAAAACAAAATTTCAGAGTCACCCAATCGATTTGTGACATGCCGATGATCAACGGCAGCGTCACACAGGGGCCAAATATTGAATTTGAATTTTTCAAGAATACATGCTGATCACTACAGCCTCCAAAAAAATCAAAGATGTGCATTGGGGTGAGATACACCTTAAAACAATTTTTCGGAGCGAGCTGAGCGATTTCTGACGTGCCGTTGATCAACGGTAACGTCACACAGGGGCTAAATATTAGTTTTGAATTTTTCATTTATACATGCTGATCACTACAGCCTCCAAAAATATCAAAGATGTGCATTGGGGTCAGATACACCTTCAAACAAAATTTCAGAGTCACCCAATCGATTTGTGACATGCCGATGATCAACGGCAGCGTCACACAGGGGCTAAATATTGAATTTGAATTTTTCAAGAATACATGCTGATCACTACAGCCTCCAAAAAAATCACAAATGTGGTGTGGGGTGAGATACACTTCAGAACAAAATTTCAGAGCCAGCCAATCGATTTCTGACGTGCCGTTGATCAACGGTAACGTCACACAGGGGCTAAATATTGGTTTTGAATTTTTCATTTATACATGCTGATCATAACAGCCTCCAAAAAAATCAAAGATGTGCATTGGGGTGAGATACACCTTAAAACAATTTTTCGGAGCGAGCTGAGCGATTTCTGACGTGCCGATGATCAACGGTAACGTCAGAAAGGGGCCAAATATTGGTTTTGAATTTTTCAAGAATACATGCTGATCACTACAGCCTCCAAAAAAATCAAAGATGTGCATTGGGGTCAGATACACTTTAAAACAATTTTTCGGAGCGACCTGAGCGATTTCTGACGTGCCGATGATCAACGGTAACGTCAGAAAGGGGCCAAATATTAGTTTTGAATTTTTCAAGAATAAATGCTGATCACTACAGCCTCCAAAAAAATCAAAGATGTGAATTGGGGTGAGATACACCTTCAAACAAAATTTCAGAGTCACCCAATCGATTTGTGACATGCCGATGATCAACGGCAGCGTCACACAGGGGCCAAATATTGAATTTGAATATTTCAAGAATACATGCTGATCACTACAGCCTCCAAAAAAATCAAAGATGTGCATTGGGGTGAGATACACCTTAAAACAATTTTTCGGAGCGAGCTGAGCGATTTCTGACGTGCCGATGATCAACGGTAACGTCAGAAAGGGGCCAAATATTGGTTTTGAATTTTTTTAAAAAACATGCTGATCACTACAGCCTCCAAAAAAATCACAAATGTGGTGTGGGGTGAGATACACCTTCAAACAAATTTTCGGAGCGAGCTGAGCGATTTCTGACGTGCCGATGATCAACGGTAACGTCAGAAAGGGGCCAAATATTAGTTTTGAATTTTTCAAGAATAAATGCTGATCACTACAGCCTCCAAAAAAATCAAAGATGTGAATTGGGGTGAGATACACCTTCAAACAAAATTTCAGAGTCACCCAATCGATTTGTGACATGCCGATGATCAACGGCAGCGTCACACAGGGGCCAAATATTGAATTTGAATTTTTCAAGAATACATGCTGATCACTACAGCCTCCAAAAAAATCAAAGATGTGCATTGGGGTGAGATACACCTTAAAACAATTTTTCGGAGCGAGCTGAGCGATTTCTGACATGCCGATGATCAACGGCAGCGTCACACAGGGGCCAAATATTGAATTTGAATTTTTCAAGAATACATGCTGATCACTACAGCCTCCAAAAAAATCACAAATGTGGTGTGGGGTGAGATACACTTCAGAACAAAATTTCAGAGCCAGCTAATCGATTTCTGACGTGCCGTTGATCAACGGTAACGTCACACAGGGGCTAAATATTGGTTTTGAATTTTTCAAGAATAAATGCTGATCACTACAGCCTCCAAAAAAATCAAAGATGTGCATTGGGGTGGGATACACCTTTAAACAAAATTTCGGAGCGAGCTGAGCGATTTCTAATGTGCCGATGATCAACGGTAACGTCAGAAAGGGGCCAAATATTAGTTTTTAATTTTTCAAGAATAAATGCTGATCACTACAGCCTCCAAAAAAATCAAAGATGTGAATTGGGGTGAGATACACCTTAAAACAAAATTTCAGAGTCACCCAATCGATTTGTGACATGCCGATGATCAACGGCAGCGTCACACAGGGGCTAAATATTGAATTTGAATTTTTCAAGAATACATGCTGATCACTACAGCCTCCAAAAAAATCACAAATGTGGTGTGGGGTGAGATACACTTCAGAACAAAATTTCAGAGCCAGCCAATCGATTTCTGACGTGCCGTTGATCAACGGTAACGTCACACAGGGGCTAAATATTGGTTTTGAATTTTTCATTTATACATGCTGATCATAACAGCCTCCAAAAAAATCAAAGATGTGCATTGGGGTGAGATACACCTTAAAACAATTTTTCGGAGCGAGCTGAGCGATTTCTGACGTGCCGATGATCAACGGTAACGTCAGAAAGGGGCCAAATATTGGTTTTGAATTTTTCAAGAATACATGCTGATCACTACAGCCTCCAAAAAAATCAAAGATGTGCATTGGGGTCAGATACACCTTAAAACAATTTTTCGGAGCGACCTGAGCGATTTCTGACGTGCCGATGATCAACGGTAACGTCAGAAAGGGGCCAAATATTAGTTTTGAATTTTTCAAGAATAAATGCTGATCACTACAGCCTCCAAAAAAATCAAAGATGTGAATTGGGGTGAGATACACCTTCAAACAAAATTTCAGAGTCACCCAATCGATTTGTGACATGCCGATGATCAACGGCAGCGTCACACAGGGGCCAAATATTGAATTTGAATTTTTCAAGAATACATGCTGATCACTACAGCCTCCAAAAAAATCAAAGATGTGCATTGGGGTGAGATACACCTTAAAACAATTTTTCGGAGCGAGCTGAGCGATTTCTGACGTGCCGATGATCAACGGTAACGTCAGAAAGGGGCCAAATATTGGTTTTGAATTTTTTTAAAAAACATGCTGATCACTACAGCCTCCAAAAAAATCACAAATGTGGTGTGGGGTGAGATACACCTTCAAACAAATTTTCGGAGCGAGCTGAGCGATTTCTGACGTGCCGATGATCAACGGTAACGTCAGAAAGGGGCCAAATATTAGTTTTGAATTTTTCAAGAATAAATGCTGATCACTACAGCCTCCAAAAAAATCAAAGATGTGCATTGGGGTGGGATACACCTTTAAACAAAATTTCGGAGCGAGCTGAGCGATTTCTGACGTGCCGATGATCAACGGTAACGTCAGAAAGGGGCCAAATATTGGTTTTGAATTTTTCAAGAATACATGCTGATCACTACAGCCTCCAAAAAATTCACAAATGTGGTGTGGGGTGAGATACACCTTAAAACAATTTTTCGGAGCGAGCTGAGCGATTTCTGACGTGCTGATGATCAACGGCAGCGTCACACAGGGGCGAAATATTGAATTTGAATTTTTCAAGAATACATGCTGATCACTACAGCCTCCAAAAAAATCACAAATGTGGTGTGGGGTGAGATACACTTCAGAACAACATTTCAGAGCCAGCCAATCGATTTCTGACGTGCCGTTGATCAACGGTAACGTCACACAGGGGCTAAATATTGGTTTTGAATTTTTCATTTATACATGCTGATCACTACAGCCTCCAAAAAAATCAAAGATGTGAATTGGGGTGAGATACACCTTCAAACAAAATTTCAGAGTCACCCAATCGATTTGTGACATGCCGATGATCAACGGCAGCGTCACACAGGGGCTAAATATTGAATTTGAATTTTTCAAGAATACATGCTGATCACTACAGCCTCCAAAAAAATCACAAATGTGGTGTGGGGTGAGATACACCTTAAAACAATTTTTCGGAGCGAGCTGAGCGATTTCTGACGTGCTGATGATCAACGGCAGCGTCACACAGGGGCGAAATATTGAATTTGAATTTTTCAAGAATACATGCTGATCACTACAGCCTCCAAAAAAATCACAAATGTGGTGTGGGGTGAGATACACTTCAGAACAACATTTCAGAGCCAGCCAATCGATTTCTGACGTGCCGTTGATCAACAGTAACGTCACACAGGGGCTAAATATTGGTTTTGAATTTTTCATTTATACATGCTGATCACTACAGCCTCCAAAAAAATCAAAGATGTGCATTGGGGTGAGATACACCTTCAAACAATTTTTCGGAGCGAGCTGAGCGATTTCTGACGTGCCGATGATCAACGGTAACGTCAGAAAGTGGCCAAATATTAGTTTTGAATTTTTCAAGAATAAATGCTGATCACTACAGCCTCCAAAAAAATCAAAGATGTGCATTCGGGTCAGATACACCTTAAAACAATTTTTCGGAGCGAGCTGAGCGATTTGTGACATGCCGATGATCAACGGCAGCGTCACACAGGGGCCAAATATTGAATTTGAATTTTTCAAGAATACATGCTGATCACTACAGCCTCCAAAAAAATCACAAATGTGGTGTGGGGTGAGATACACTTCAGAACAAAATTTCAGAGCCAGCCAATCGATTTCTGACGTGCCGTTGATCAACGGTAACGTCACACAGGGGCTAAATATTGGTTTTGAATTTTTCAAGAATACATGCTGATCACTACAGCCTCCAAAAAAAATCAAAGATGTGCATTGGGGTCAGATACACCTTCAAACAATTTTTCGGAGCAAGCTGAGCGATTTCTGACGTGCCGATGATCAACGGTAACGTCAGAAAGGGGCCAAATATTAGTTTTGAATTTTTCAAGAATAAATGCTGATCACTACAGCCTCCAAAAAAATCAAAGATGTGCATTGGGGTGGGATACACCTTTAAACAAAATTTCGGAGCGAGCTGAGCGATTTCTAATGTGCCGATGATCAACGGTAACGTCAGAAAGGGGCCAAATATTAGTTTTGAATTTTTCAAGAATAAATGCTGATCACTACAGCCTCCAAAAAAAATCAAAGATGTGCATTGGGGTGGGATACAACTTTAAACAAAATTTCGGAGCGAGCTGAACGATTTCTCACGTGCCGATGATCAACGGTAACGTCAGAAAGGGGCCAAATTTTGGTTTTGAATTTTTCAAGAATACATGCTGATCACTACAGCCTCCAAAAAAATCAAAGATGTGCATAGGGGTGAGATACACCTTCAAACAAAATTTCAGAGTCACCCAATCGATTTGTGACATGCCGATGATCAACGGCAGCGTCACACAGGGGCTAAATATTGAATTTAAATTTTTCAAGAATACATGCTGATCACTACAGCCTCCAAAAAAATCACAAATGTGGTGTGGGGTGAGATACACTTCAGAACAAAATTTCAGAGCCAGCCAATCGATTTCTGACGTGCCGTTGATCAACGGTAACGTCACACAGGGGCTAAATATTGGTTTTGAATTTTTCATTTATACATGCTGATCACAACAGCCTCCAAAAAAATCAAAGATGTGCATTGGGGTGAGATACACCTTAAAACAATTTTTCGGAGCGAGCTGAGCGATTTCTGACGTGCCGATGATCAACGGTAACGTCAGAAAGGGGCCAAATATTGGTTTTGAATTTTTCAAGAATACATGCTGATCACTACAGCCTCCAAAAAAATCAAACGTGCCGATGATCAACGGTAACGTCAGAAAGGGGCCAAATATTAGTTTTGAATTTTTCAAGAATAAATGCTGATCACTACAGCCTCCAAAAAAATCAAAGATGTGAATTGGGGTGAGATACACCTTAAAACAAAATTTCAGAGTCACCCAATCGATTTGTGACATGCCGATGATCAACGGCAGCGTCACACAGGGGCCAAATATTGAATTTGAATTTTTCAAGAATACATGCTGATCACTACAGCCTCCAAAAAAATCAAAGATGTGCATTGGGGTGAGATACACCTTAAAACAATTTTTCGGAGCGAGCTGAGCGATTTCTGACGTGCCGTTGATCAACGGTAACGTCACACAGGGGCTAAATATTAGTTTTGAATTTTTCATTTATACATGCTGATCACTACAGCCTCCAAAAATATCAAAGATGTGCATTGGGGTCAGATACACCTTCAAACAAAATTTCAGAGTCACCCAATCGATTTGTGACATGCCGATGATCAACGGCAGCGTTACACAGGGGCTAAATATTGAATTTGAATTTTTCAAGAATACATGCTGATCACTACAGCCTCCAAAAAAATCACAAATGTGGTGTGGGGTGAGATACACTTCAGAACAAAATTTCAGAGCCAGCCAATCGATTTCTGACGTGCCGTTGATCAACGGTAACGTCACACAGGGGCTAAATATTGGTTTTGAATTTTTCATTTATACATGCTGATCATAACAGCCTCCAAAAAAATCAAAGATGTGCATTGGGGTGAGATACACCTTAAAACAAAATTTCGGAGCGAGCTGAGCGATTTCTGACGTGCCGATGATCAACGGTAACGTCAGAAAGGGGCCAAATATTGGTTTTGAATTTTTCAAGAATACATGCTGATCACTACAGCCTCCAAAAAAATCAAAGATGTGCATTGGGGTCAGATACACTTTAAAACAATTTTTCGGAGCGACCTGAGCGATTTCTGACGTGCCGATGATCAACGGTAACGTCAGAAAGGGGCCAAATATTAGTTTTGAATTTTTCAAGAATAAATGCTGATCACTACAGCCTCCAAAAAAATCAAAGATGTGAATTGGGGTGAGATACACCTTCAAACAAAATTTCAGAGTCACCCAATCGATTTGTGACATGCCGATGATCAACGGCAGCGTCACACAGGGGCCAAATATTGAATTTGAATTTTTCAAGAATACATGCTGATCACTACAGCCTCCAAAAAAATCAAAGATGTGCATTGGGGTGAGATACACCTTAAAACAATTTTTCGGAGCGAGCTGAGCGATTTCTGACGTGCCGATGATCAACGGTAACGTCAGAAAGGGGCCAAATAGTGGTTTTGAATTTTTTTAAAAAACATGCTGATCACTACAGCCTCCAAAAAAATCACAAATGTGGTGTGGGGTGAGATACACCTTCAAACAAATTTTCGGAGCGAGCTGAGCGATTTCTGACGTGCCGATGATCAATGGTAACGTCAGAAAGGGGCCAAATATTAGTTTTGAATTTTTCAAGAATAAATGCTGATCACTACAGCCTCCAAAAAAATCAAAGATGTGAATTGGGGTGAGATACACCTTCAAACAAAATTTCAGAGTCACCCAATCGATTTGTGACATGCCGATGATCAACGGCAGCGTCACACAGGGGCCAAATATTGAATTTGAATTTTTCAAGAATACATGCTGATCACTACAGCCTCCAAAAAAATCAAAGATGTGCATTGGGGTGAGATACACCTTAAAACAATTTTTCGGAGCGAGCTGAGCGATTTCTGACGTGCCGATGATCAACGGTAACGTCAGAAAGGGGCCAAATATTGGTTTTGAATTTTTTTAAAAAACATGCTGATCACTACAGCCTCCAAAAAAATCACAAATGTGGTGTGGGGTGAGATACACCTTCAAACAAATTTTCGGAGCGAGCTGAGCGATTTCTGACGTGCCGATGATCAACGGTAACGTCAGAAAGGGGCCAAATATTAGTTTTGAATTTTTCAAGAATAAATGCTGATCACTACAGCCTCCAAAAAAATCAAAGATGTGCATTGGGGTGGGATACACCTTTAAACAAAATTTCGGAGCGAGCTGAGCGATTTCTGACGTGCCGATGATCAACGGTAACGTCAGAAAGGGGCCAAATATTGGTTTTGAATTTTTCAAGAATACATGCTGATCACTACAGCCTCCAAAAAAATCACAAATGTGGTGTGGGGTGAGATACACCTTAAAACAATTTTTCGGAGCGAGCTGAGCGATTTCTGACGTGCTGATGATCAACGGCAGCGTCACACAGGGGCGAAATATTGAATTTGAATTTTTCAAGAATACATGCTGATCACTACAGCCTCCAAAAAAATCACAAATGTGGTGTGGGGTGAGATACACTTCAGAACAACATTTCAGAGCCAGCCAATCGATTTCTGACGTGCCGTTGATCAACGGTAACGTCACACAGGGGCTAAATATTGGTTTTGAATTTTTCATTTATACATGCTGATCACTACAGCCTCCAAAAAAATCAAAGATGTGAATTGGGGTGAGATACACCTTCAAACAAAATTTCAGAGTCACCCAATCGATTTGTGACATGCCGATGATCAACGGCAGCGTCACACAGGGGCTAAATATTGAATTTGAATTTTTCAAGAATACATGCTGATCACTACAGCCTCCAAAAAAATCACAAATGTGGTGTGGGGTGAGATACACCTTAAAACAATTTTTCGGAGCGAGCTGAGCGATTTCTGACGTGCTGATGATCAACGGCAGCGTCACACAGGGGCGAAATATTGAATTTGAATTTTTCAAGAATACATGCTGATCACTACAGCCTCCAAAAAAATCACAAATGTGGTGTGGGGTGAGATACACTTCAGAACAACATTTCAGAGCCAGCCAATCGATTTCTGACGTGCCGTTGATCAACGGTAACGTCACACAGGGGCTAAATATTGGTTTTGAATTTTTCATTTATACATGCTGATCACTACAGCCTCCAAAAAAATCAAAGATGTGCATTGGGGTGAGATACACCTTCAAACAATTTTTCGGAGCGAGCTGAGCGATTTCTGACGTGCCGGTGATCAACGGTAACGTCAGAAAGTGGCCAAATATTAGTTTTGAATTTTTCAAGAATAAATGCTGATCACTACAGCCTCCAAAAAAATCAAAGATGTGCATTGGGGTCAGATACACCTTAAAACAATTTTTCGGAGCGAGCTGAGCGATTTCTGACATGCCGATGATCAACGGCAGCGTCACACAGGGGCCAAATATTGAATTTGAATTTTTCAAGAATACATGCTGATCACTACAGCCTCCAAAAAAATCACAAATGTGGTGTGGGGTGAGATACACTTCAGAACAAAATTTCAGAGCCAGCTAATCGATTTCTGACGTGCCGTTGATCAACGGTAACGTCACACAGGGGCTAAATATTGGTTTTGAATTTTTCAAGAATAAATGCTGATCACTACAGCCTCCAAAAAAATCAAAGATGTGCATTGGGGTGGGATACACCTTTAAACAAAATTTCGGAGCGAGCTGAGCGATTTCTAATGTGCCGATGATCAACGGTAACGTCAGAAAGGGGCCAAATATTAGTTTTTAATTTTTCAAGAATAAATGCTGATCACTACAGCCTCCAAAAAAATCAAAGATGTGAATTGGGGTGAGATACACCTTAAAACAAAATTTCAGAGTCACCCAATCGATTTGTGACATGCCGATGATCAACGGCAGCGTCACACAGGGGCCAAATATTGAATTTGAATTTTTCAAGAATACATGCTGATCACTACAGCCTCCAAAAAAATCAAAGATGTGCATTGGGGTGAGATACACCTTAAAACAATTTTTCGGAGCGAGCTGAGCGATTTCTGACGTGCCGTTGATCAACGGTAACGTCACACAGGGGCTAAATATTAGTTTTGAATTTTTCATTTATACATGCTGATCACTACAGCCTCCAAAAATATCAAAGATGTGCATTGGGGTCAGATACACCTTCAAACAAAATTTCAGAGTCACCCAATCGATTTGTGACATGCCGATGATCAACGGCAGCGTCACACAGGGGCTAAATATTGAATTTGAATTTTTCAAGAATACATGCTGATCACTACAGCCTCCAAAAAAATCACAAATGTGGTGTGGGGTGAGATACACTTCAGAACAAAATTTCAGAGCCAGCCAATCGATTTCTGACGTGCCGTTGATCAACGGTAACGTCACACAGGGGCTAAATATTGGTTTTGAATTTTTCATTTATACATGCTGATCATAACAGCCTCCAAAAAAATCAAAGATGTGCATTGGGGTGAGATACACCTTAAAACAATTTTTCGGAGCGAGCTGAGCGATTTCTGACGTGCCGATGATCAACGGTAACGTCAGAAAGGGGCCAAATATTGGTTTTGAATTTTTCAAGAATACATGCTGATCACTACAGCCTCCAAAAAAATCAAAGATGTGCATTGGGGTCAGATACACTTTAAAACAATTTTTCGGAGCGACCTGAGCGATTTCTGACGTGCCGATGATCAACGGTAACGTCAGAAAGGGGCCAAATATTAGTTTTGAATTTTTCAAGAATAAATGCTGATCACTACAGCCTCCAAAAAAATCAAAGATGTGAATTGGGGTGAGATACACCTTCAAACAAAATTTCAGAGTCACCCAATCGATTTGTGACATGCCGATGATCAACGGCAGCGTCACACAGGGGCCAAATATTGAATTTGAATATTTCAAGAATACATGCTGATCACTACAGCCTCCAAAAAAATCAAAGATGTGCATTGGGGTGAGATACACCTTAAAACAATTTTTCGGAGCGAGCTGAGCGATTTCTGACGTGCCGATGATCAACGGTAACGTCAGAAAGGGGCCAAATATTGGTTTTGAATTTTTTTAAAAAACATGCTGATCACTACAGCCTCCAAAAAAATCACAAATGTGGTGTGGGGTGAGATACACCTTCAAACAAATTTTCGGAGCGACCTGAGCGATTTCTGACGTGCCGATGATCAACGGTAACGTCAGAAAGGGGCCAAATATTAGTTTTGAATTTTTCAAGAATAAATGCTGATCACTACAGCCTCCAAAAAAATCAAAGATGTGAATTGGGGTGAGATACACCTTCAAACAAAATTTCAGAGTCACCCAATCGATTTGTGACATGCCGATGATCAACGGCAGCGTCACACAGGGGCCAAATATTGAATTTGAATTTTTCAAGAATACATGCTGATCACTACAGCCTCCAAAAAAATCAAAGATGTGCATTGGGGTGAGATACACCTTAAAACAATTTTTCGGAGCGAGCTGAGCGATTTCTGACATGCCGATGATCAACGGCAGCGTCACACAGGGGCCAAATATTGAATTTGAATTTTTCAAGAATACATGCTGATCACTACAGCCTCCAAAAAAATCACAAATGTGGTGTGGGGTGAGATACACTTCAGAACAAAATTTCAGAGCCAGCTAATCGATTTCTGACGTGCCGTTGATCAACGGTAACGTCACACAGGGGCTAAATATTGGTTTTGAATTTTTCAAGAATAAATGCTGATCACTACAGCCTCCAAAAAAATCAAAGATGTGCATTGGGGTGGGATACACCTTTAAACAAAATTTCGGAGCGAGCTGAGCGATTTCTAATGTGCCGATGATCAACGGTAACGTCAGAAAGGGGCCAAATATTAGTTTTTAATTTTTCAAGAATAAATGCTGATCACTACAGCCTCCAAAAAAATCAAAGATGTGAATTGGGGTGAGATACACCTTAAAACAAAATTTCAGAGTCACCCAATCGATTTGTGACATGCCGATGATCAACGGCAGCGTCACACAGGGGCCAAATATTGAATTTGAATTTTTCAAGAATACATGCTGATCACTACAGCCTCCAAAAAAATCAAAGATGTGCATTGGGGTGAGATACACCTTAAAACAATTTTTCGGAGCGAGCTGAGCGATTTCTGACGTGCCGTTGATCAACGGTAACGTCACACAGGGGCTAAATATTAGTTTTGAATTTTTCATTTATACATGCTGATCACTACAGCCTCCAAAAATATCAAAGATGTGCATTGGGGTCAGATACACCTTCAAACAAAATTTCAGAGTCACCCAATCGATTTGTGACATGCCGATGATCAACGGCAGCGTCACACAGGGGCTAAATATTGAATTTGAATTTTTCAAGAATACATGCTGATCACTACAGCCTCCAAAAAAATCACAAATGTGGTGTGGGGTGAGATACTCTTCAGAACAAAATTTCAGAGCCAGCCAATCGATTTCTGACGTGCCGTTGATCAACGGTAACGTCACACAGGGGCTAAATATTGGTTTTGAATTTTTCATTTATACATGCTGATCATAACAGCCTCCAAAAAAATCAAAGATGTGCATTGGGGTGAGATACACCTTAAAACAATTTTTCGGAGCGAGCTGAGCGATTTCTGACGTGCCGATGATCAACGGTAACGTCAGAAAGGGGCCAAATATTGGTTTTGAATTTTTCAAGAATACATGCTGATCACTACAGCCTCCAAAAAAATCAAAGATGTGCATTGGGGTCAGATACACTTTAAAACAATTTTTCGGAGCGACCTGAGCGATTTCTGACGTGCCGATGATCAACGGTAACGTCAGAAAGGGGCCAAATATTAGTTTTGAATTTTTCAAGAATAAATGCTGATCACTACAGCCTCCAAAAAAATCAAAGATGTGAATTGGGGTGAGATACACCTTCAAACAAAATTTCAGAGTCACCCAATCGATTTGTGACATGCCGATGATCAACGGCAGCGTCACACAGGGGCCAAATATTGAATTTGAATATTTCAAGAATACATGCTGATCACTACAGCCTCCAAAAAAATCAAAGATGTGCATTGGGGTGGGATACACCTTTAAACAAAATTTCGGAGCGAGCTGAGCGATTTCTAATGTGCCGATGATCAACGGTAACGTCAGAAAGGGGCCAAATATTAGTTTTGAATTTTTCAAGAATAAATGCTGATCACTACAGCCTCCAAAAAAAATCAAAGATGTGCATTGGGGTGGGATACAACTTTAAACAAAGTTTCGGAGCGAGCTGAACGATTTCTCACGTGCCGATGATCAACGGTAACGTCAGAAAGGGGCCAAATTTTGGTTTTGAATTTTTCAAGAATACATGCTGATCACTACAGCCTCCAAAAAAATCAAAGATGTGCATAGGGGTGAGATACACCTTCAAACAAAATTTCAGAGTCACCCAATCGATTTGTGACATGCCGATGATCAACGGCAGCGTCACACAGGGGCTAAATATTGAATTTGAATTTTTCAAGAATACATGCTGATCACTACAGCCTCCAAAAAAATCACAAATGTGGTGTGGGGTGAGATACACTTCAGAACAAAATTTCAGAGCCAGCCAATCGATTTCTGACGTGCCGTTGATCAACGGTAACGTCACACAGGGGCTAAATATTGGTTTTGAATTTTTCATTTATACATGCTGATCACAACAGCCTCCAAAAAAATCAAAGATGTGCATTGGGGTGAGATACACCTTAAAACAATTTTTTGGAGCGAGCTGAGCGATTTCTGACGTGCCGATGATCAACGGTAACGTCAGAAAGGGGCCAAATATTGGTTTTGAATTTTTCAAGAATACATGCTGATCACTACAGCCTCCAAAAAAATCAAACGTGCCGATGATCAACGGTAACGTCAGAAAGGGGCCAAATATTAGTTTTGAATTTTTCAAGAATAAATGCTGATCACTACAGCCTCCAAAAAAATCAAAGATGTGAATTGGGGTGAGATACACCTTAAAACAAAATTTCAGAGTCACCCAATCGATTTGTGACATGCCGATGATCAACGGCAGCGTCACACAGGGGCCAAATATTGAATTTGAATTTTTCAAGAATACATGCTGATCACTACAGCCTCCAAAAAAATCAAAGATGTGCATTGGGGTGAGATACACCTTAAAACAATTTTTCGGAGCGAGCTGAGCGATTTCTGACGTGCCGTTGATCAACGGTAACGTCACACAGGGGCTAAATATTAGTTTTGAATTTTTCATTTATACATGCTGATCACTACAGCCTCCAAAAATATCAAAGATGTGCATTGGGGTCAGATACACCTTCAAACAAAATTTCAGAGTCACCCAATCGATTTGTGACATGCCGATGATCAACGGCAGCGTCACACAGGGGCTAAATATTGAATTTGAATTTTTCAAGAATACATGCTGATCACTACAGCCTCCAAAAAAATCACAAATGTGGTGTGGGGTGAGATACACTTCAGAACAAAATTTCAGAGCCAGCCAATCGATTTCTGACGTGCCGTTGATCAACGGTAACGTCACACAGGGGCTAAATATTGGTTTTGAATTTTTCATTTATACATGCTGATCATAACAGCCTCCAAAAAAATCAAAGATGTGCATTGGGGTGAGATACACCTTAAAACAAAATTTCGGAGCGAGCTGAGCGATTTCTGACGTGCCGATGATCAACGGTAACGTCAGAAAGGGGCCAAATATTGGTTTTGAATTTTTCAAGAATACATGCTGATCACTACAGCCTCCAAAAAAATCAAAGATGTGCATTGGGGTCAGATACACTTTAAAACAATTTTTCGGAGCGACCTGAGCGATTTCTGACGTGCCGATGATCAACGGTAACGTCAGAAAGGGGCCAAATATTAGTTTTGAATTTTTCAAGAATAAATGCTGATCACTACAGCCTCCAAAAAAATCAAAGATGTGAATTGGGGTGAGATACACCTTCAAACAAAATTTCAGAGTCACCCAATCGATTTGTGACATGCCGATGATCAACGGCAGCGTCACACAGGGGCCAAATATTGAATTTGAATTTTTCAAGAATACATGCTGATCACTACAGCCTCCAAAAAAATCAAAGATGTGCATTGGGGTGAGATACACCTTAAAACAATTTTTCGGAGCGAGCTGAGCGATTTCTGACGTGCCGATGATCAACGGTAACGTCAGAAAGGGGCCAAATATTGGTTTTGAATTTTTTTAAAAAACATGCTGATCACTACAGCCTCCAAAAAAATCACAAATGTGGTGTGGGGTGAGATACACCTTCAAACAAATTTTCGGAGCGAGCTGAGCGATTTCTGACGTGCCGATGATCAACGGTAACGTCAGAAAGGGGCCAAATATTAGTTTTGAATTTTTCAAGAATAAATGCTGATCACTACAGCCTCCAAAAAAATCAAAGATGTGAATTGGGGTGAGATACACCTTCAAACAAAATTTCAGAGTCACCCAATCGATTTGTGACATGCCGATGATCAACGGCAGCGTCACACAGGGGCCAAATATTGAATTTGAATTTTTCAAGAATACATGCTGATCACTACAGCCTCCAAAAAAATCAAAGATGTGCATTGGGGTGAGATACACCTTAAAACAATTTTTCGGAGCGAGCTGAGCGATTTCTGACGTGCCGATGATCAACGGTAACGTCAGAAAGGGGCCAAATATTGGTTTTGAATTTTTTTAAAAAACATGCTGATCACTACAGCCTCCAAAAAAATCACAAATGTGGTGTGGGGTGAGATACACCTTCAAACAAATTTTCGGAGCGAGCTGAGCGATTTCTGACGTGCCGATGATCAACGGTAACGTCAGAAAGGGGCCAAATATTAGTTTTGAATTTTTCAAGAATAAATGCTGATCACTACAGCCTCCAAAAAAATCAAAGATGTGCATTGGGGTGGGATACACCTTTAAACAAAATTTCGGAGCGAGCTGAGCGATTTCTGACGTGCCGATGATCAACGGTAACGTCAGAAAGGGGCCAAATATTGGTTTTGAATTTTTCAAGAATACATGCTGATCACTACAGCCTCCAAAAAAATCACAAATGTGGTGTGGGGTGAGATACACCTTAAAACAATTTTTCGGAGCGAGCTGAGCGATTTCTGACGTGCTGATGATCAACGGCAGCGTCACACAGGGGCGAAATATTGAATTTGAATTTTTCAAGAATACATGCTGATCACTACAGCCTCCAAAAAAATCACAAATGTGGTGTGGGGTGAGATACACTTCAGAACAACATTTCAGAGCCAGCCAATCGATTTCTGACGTGCCGTTGATCAACGGTAACGTCACACAGGGGCTAAATATTGGTTTTGAATTTTTCATTTATACATGCTGATCACTACAGCCTCCAAAAAAATCAAAGATGTGAATTGGGGTGAGATACACCTTCAAACAAAATTTCAGAGTCACCCAATCGATTTGTGACATGCCGATGATCAACGGCAGCGTCACACAGGGGCTAAATATTGAATTTGAATTTTTCAAGAATACATGCTGATCACTACAGCCTCCAATAAAATCACAAATGTGGTGTGGGGTGAGATACACCTTAAAACAATTTTTCGGAGCGAGCTGAGCGATTTCTGACGTGCTGATGATCAACGGCAGCGTCACACAGGGGCGAAATATTGAATTTGAATTTTTCAAGAATACATGCTGATCACTACAGCCTCCAAAAAAATCACAAATGTGGTGTGGGGTGAGATACACTTCAGAACAACATTTCAGAGCCAGCCAATCGATTTCTGACGTGCCGTTGATCAACGGTAACGTCACACAGGGGCTAAATATTGGTTTTGAATTTTTCATTTATACATGCTGATCACTACAGCCTCCAAAAAAATCAAAGATGTGCATTGGGGTGAGATACACCTTCAAACAATTTTTCGGAGCGAGCTGAGCGATTTCTGACGTGCCGGTGATCACCGGTAACGTCAGAAAGTGGCCAAATATTAGTTTTGAATTTTTCAAGAATAAATGCTGATCACTACAGCCTCCAAAAAAATCAAAGATGTGCATTGGGGTCAGATACACCTTAAAACAATTTTTCGGACCGAGCTGAGCGATTTCTGACATGCCGATGATCAACGGCAGCGTCACACAGGGGCCAAATATTGAATTTGAATTTTTCAAGAATACATGCTGATCACTACAGCCTCCAAAAAAATCACAAATGTGGTGTGGGGTGAGATACACTTCAGAACAAAATTTCAGAGCCAGCTAATCGATTTCTGACGTGCCGTTGATCAACGGTAACGTCACACAGGGGCTAAATATTGGTTTTGAATTTTTCAAGAATAAATGCTGATCACTACAGCCTCCAAAAAAATCAAAGATGTGCATTGGGGTGGGATACACCTTTAAACAAAATTTCGGAGCGAGCTGAGCGATTTCTAATGTGCCGATGATCAACGGTAACGTCAGAAAGGGGCCAAATATTAGTTTTTAATTTTTCAAGAATAAATGCTGATCACTACAGCCTCCAAAAAAATCAAAGATGTGAATTGGGGTGAGATACACCTTAAAACAAAATTTCAGAGTCACCCAATCGATTTGTGACATGCCGATGATCAACGGCAGCGTCACACAGGGGCCAAATATTGAATTTGAATTTTTCAAGAATACATGCTGATCACTACAGCCTCCAAAAAAATCAAAGATGTGCATTGGGGTGAGATACACCTTAAAACAATTTTTCGGAGCGAGCTGAGCGATTTCTGACGTGCCGTTGATCAACGGTAACGTCACACAGGGGCTAAATATTAGTTTTGAATTTTTCATTTATACATGCTGATCACTACAGCCTCCAAAAATATCAAAGATGTGCATTGGGGTCAGATACACCTTCAAACAAAATTTCAGAGTCACCCAATCGATTTGTGACATGCCGATGATCAACGGCAGCGTCACACAGGGGCTAAATATTGAATTTGAATTTTTCAAGAATACATGCTGATCACTACAGCCTCCAAAAAAATCACAAATGTGGTGTGGGGTGAGATACACTTCAGAACAAAATTTCAGAGCCAGCCAATCGATTTCTGACGTGCCGTTGATCAACGGTAACGTCACACAGGGGCTAAATATTGGTTTTGAATTTTTCATTTATACATGCTGATCATAACAGCCTCCAAAAAAATCAAAGATGTGCATTGGGGTGAGATACACCTTAAAACAATTTTTCGGAGCGAGCTGAGCGATTTCTGACGTGCCGATGATCAACGGTAACGTCAGAAAGGGGCCAAATATTGGTTTTGAATTTTTCAAGAATACATGCTGATCACTACAGCCTCCAAAAAAATCAAAGATGTGCATTGGGGTCAGATACACTTTAAAACAATTTTTCGGAGCGACCTGAGCGATTTCTGACGTGCCGATGATCAACGGTAACGTCAGAAAGGGGCCAAATATTAGTTTTGAATTTTTCAAGAATAAATGCTGATCACTACAGCCTCCAAAAAAATCAAAGATGTGAATTGGGGTGAGATACACCTTCAAACAAAATTTCAGAGTCACCCAATCGATTTGTGACATGCCGATGATCAACGGCAGCGTCACACAGGGGCCAAATATTGAATTTGAATATTTCAAGAATACATGCTGATCACTACAGCCTCCAAAAAAATCAAAGATGTGCATTGGGGTGAGATACACCTTAAAACAATTTTTCGGAGCGAGCTGAGCGATTTCTGACGTGCCGATGATCAACGGTAACGTCAGAAAGGGGCCAAATATTGGTTTTGAATTTTTTTAAAAAACATGCTGATCACTACAGCCTCCAAAAAAATCACAAATGTGGTGTGGGGTGAGATACACCTTCAAACAAATTTTCGGAGCGAGCTGAGCGATTTCTGACGTGCCGATGATCAACGGTAACGTCAGAAAGGGGCCAAATATTAGTTTTGAATTTTTCAAGAATAAATGCTGATCACTACAGCCTCCAAAAAAATCAAAGATGTGAATTGGGGTGAGATACACCTTCAAACAAAATTTCAGAGTCACCCAATCGATTTGTGACATGCCGATGATCAACGGCAGCGTCACACAGGGGCCAAATATTGAATTTGAATTTTTCAAGAATACATGCTGATCACTACAGCCTCCAAAAAAATCAAAGATGTGCATTGGGGTGAGATACACCTTAAAACAATTTTTCGGAGCGAGCTGAGCGATTTCTGACATGCCGATGATCAACGGCAGCGTCACACAGGGGCCAAATATTGAATTTGAATTTTTCAAGAATACATGCTGATCACTACAGCCTCCAAAAAAATCACAAATGTGGTGTGGGGTGAGATACACTTCAGAACAAAATTTCAGAGCCAGCTAATCGATTTCTGACGTGCCGTTGATCAACGGTAACGTCACACAGGGGCTAAATATTGGTTTTGAATTTTTCAAGAATAAATGCTGATCACTACAGCCTCCAAAAAAATCAAAGATGTGCATTGGGGTGGGATACACCTTTAAACAAAATTTCGGAGCGAGCTGAGCGATTTCTAATGTGCCGATGATCAACGGTAACGTCAGAAAGGGGCCAAATATTAGTTTTTAATTTTTCAAGAATAAATGCTGATCACTACAGCCTCCAAAAAAATCAAAGATGTGAATTGGGGTGAGATACACCTTAAAACAAAATTTCAGAGTCACCCAATCGATTTGTGACATGCCGATGATCAACGGCAGCGTCACACAGGGGCTAAATATTGAATTTGAATTTTTCAAGAATACATGCTGATCACTACAGCCTCCAAAAAAATCACAAATGTGGTGTGGGGTGAGATACACTTCAGAACAAAATTTCAGAGCCAGCCAATCGATTTCTGACGTGCCGTTGATCAACGGTAACGTCACACAGGGGCTAAATATTGGTTTTGAATTTTTCATTTATACATGCTGATCATAACAGCCTCCAAAAAAATCAAAGATGTGCATTGGGGTGAGATACACCTTAAAACAATTTTTCGGAGCGAGCTGAGCGATTTCTGACGTGCCGATGATCAACGGTAACGTCAGAAAGGGGCCAAATATTGGTTTTGAATTTTTCAAGAATACATGCTGATCACTACAGCCTCCAAAAAAATCAAAGATGTGCATTGGGGTCAGATACACCTTAAAACAATTTTTCGGAGCGACCTGAGCGATTTCTGACGTGCCGATGATCAACGGTAACGTCAGAAAGGGGCCAAATATTAGTTTTGAATTTTTCAAGAATAAATGCTGATCACTACAGCCTCCAAAAAAATCAAAGATGTGAATTGGGGTGAGATACACCTTCAAACAAAATTTCAGAGTCACCCAATCGATTTGTGACATGCCGATGATCAACGGCAGCGTCACACAGGGGCCAAATATTGAATTTGAATTTTTCAAGAATACATGCTGATCACTACAGCCTCCAAAAAAATCAAAGATGTGCATTGGGGTGAGATACACCTTAAAACAATTTTTCGGAGCGAGCTGAGCGATTTCTGACGTGCCGATGATCAACGGTAACGTCAGAAAGGGGCCAAATATTGGTTTTGAATTTTTTTAAAAAACATGCTGATCACTACAGCCTCCAAAAAAATCACAAATGTGGTGTGGGGTGAGATACACCTTCAAACAAATTTTCGGAGCGAGCTGAGCGATTTCTGACGTGCCGATGATCAACGGTAACGTCAGAAAGGGGCCAAATATTAGTTTTGAATTTTTCAAGAATAAATGCTGATCACTACAGCCTCCAAAAAAATCAAAGATGTGCATTGGGGTGGGATACACCTTTAAACAAAATTTCGGAGCGAGCTGAGCGATTTCTGACGTGCCGATGATCAACGGTAACGTCAGAAAGGGGCCAAATATTGGTTTTGAATTTTTCAAGAATACATGCTGATCACTACAGCCTCCAAAAAATTCACAAATGTGGTGTGGGGTGAGATACACCTTAAAACAATTTTTCGGAGCGAGCTGAGCGATTTCTGACGTGCTGATGATCAACGGCAGCGTCACACAGGGGCGAAATATTGAATTTGAATTTTTCAAGAATACATGCTGATCACTACAGCCTCCAAAAAAATCACAAATGTGGTGTGGGGTGAGATACACTTCAGAACAACATTTCAGAGCCAGCCAATCGATTTCTGACGTGCCGTTGATCAACGGTAACGTCACACAGGGGCTAAATATTGGTTTTGAATTTTTCATTTATACATGCTGATCACTACAGCCTCCAAAAAAATCAAAGATGTGAATTGGGGTGAGATACACCTTCAAACAAAATTTCAGAGTCACCCAATCGATTTGTGACATGCCGATGATCAACGGCAGCGTCACACAGGGGCTAAATATTGAATTTGAATTTTTCAAGAATACATGCTGATCACTACAGCCTCCAAAAAAATCACAAATGTGGTGTGGGGTGAGATACACCTTAAAACAATTTTTCGGAGCGAGCTGAGCGATTTCTGACGTGCTGATGATCAACGGCAGCGTCACACAGGGGCGAAATATTGAATTTGAATTTTTCAAGAATACATGCTGATCACTACAGCCTCCAAAAAAATCACAAATGTGGTGTGGGGTGAGATACACTTCAGAACAACATTTCAGAGCCAGCCAATCGATTTCTGACGTGCCGTTGATCAACAGTAACGTCACACAGGGGCTAAATATTGGTTTTGAATTTTTCATTTATACATGCTGATCACTACAGCCTCCAAAAAAATCAAAGATGTGCATTGGGGTGAGATACACCTTCAAACAATTTTTCGGAGCGAGCTGAGCGATTTCTGACGTGCCGATGATCAACGGTAACGTCAGAAAGTGGCCAAATATTAGTTTTGAATTTTTCAAGAATAAATGCTGATCACTACAGCCTCCAAAAAAATCAAAGATGTGCATTCGGGTCAGATACACCTTAAAACAATTTTTCGGAGCGAGCTGAGCGATTTGTGACATGCCGATGATCAACGGCAGCGTCACACAGGGGCCAAATATTGAATTTGAATTTTTCAAGAATACATGCTGATCACTACAGCCTCCAAAAAAATCACAAATGTGGTGTGGGGTGAGATACACTTCAGAACAAAATTTCAGAGCCAGCCAATCGATTTCTGACGTGCCGTTGATCAACGGTAACGTCACACAGGGGCTAAATATTGGTTTTGAATTTTTCAAGAATACATGCTGATCACTACAGCCTCCAAAAAAAATCAAAGATGTGCATTGGGGTCAGATACACCTTCAAACAATTTTTCGGAGCAAGCTGAGCGATTTCTGACGTGCCGATGATCAACGGTAACGTCAGAAAGGGGCCAAATATTAGTTTTGAATTTTTCAAGAATAAATGCTGATCACTACAGCCTCCAAAAAAATCAAAGATGTGCATTGGGGTGGGATACACCTTTAAACAAAATTTCGGAGCGAGCTGAGCGATTTCTAATGTGCCGATGATCAACGGTAACGTCAGAAAGGGGCCAAATATTAGTTTTGAATTTTTCAAGAATAAATGCTGATCACTACAGCCTCCAAAAAAAATCAAAGATGTGCATTGGGGTGGGATACAACTTTAAACAAAATTTCGGAGCGAGCTGAACGATTTCTCACGTGCCGATGATCAACGGTAACGTCAGAAAGGGGCCAAATTTTGGTTTTGAATTTTTCAAGAATACATGCTGATCACTACAGCCTCCAAAAAAATCAAAGATGTGCATAGGGGTGAGATACACCTTCAAACAAAATTTCAGAGTCACCCAATCGATTTGTGACATGCCGATGATCAACGGCAGCGTCACACAGGGGCTAAATATTGAATTTAAATTTTTCAAGAATACATGCTGATCACTACAGCCTCCAAAAAAATCACAAATGTGGTGTGGGGTGAGATACACTTCAGAACAAAATTTCAGAGCCAGCCAATCGATTTCTGACGTGCCGTTGATCAACGGTAACGTCACACAGGGGCTAAATATTGGTTTTGAATTTTTCATTTATACATGCTGATCACAACAGCCTCCAAAAAAATCAAAGATGTGCATTGGGGTGAGATACACCTTAAAACAATTTTTCGGAGCGAGCTGAGCGATTTCTGACGTGCCGATGATCAACGGTAACGTCAGAAAGGGGCCAAATATTGGTTTTGAATTTTTCAAGAATACATGCTGATCACTACAGCCTCCAAAAAAATCAAACGTGCCGATGATCAACGGTAACGTCAGAAAGGGGCCAAATATTAGTTTTGAATTTTTCAAGAATAAATGCTGATCACTACAGCCTCCAAAAAAATCAAAGATGTGAATTGGGGTGAGATACACCTTAAAACAAAATTTCAGAGTCACCCAATCGATTTGTGACATGCCGATGATCAACAGCAGCGTCACACAGGGGCCAAATATTGAATTTGAATTTTTCAAGAATACATGCTGATCACTACAGCCTCCAAAAAAATCAAAGATGTGCATTGGGGTGAGATACACCTTAAAACAATTTTTCGGAGCGAGCTGAGCGATTTCTGACGTGCCGTTGATCAACGGTAACGTCACACAGGGGCTAAATATTAGTTTTGAATTTTTCATTTATACATGCTGATCACTACAGCCTCCAAAAATATCAAAGATGTGCATTGGGGTCAGATACACCTTCAAACAAAATTTCAGAGTCACCCAATCGATTTGTGACATGCCGATGATCAACGGCAGCGTTACACAGGGGCTAAATATTGAATTTGAATTTTTCAAGAATACATGCTGATCACTACAGCCTCCAAAAAAATCACAAATGTGGTGTGGGGTGAGATACACTTCAGAACAAAATTTCAGAGCCAGCCAATCGATTTCTGACGTGCCGTTGATCAACGGTAACGTCACACAGGGGCTAAATATTGGTTTTGAATTTTTCATTTATACATGCTGATCATAACAGCCTCCAAAAAAATCAAAGATGTGCATTGGGGTGAGATACACCTTAAAACAAAATTTCGGAGCGAGCTGAGCGATTTCTGACGTGCCGATGATCAACGGTAACGTCAGAAAGGGGCCAAATATTGGTTTTGAATTTTTCAAGAATACATGCTGATCACTACAGCCTCCAAAAAAATCAAAGATGTGCATTGGGGTCAGATACACTTTAAAACAATTTTTCGGAGCGACCTGAGCGATTTCTGACGTGCCGATGATCAACGGTAACGTCAGAAAGGGGCCAAATATTAGTTTTGAATTTTTCAAGAATAAATGCTGATCACTACAGCCTCCAAAAAAATCAAAGATGTGAATTGGGGTGAGATACACCTTCAAACAAAATTTCAGAGTCACCCAATCGATTTGTGACATGCCGATGATCAACGGCAGCGTCACACAGGGGCCAAATATTGAATTTGAATTTTTCAAGAATACATGCTGATCACTACAGCCTCCAAAAAAATCAAAGATGTGCATTGGGGTGAGATACACCTTAAAACAATTTTTCGGAGCGAGCTGAGCGATTTCTGACGTGCCGATGATCAACGGTAACGTCAGAAAGGGGCCAAATAGTGGTTTTGAATTTTTTTAAAAAACATGCTGATCACTACAGCCTCCAAAAAAATCACAAATGTGGTGTGGGGTGAGATACACCTTCAAACAAATTTTCGGAGCGAGCTGAGCGATTTCTGACGTGCCGATGATCAATGGTAACGTCAGAAAGGGGCCAAATATTAGTTTTGAATTTTTCAAGAATAAATGCTGATCACTACAGCCTCCAAAAAAATCAAAGATGTGAATTGGGGTGAGATACACCTTCAAACAAAATTTCAGAGTCACCCAATCGATTTGTGACATGCCGATGATCAACGGCAGCGTCACACAGGGGCCAAATATTGAATTTGAATTTTTCAAGAATACATGCTGATCACTACAGCCTCCAAAAAAATCAAAGATGTGCATTGGGGTGAGATACACCTTAAAACAATTTTTCGGAGCGAGCTGAGCGATTTCTGACGTGCCGATGATCAACGGTAACGTCAGAAAGGGGCCAAATATTGGTTTTGAATTTTTTTAAAAAACATGCTGATCACTACAGCCTCCAAAAAAATCACAAATGTGGTGTGGGGTGAGATACACCTTCAAACAAATTTTCGGAGCGAGCTGAGCGATTTCTGACGTGCCGATGATCAACGGTAACGTCAGAAAGGGGCCAAATATTAGTTTTGAATTTTTCAAGAATAAATGCTGATCACTACAGCCTCCAAAAAAATCAAAGATGTGCATTGGGGTGGGATACACCTTTAAACAAAATTTCGGAGCGAGCTGAGCGATTTCTGACGTGCCGATGATCAACGGTAACGTCAGAAAGGGGCCAAATATTGGTTTTGAATTTTTCAAGAATACATGCTGATCACTACAGCCTCCAAAAAAATCACAAATGTGGTGTGGGGTGAGATACACCTTAAAACAATTTTTCGGAGCGAGCTGAGCGATTTCTGACGTGCTGATGATCAACGGCAGCGTCACACAGGGGCGAAATATTGAATTTGAATTTTTCAAGAATACATGCTGATCACTACAGCCTCCAAAAAAATCACAAATGTGGTGTGGGGTGAGATACACTTCAGAACAACATTTCAGAGCCAGCCAATCGATTTCTGACGTGCCGTTGATCAACGGTAACGTCACACAGGGGCTAAATATTGGTTTTGAATTTTTCATTTATACATGCTGATCACTACAGCCTCCAAAAAAATCAAAGATGTGAATTGGGGTGAGATACACCTTCAAACAAAATTTCAGAGTCACCCAATCGATTTGTGACATGCCGATGATCAACGGCAGCGTCACACAGGGGCTAAATATTGAATTTGAATTTTTCAAGAATACATGCTGATCACTACAGCCTCCAAAAAAATCACAAATGTGGTGTGGGGTGAGATACACCTTAAAACAATTTTTCGGAGCGAGCTGAGCGATTTCTGACGTGCTGATGATCAACGGCAGCGTCACACAGGGGCGAAATATTGAATTTGAATTTTTCAAGAATACATGCTGATCACTACAGCCTCCAAAAAAATCACAAATGTGGTGTGGGGTGAGATACACTTCAGAACAACATTTCAGAGCCAGCCAATCGATTTCTGACGTGCCGTTGATCAACGGTAACGTCACACAGGGGCTAAATATTGGTTTTGAATTTTTCATTTATACATGCTGATCACTACAGCCTCCAAAAAAATCAAAGATGTGCATTGGGGTGAGATACACCTTCAAACAATTTTTCGGAGCGAGCTGAGCGATTTCTGACGTGCCGGTGATCAACGGTAACGTCAGAAAGTGGCCAAATATTAGTTTTGAATTTTTCAAGAATAAATGCTGATCACTACAGCCTCCAAAAAAATCAAAGATGTGCATTGGGGTCAGATACACCTTAAAACAATTTTTCGGAGCGAGCTGAGCGATTTCTGACATGCCGATGATCAACGGCAGCGTCACACAGGGGCCAAATATTGAATTTGAATTTTTCAAGAATACATGCTGATCACTACAGCCTCCAAAAAAATCACAAATGTGGTGTGGGGTGAGATACACTTCAGAACAAAATTTCAGAGCCAGCTAATCGATTTCTGACGTGCCGTTGATCAACGGTAACGTCACACAGGGGCTAAATATTGGTTTTGAATTTTTCAAGAATAAATGCTGATCACTACAGCCTCCAAAAAAATCAAAGATGTGCATTGGGGTGGGATACACCTTTAAACAAAATTTCGGAGCGAGCTGAGCGATTTCTAATGTGCCGATGATCAACGGTAACGTCAGAAAGGGGCCAAATATTAGTTTTTAATTTTTCAAGAATAAATGCTGATCACTACAGCCTCCAAAAAAATCAAAGATGTGAATTGGGGTGAGATACACCTTAAAACAAAATTTCAGAGTCACCCAATCGATTTGTGACATGCCGATGATCAACGGCAGCGTCACACAGGGGCCAAATATTGAATTTGAATTTTTCAAGAATACATGCTGATCACTACAGCCTCCAAAAAAATCAAAGATGTGCATTGGGGTGAGATACACCTTAAAACAATTTTTCGGAGCGAGCTGAGCGATTTCTGACGTGCCGTTGATCAACGGTAACGTCACACAGGGGCTAAATATTAGTTTTGAATTTTTCATTTATACATGCTGATCACTACAGCCTCCAAAAATATCAAAGATGTGCATTGGGGTCAGATACACCTTCAAACAAAATTTCAGAGTCACCCAATCGATTTGTGACATGCCGATGATCAACGGCAGCGTCACACAGGGGCTAAATATTGAATTTGAATTTTTCAAGAATACATGCTGATCACTACAGCCTCCAAAAAAATCACAAATGTGGTGTGGGGTGAGATACACTTCAGAACAAAATTTCAGAGCCAGCCAATCGATTTCTGACGTGCCGTTGATCAACGGTAACGTCACACAGGGGCTAAATATTGGTTTTGAATTTTTCATTTATACATGCTGATCATAACAGCCTCCAAAAAAATCAAAGATGTGCATTGGGGTGAGATACACCTTAAAACAATTTTTCGGAGCGAGCTGAGCGATTTCTGACGTGCCGATGATCAACGGTAACGTCAGAAAGGGGCCAAATATTGGTTTTGAATTTTTCAAGAATACATGCTGATCACTACAGCCTCCAAAAAAATCAAAGATGTGCATTGGGGTCAGATACACTTTAAAACAATTTTTCGGAGCGACCTGAGCGATTTCTGACGTGCCGATGATCAACGGTAACGTCAGAAAGGGGCCAAATATTAGTTTTGAATTTTTCAAGAATAAATGCTGATCACTACAGCCTCCAAAAAAATCAAAGATGTGAATTGGGGTGAGATACACCTTCAAACAAAATTTCAGAGTCACCCAATCGATTTGTGACATGCCGATGATCAACGGCAGCGTCACACAGGGGCCAAATATTGAATTTGAATATTTCAAGAATACATGCTGATCACTACAGCCTCCAAAAAAATCAAAGATGTGCATTGGGGTGAGATACACCTTAAAACAATTTTTCGGAGCGAGCTGAGCGATTTCTGACGTGCCGATGATCAACGGTAACGTCAGAAAGGGGCCAAATATTGGTTTTGAATTTTTTTAAAAAACATGCTGATCACTACAGCCTCCAAAAAAATCACAAATGTGGTGTGGGGTGAGATACACCTTCAAACAAATTTTCGGAGCGACCTGAGCGATTTCTGACGTGCCGATGATCAACGGTAACGTCAGAAAGGGGCCAAATATTAGTTTTGAATTTTTCAAGAATAAATGCTGATCACTACAGCCTCCAAAAAAATCAAAGATGTGAATTGGGGTGAGATACACCTTCAAACAAAATTTCAGAGTCACCCAATCGATTTGTGACATGCCGATGATCAACGGCAGCGTCACACAGGGGCCAAATATTGAATTTGAATTTTTCAAGAATACATGCTGATCACTACAGCCTCCAAAAAAATCAAAGATGTGCATTGGGGTGAGATACACCTTAAAACAATTTTTCGGAGCGAGCTGAGCGATTTCTGACATGCCGATGATCAACGGCAGCGTCACACAGGGGCCAAATATTGAATTTGAATTTTTCAAGAATACATGCTGATCACTACAGCCTCCAAAAAAATCACAAATGTGGTGTGGGGTGAGATACACTTCAGAACAAAATTTCAGAGCCAGCTAATCGATTTCTGACGTGCCGTTGATCAACGGTAACGTCACACAGGGGCTAAATATTGGTTTTGAATTTTTCAAGAATAAATGCTGATCACTACAGCCTCCAAAAAAATCAAAGATGTGCATTGGGGTGGGATACACCTTTAAACAAAATTTCGGAGCGAGCTGAGCGATTTCTAATGTGCCGATGATCAACGGTAACGTCAGAAAGGGGCCAAATATTAGTTTTTAATTTTTCAAGAATAAATGCTGATCACTACAGCCTCCAAAAAAATCAAAGATGTGAATTGGGGTGAGATACACCTTAAAACAAAATTTCAGAGTCACCCAATCGATTTGTGACATGCCGATGATCAACGGCAGCGTCACACAGGGGCCAAATATTGAATTTGAATTTTTCAAGAATACATGCTGATCACTACAGCCTCCAAAAAAATCAAAGATGTGCATTGGGGTGAGATACACCTTAAAACAATTTTTCGGAGCGAGCTGAGCGATTTCTGACGTGCCGTTGATCAACGGTAACGTCACACAGGGGCTAAATATTAGTTTTGAATTTTTCATTTATACATGCTGATCACTACAGCCTCCAAAAATATCAAAGATGTGCATTGGGGTCAGATACACCTTCAAACAAAATTTCAGAGTCACCCAATCGATTTGTGACATGCCGATGATCAACGGCAGCGTCACACAGGGGCTAAATATTGAATTTGAATTTTTCAAGAATACATGCTGATCACTACAGCCTCCAAAAAAATCACAAATGTGGTGTGGGGTGAGATACTCTTCAGAACAAAATTTCAGAGCCAGCCAATCGATTTCTGACGTGCCGTTGATCAACGGTAACGTCACACAGGGGCTAAATATTGGTTTTGAATTTTTCATTTATACATGCTGATCATAACAGCCTCCAAAAAAATCAAAGATGTGCATTGGGGTGAGATACACCTTAAAACAATTTTTCGGAGCGAGCTGAGCGATTTCTGACGTGCCGATGATCAACGGTAACGTCAGAAAGGGGCCAAATATTGGTTTTGAATTTTTCAAGAATACATGCTGATCACTACAGCCTCCAAAAAAATCAAAGATGTGCATTGGGGTCAGATACACTTTAAAACAATTTTTCGGAGCGACCTGAGCGATTTCTGACGTGCCGATGATCAACGGTAACGTCAGAAAGGGGCCAAATATTAGTTTTGAATTTTTCAAGAATAAATGCTGATCACTACAGCCTCCAAAAAAATCAAAGATGTGAATTGGGGTGAGATACACCTTCAAACAAAATTTCAGAGTCACCCAATCGATTTGTGACATGCCGATGATCAACGGCAGCGTCACACAGGGGCCAAATATTGAATTTGAATATTTCAAGAATACATGCTGATCACTACAGCCTCCAAAAAAATCAAAGATGTGCATTGGGGTGAGATACACCTTAAAACAATTTTTCGGAGCGAGCTGAGCGATTTCTGACGTGCCGATGATCAACGGTAACGTCAGAAAGGGGCCAAATATTGGTTTTGAATTTTTTTAAAAAACATGCTGATCACTACAGCCTCCAAAAAAATCACAAATGTGGTGTGGGGTGAGATACACCTTCAAACAAATTTTCGGAGCGAGCTGAGCGATTTCTGACGTGCCGATGATCAACGGTAACGTCAGAAAGGGGCCAAATATTAGTTTTGAATTTTTCAAGAATAAATGCTGATCACTACAGCCTCCAAAAAAATCAAAGATGTGAATTGGGGTGAGATACACCTTCAAACAAAATTTCAGAGTCACCCAATCGATTTGTGACATGCCGATGATCAACGGCAGCGTCACACAGGGGCCAAATATTGAATTTGAATTTTTCAAGAATACATGCTGATCACTACAGCCTCCAAAAAAATCAAAGATGTGCATTGGGGTGAGATACACCTTAAAACAATTTTTCGGAGCGAGCTGAGCGATTTCTGACGTGCCGATGATCAACGGTAACGTCAGAAAGGGGCCAAATATTGGTTTTGAATTTTTTTAAAAAACATGCTGATCACTACAGCCTCCAAAAAAATCACAAATGTGGTGTGGGGTGAGATACACCTTCAAACAAATTTTCGGAGCGAGCTGAGCGATTTCTGACGTGCCGATGATCAACGGTAACGTCAGAAAGGGGCCAAATATTAGTTTTGAATTTTTCAAGAATAAATGCTGATCACTACAGCCTCCAAAAAAATCAAAGATGTGCATTGGGGTGGGATACACCTTTAAACAAAATTTCGGAGCGAGCTGAGCGATTTCTGACGTGCCGATGATCAACGGTAACGTCAGAAAGGGGCCAAATATTGGTTTTGAATTTTTCAAGAATACATGCTGATCACTACAGCCTCCAAAAAAATCACAAATGTGGTGTGGGGTGAGATACACCTTAAAACAATTTTTCGGAGCGAGCTGAGCGATTTCTGACGTGCTGATGATCAACGGCAGCGTCACACAGGGGCGAAATATTGAATTTGAATTTTTCAAGAATACATGCTGATCACTACAGCCTCCAAAAAAATCACAAATGTGGTGTGGGGTGAGATACACTTCAGAACAACATTTCAGAGCCAGCCAATCGATTTCTGACGTGCCGTTGATCAACGGTAACGTCACACAGGGGCTAAATATTGGTTTTGAATTTTTCATTTATACATGCTGATCACTACAGCCTCCAAAAAAATCAAAGATGTGAATTGGGGTGAGATACACCTTCAAACAAAATTTCAGAGTCACCCAATCGATTTGTGACATGCCGATGATCAACGGCAGCGTCACACAGGGGCTAAATATTGAATTTGAATTTTTCAAGAATACATGCTGATCACTACAGCCTCCAAAAAAATCACAAATGTGGTGTGGGGTGAGATACACTTCAGAACAAAATTTCAGAGCCAGCCAATCGATTTCTGACGTGCCGTTGATCAACGGTAACGTCACACAGGGGCTAAATATTGGTTTTGAATTTTTCATTTATACATGCTGATCACAACAGCCTCCAAAAAAATCAAAGATGTGCATTGGGGTGAGATACACCTTAAAACAATTTTTCGGAGCGAGCTGAGCGATTTCTGACGTGCCGATGATCAACGGTAACGTCAGAAAGGGGCCAAATATTGGTTTTGAATTTTTCAAGAATACATGCTGATCACTACAGCCTCCAAAAAAATCAAACGTGCCGATGATCAACGGTAACGTCAGAAAGGGGCCAAATATTAGTTTTGAATTTTTCAAGAATAAATGCTGATCACTACAGCCTCCAAAAAAATCAAAGATGTGAATTGGGGTGAGATACACCTTAAAACAAAATTTCAGAGTCACCCAATCGATTTGTGACATGCCGATGATCAACGGCAGCGTCACACAGGGGCCAAATATTGAATTTGAATTTTTCAAGAATACATGCTGATCACTACAGCCTCCAAAAAAATCAAAGATGTGCATTGGGGTGAGATACACCTTAAAACAATTTTTCGGAGCGAGCTGAGCGATTTCTGACGTGCCGTTGATCAACGGTAACGTCACACAGGGGCTAAATATTAGTTTTGAATTTTTCATTTATACATGCTGATCACTACAGCCTCCAAAAATATCAAAGATGTGCATTGGGGTCAGATACACCTTCAAACAAAATTTCAGAGTCACCCAATCGATTTGTGACATGCCGATGATCAACGGCAGCGTCACACAGGGGCTAAATATTGAATTTGAATTTTTCAAGAATACATGCTGATCACTACAGCCTCCAAAAAAATCACAAATGTGGTGTGGGGTGAGATACACTTCAGAACAAAATTTCAGAGCCAGCCAATCGATTTCTGACGTGCCGTTGATCAACGGTAACGTCACACAGGGGCTAAATATTGGTTTTGAATTTTTCATTTATACATGCTGATCATAACAGCCTCCAAAAAAATCAAAGATGTGCATTGGGGTGAGATACACCTTAAAACAATTTTTCGGAGCGAGCTGAGCGATTTCTGACGTGCCGATGATCAACGGTAACGTCAGAAAGGGGCCAAATATTGGTTTTGAATTTTTCAAGAATACATGCTGATCACTACAGCCTCCAAAAAAATCAAACGTGCCGATGATCAACGGTAACGTCAGAAAGGGGCCAAATATTAGTTTTGAATTTTTCAAGAATAAATGCTGATCACTACAGCCTCCAAAAAAATCAAAAATGTGAATTGGGGTGAGATACACCTTAAAACAAAATTTCAGAGTCACCCAATCGATTTGTGACATGCCGATGATCAACGGCAGCGTCACACAGGGGCCAAATATTGAATTTGAATTTTTCAAGAATACATGCTGATCACTACAGCCTCCAAAAAAATCAAAGATGTGCATTGGGGTGAGATACACCTTAAAACAATTTTTCGGAGCGAGCTGAGCGATTTCTGACGTGCCGATGATCAACGGTAACGTCAGAAAGGGGCCAAATATTGGTTTTGAATTTTTCATTTATACATGCTGATCACTACAGCCTCCAAAAAAATCAAAGATGTGCATTGGGGTCAGATACACTTTAAAACAATTTTTCGGAGCGACCTGAGCGATTTCTGACGTGCCGATGATCAACGGTAACGTCAGAAAGGGGCCAAATATTGGTTTTGAATTTTTCAAGAATACATGCTGATCACTACAGCCTCCAAAAAAATCAAAGATGTGCATAGGGGTGAGATACACCTTCAAACAAAATTTCAGAGTCACCCAATCGATTTGTGACATGCCGATGATCAACGGCAGCGTCACACAGGGGCTAAATATTGAATTTGAATTTTTCAAGAATACATGCTGATCACTACAGCCTCCAAAAAAATCACAAATGTGGTGTGGGGTGAGATACACTTCAGAACAAAATTTCAGAGCCAGCCAATCGATTTCTGACGTGCCGTTGATCAACGGTAACGTCACACAGGGGCTAAATATTGGTTTTGAATTTTTCATTTATACATGCTGATCATAACAGCCTCCAAAAAAATCAAAGATGTGCATTGGGGTGAGATACACCTTAAAACAATTTTTCGGAGCGAGCTGAGCGATTTCTGACGTGCCGATGATCAACGGTAACGTCAGAAAGGGGCCAAATATTGGTTTTGAATTTTTTAAAAATACATGCTGATCACTACAGCCTCCAAAAAAATCAAATATGTGCATTGGGGTGAGATACACCTTCAAACAATTTTTCGGAGCGAGCTGAGCGATTTCTGACGTGCCGTTGATCAACGGTAACGTCACACAGGGGCTAAATATTGGTTTTGAATTTTTCATTTATACATGCTGATCACTACAGCCTCCAAAAATATCAAAGATGTGCATTGGGGTCAGATACACCTTAAAACAATTTTTCGGAGCGAGCTGAGCGATTTCTGACATGCCGATGATCAACGGCAGCGTCACACAGGGGCCAAATATTGAATTTGAATTTTTCAAGAATACATGCTGATCACTACAGCCTCCAAAAAAATCACAAATGTGGTGTGGGGTGAGATACACTTCAGAACAAAATTTCAGAGCCAGCCAATCGATTTCTGACGTGCCGTTGATCAACGGTAACGTCACACAGGGGCTAAATATTGGTTTTGAATTTTTCATTTATACATGCTGATCGCTACAGCCTCCAAAAAAAATCAAAGATGTCCATTGGGGTGAGATACACCTTAAAACAATTTTTCGGAGTGAGCTGAGCGTTGATCATTTCTGACGTGCCGATGATCAACGGTAACGTCAGAAAGGGGCCAAATATTAGTTTTGAATTTTTCAAGAATAAATGCTGATCACTACAGCCTCCAAAAAAATCAAAGATGTGCATTGGGGTGAGATACACCTTCAAACAAAATTTCAGAGTCACCCAATCGATTTGTGACATGCCGATGATCAACGGCAGCGTCACACAGGGGCTAAATATTGAATTTGAATTTTTCAAGAATACATGCTGATCACTACAGCCTCCAAAAAAATCACAAATGTGGTGTGGGGTGAGATACACCTTAAAACAATTTTTCGGAGCGAGCTGAGCGATTTCTGACGTGCTGATGATCAACGGCAGCGTCACACAGGGGCGAAATATTGAATTTGAATTTTTCAAGAATACATGCTGATCACTACAGCCTCCAAAAAAATCACAAATGTGGTGTGGGGTGAGATACACTTCAGAACAACATTTCAGAGCCAGCCAATCGATTTCTGACGTGCCGTTGATCAACGGTAACGTCACACAGGGGCTAAATATTGGTTTTGAATTTTTCATTTATACATGCTGATCACTACAGCCTCCAAAAAAATCAAAGATGTGCATTGGGGTGAGATACACCTTCAAACAATTTTTCGGAGCGAGCTGAGCGATTTCTGACGTGCCGATGATCAACGGTAACGTCAGAAAGTGGCCAAATATTAGTTTTGAATTTTTCAAGAATAAATGCTGATCACTACAGCCTCCAAAAAAATCAAAGATGTGCATTGGGGTCAGATACACCTTAAAACAATTTTTCGGAGCGAGCTGAGCGATTTCTGACATGCCGATGATCAACGGCAGCGTCACACAGGGGCCAAATATTGAATTTGAATTTTTCAAGAATACATGCTGATCACTACAGCCTCCAAAAAAATCACAAATGTGGTGTGGGGTGAGATACACTTCAGAACAAAATTTCAGAGCCAGCCAATCGATTTCTGACGTGCCGTTGATCAACGGTAACGTCACACAGGGGCTAAATATTGGTTTTGAATTTTTCATTTATACATGCTGATCGCTACAGCCTCCAAAAAAATCAAAGATGTGCATTGGGGTGAGATACACCTTAAAACAAAATTTCAGAGTCACCCAATCGATTTGTGACATGCCGATGATCAACGGCAGTGTCACACAGGGGCCAAATATTGAATTTGAATTTTTCAAGAATACATGCTGATCACTACAGCCTCCAAAAAAATCAAAGATGTGCATTGGGGTGAGATACACCTTAAAACAATTTTTCGGAGCGAGCTGAGCGATTTCTGACGTGCCGATGATCAACGGTAACGTCAGAAAGGGGCCAAATATTGGTTTTGAATTTTTTAAAAATACATGCTGATCACTACAGCCTCCAAAAAAATCAAAGATGTGCATTGGGGTGAGATACACCTTCAAACAATTTTTCGGAGCGAGCTGAGCGATTTCTGACGTGCCGTTGATCAACGGTAACGTCACACAGGGGCTAAATATTGGTTTTGAATTTTTCATTTATACATGCTGATCACTACAGCCTCCAAAAATATCAAAGATGTGCATTGGGGTCAGATACACCTTAAAACAATTTTTCGGAGCGAGCTGAGCGATTTCTGACATGCCGATGATCAACGGCAGCGTCACACAGGGGCCAAATATTGAATTTGAATTTTTCAAGAATACATGCTGATCACTACAGCCTCCAAAAAAATCACAAATGTGGTGTGGGGTGAGATACACTTCAGAACAAAATTTCAGAGCCAGCCAATCGATTTCTGACGTGCCGTTGATCAACGGTAACGTCACACAGGGGCTAAATATTGGTTTTGAATTTTTCATTTATACATGCTGATCACTACAGCCTCCAAAAAAATCAAAGATGTGCATTGGGGTGAGATACACCTTCAAACAATTTTTCGGAGCGAGCTGAGCGATTTCTGACGTGCCGATGATCAACGGTAACGTCAGAAAGGGGCCAAATATTGGTTTTGAATTTTTCAAGAATACATGCTGATCACTACAGCCTCCAAAAAAAATCAAAGATGTCCATTGGGGTGAGATACACCTTAAAACAATTTTTCGGAGTGAGCTGAGCGATTTCTGACGTGCCGATGATCAACGGTAACGTCAGAAAGGGGCCAAATATTAGTTTTGAATTTTTCAAGAATAAATGCTGATCACTACAGCCTCCAAAAAAATCAAAGATGTGCATTGGGGTGAGATACACCTTCAAACAAAATTTCAGAGTCACCCAATCGATTTGTGACATGCCGATGATCAACGGCAGCGTCACACAGGGGCTAAATATTGAATTTGAATTTTTCAAGAATACATGCTGATCACTACAGCCTCCAAAAAAATCACAAATGTGGTGTGGGGTGAGATACACCTTAAAACAATTTTTCGGAGCGAGCTGAGCGATTTCTGACGTGCTGATGATCAACGGCAGCGTCACACAGGGGCGAAATATTGAATTTGAATTTTTCAAGAATACATGCTGATCACTACAGCCTCCAAAAAAATCACAAATGTGGTGTGGGGTGAGATACACCTTAAAACAATTTTTCGGAGTGAGCTGAGCGATTTCTGACGTGCCGTTGATCAACGGTAACGTCACACAGGGGCTAAATATTGGTTTTGAATTTTTCATTTATACATGCTGATCACAACAGCCGCCAAAAAAATCAAAGATGTGAATTGGGGTGAGATACACCTTAAAACAAAATTTCAGAGTCACCCAATCGATTTGTGACATGCCGATGATCAACGGCAGCGTCACACAGGGGCCAAATATTGAATTTGAATTTTTCAAGAATACATGCTGATCACTACAGCCTCCAAAAAAATCAAAGATGTGCATTGGGGTGAGATACACCTTAAAACAATTTTTCGGAGCGAGCTGAGCGATTTCTGACGTGCCGTTGATCAACGGTAACGTCACACAGGGGCTAAATATTAGTTTTGAATTTTTCATTTATACATGCTGATCACTACAGCCTCCAAAAATATCAAAGATGTGCATTGGGGTCAGATACACCTTCAAACAAAATTTCAGAGTCACCCAATCGATTTGTGACATGCCGATGATCAACGGCAGCGTCACACAGGGGCTAAATATTGAATTTGAATTTTTCAAGAATACATGCTGATCACTACAGCCTCCAAAAAAATCACAAATGTGGTGTGGGGTGAGATACACTTCAGAACAAAATTTCAGAGCCAGCCAATCGATTTCTGACGTGCCGTTGATCAACGGTAACGTCACACAGGGGCTAAATATTGGTTTTGAATTTTTCATTTATACATGCTGATCATAACAGCCTCCAAAAAAATCAAAGATGTGCATTGGGGTGAGATACACCTTAAAACAATTTTTCGGAGCGAGCTGAGCGATTTCTGACGTGCCGATGATCAACGGTAACTTCAGAAAGGGGCCAAATATTGGTTTTGAATTTTTCATTTATACATGCTGATCACTACAGCCTCCAAAAAAATCAAAGATGTGCATTGGGGTCAGATACACTTTAAAACAATTTTTCGGAGCGACCTGAGCGATTTCTGACGTGCCGATGATCAACGGTAACGTCAGAAAGGGGCCAAATATTGGTTTTGAATTTTTCAAGAATACATGCTGATCACTACAGCCTCCAAAAAAATCAAAGATGTGCATAGGGGTGAGATACACCTTCAAACAAAATTTCAGAGTCACCCAATCGATTTGTGACATGCCGATGATCAACGGCAGCGTCACACAGGGGCTAAATATTGAATTTGAATTTTTCAAGAATACATGCTGATCACTACAGCCTCCAAAAAAATCACAAATGTGGTGTGGGGTGAGATACACTTCAGAACAAAATTTCAGAGCCAGCCAATCGATTTCTGACGTGCCGTTGATCAACGGTAACGTCACACAGGGGCTAAATATTGGTTTTGAATTTTTCATTTATACATGCTGATCATAACAGCCTCCAAAAAAATCAAAGATGTGCATTGGGGTGAGATACACCTTAAAACAATTTTTCGGAGCGAGCTGAGCGATTTCTGACGTGCCGATGATCAACGGTAACGTCAGAAAGGGGCCAAATATTGGTTTTGAATTTTTCAAGAATACATGCTGATCACTACAGCCTCCAAAAAAATCAAAGATGTGCATTGGGGTCAGATACACTTTAAAACAATTTTTCGGAGCGACCTGAGCGATTTCTGACGTGCCGATGATCAACGGTAACGTCAGAAAGGGGCCAAATATTAGTTTTGAATTTTTCAAGAATAAATGCTGATCACTACAGCCTCCAAAAAAATCAAAGATGTGAATTGGGGTGAGATACACCTTCAAACAAAATTTCAGAGTCACCCAATCGATTTGTGACATGCCGATGATCAACGGCAGCGTCACACAGGGGCCAAATATTGAATTTGAATTTTTCAAGAATACATGCTGATCACTACAGCCTCCAAAAAAATCAAAGATGTGCATTGGGGTGAGATACACCTTAAAACAATTTTTCGGAGCGAGCTGAGCGATTTCTGACGTGCCGATGATCAACGGTAACGTCAGAAAGGGGCCAAATATTGGTTTTGAATTTTTTTAAAAAACATGCTGATCACTACAGCCTCCAAAAAAATCACAAATGTGGTGTGGGGTGAGATACACCTTCAAACAAATTTTCGGAGCGAGCTGAGCGATTTCTGACGTGCCGATGATCAACGGTAACGTCAGAAAGGGGCCAAATATTAGTTTTGAATTTTTCAAGAATAAATGCTGATCACTACAGCCTCCAAAAAAATCAAAGATGTGCATTGGGGTGGGATACACCTTTAAACAAAATTTCGGAGCGAGCTGAGTGATTTCTGACGTGCCGATGATCAACGGTAACGTCAGAAAGGGGCCAAATATTGGTTTTGAATTTTTCAAGAATACATGCTGATCACTACAGCCTCCAAAAAAATCACAAATGTGGTGTGGGGTGAGATACACCTTAAAACAATTTTTCGGAGCGAGCTGAGCGATTTCTGACGTGCTGATGATCAACGGCAGCGTCACACAGGGGCGAAATATTGAATTTGAATTTTTCAAGAATACATGCTGATCACTACAGCCTCCAAAAAAATCACAAATGTGGTGTGGGGTGAGATACACTTCAGAACAACATTTCAGAGCCAGCCAATCGATTTCTGACGTGCCGTTGATCAACGGTAACGTCACACAGGGGCTAAATATTGGTTTTGAATTTTTCATTTATACATGCTGATCACTACAGCCTCCAAAAAAATCAAAGATGTGAATTGGGGTGAGATACACCTTCAAACAAAATTTCAGAGTCACCCAATCGATTTGTGACATGCCGATGATCAACGGCAGCGTCACACAGGGGCTAAATATTGAATTTGAATTTTTCAAGAATACATGCTGATCACTACAGCCTCCAAAAAAATCACAAATGTGGTGTGGGGTGAGATACACTTCAGAACAAAATTTCAGAGCCAGCCAATCGATTTCTGACGTGCCGTTGATCAACGGTAACGTCACACAGGGGCTAAATATTGGTTTTGAATTTTTCATTTATACATGCTGATCATAACAGCCTCCAAAAAAATCAAAGATGTGCATTGGGGTGAGATACACCTTAAAACAATTTTTCGGAGCGAGCTGAGCGATTTCTGACGTGCCGATGATCAACGGTAACGTCAGAAAGGGGCCAAATATTGGTTTTGAATTTTTCATTTATACATGCTGATCACTACAGCCTCCAAAAAAATCAAAGATGTGCATTGGGGTCAGATACACTTTAAAACAATTTTTCGGAGCGACCTGAGCGATTTCTGACGTGCCGATGATCAACGGTAACGTCAGAAAGGGGCCAAATATTGGTTTTGAATTTTTCAAGAATACATGCTGATCACTACAGCCTCCAAAAAAATCAAAGATGTGCATAGGGGTGAGATACACCTTCAAACAAAATTTCAGAGTCACCCAATCGATTTGTGACATGCCGATGATCAACGGCAGCGTCACACAGGGGCTAAATATTGAATTTGAATTTTTCAAGAATACATGCTGATCACTACAGCCTCCAAAAAAATCACAAATGTGGTGTGGGGTGAGATACACTTCAGAACAAAATTTCAGAGCCAGCCAATCGATTTCTGACGTGCCGTTGATCAACGGTAACGTCACACAGGGGCTAAATATTGGTTTTGAATTTTTCATTTATACATGCTGATCATAACAGCCTCCAAAAAAATCAAAGATGTGCATTGGGGTGAGATACACCTTAAAACAATTTTTCGGAGCGAGCTGAGCGATTTCTGACGTGCCGATGATCAACGGTAACGTCAGAAAGGGGCCAAATATTGGTTTTGAATTTTTCAAGAATACATGCTGATCACTACAGCCTCCAAAAAAATCAAAGATGTGCATTGGGGTGAGATACACCTTAAAACAATTTTTCGGAGCGAGCTGAGCGATTTCTGACGTGCCGATGATCAACGGTAACGTCAGAAAGGGGCCAAATATTGGTTTTGAATTTTTTTAAAAAACATGCTGATCACTACAGCCTCCAAAAAAATCACAAATGTGGTGTGGGGTGAGATACACCTTCAAACAAATTTTCGGAGCGAGCTGAGCGATTTCTGACATGCCGATGATCAACGGTAACGTCAGAAAGGGGCCAAATATTAGTTTTGAATTTTTCAAGAATAAATGCTGATCACTACAGCCTCCAAAAAAATCAAAGATGTGCATTGGGGTGGGATACACCTTTAAACAAAATTTCGGAGCGAGCTGAGCGATTTCTGACGTGCCGATGATCAACGGTAACGTCAGAAAGGGGCCAAATATTGGTTTTGAATTTTTCAAGAATACATGCTGATCACAACAGCCTCCAAAAAAATCACAAATGTGGTGTGGGGTGAGATACACCTTAAAACAATTTTTCGGAGCGAGCTGAGCGATTTCTGACGTGCTGATGATCAACGGCAGCGTCACACAGGGGCGAAATATTGAATTTGAATTTTTCAAGAATACATGCTGATCACTACAGCCTCCAAAAAAATCACAAATGTGGTGTGGGGTGAGATACACTTCAGAACAACATTTCAGAGCCAGCCAATCGATTTCTGACGTGCCGTTGATCAACGGTAACGTCACACAGGGGCTAAATATTGGTTTTGAATTTTTCATTTATACATGCTGATCACTACAGCCTCCAAAAAAATCAAAGATGTGAATTGGGGTGAGATACACCTTCAAACAAAATTTCAGAGTCACCCAATCGATTTGTGACATGCCGATGATCAACGGCAGCGTCACACAGGGGCTAAATATTGAATTTGAATTTTTCAAGAATACATGCTGATCACTACAGCCTCCAAAAAAATCACAAATGTGGTGTGGGGTGAGATACACCTTAAAACAATTTTTCGGAGCGAGCTGAGCGATTTCTGACGTGCTGATGATCAACGGCAGCGTCACACAGGGGCGAAATATTGAATTTGAATTTTTCAAGAATACATGCTGATCACTACAGCCTCCAAAAAAATCACAAATGTGGTGTGGGGTGAGATACACTTCAGAACAACATTTCAGAGCCAGCCAATCGATTTCTGACGTGCCGTTGATCAACGGTAACGTCACACAGGGGCTAAACATTGGTTTTGAATTTTTCATTTATACATGCTGATCACTACAGCCTCCAAAAAAATCAAAGATGTGAATTGGGGTGAGATACACCTTCAAACAAAATTTCAGAGTCACCCAATCGATTTGTGACATGCCGATGATCAACGGCAGCGTCACACAGGGGCTAAATATTGAATTTGAATTTTTCAAGAATACATGCTGATCACTACAGCCTCCAAAAAAATCACAAATGTGGTGTGGGGTGAGATACACTTCAGAACAAAATTTCAGAGCCAGCCAATCGATTTCTGACGTGCCGTTGATCAACGGTAACGTCACACAGGGGCTAAATATTGGTTTTGAATTTTTCATTTATACATGCTGATCATAACAGCCTCCAAAAAAATCAAAGATGTGCATTGGGGTGAGATACACCTTAAAACAATTTTTCGGAGCGAGCTGAGCGATTTCTGACGTGCCGATGATCAACGGTAACGTCAGACAGGGGCCAAATATTGGTTTTGAATTTTTCATTTATACATGCTGATCACTACAGCCTCCAAAAAAATCAAAGATGTGCATTGGGGTCAGATACACTTTAAAACAATTTTTCGGAGCGACCTGAGCGATTTCTGACGTGCCGATGATCAACGGTAACGTCAGAAAGGGGCCAAATATTGGTTTTGAATTTTTCAAGAATACATGCTGATCACTACAGCCTCCAAAAAAATCAAAGATGTGCATAGGGGTGAGATACACCTTCAAACAAAATTTCAGAGTCACCCAATCGATTTGTGACATGCCGATGATCAACGGCAGCGTCACACAGGGGCTAAATATTGAATTTGAATTTTTCAAGAATACATGCTGATCACTACAGCCTCCAAAAAAATCACAAATGTGGTGTGGGGTGAGATACACTTCAGAACAAAATTTCAGAGCCAGCCAATCGATTTCTGACGTGCCGTTGATCAACGGTAACGTCACACAGGGGCTAAATATTGGTTTTGAATTTTTCATTTATACATGCTGATCATAACAGCCTCCAAAAAAATCAAAGATGTGCATTGGGGTGAGATACACCTTAAAACAATTTTTCGGAGCGAGCTGAGCGATTTCTGACGTGCCGATGATCAACGGTAACGTCAGAAAGGGGCCAAATATTGGTTTTGAATTTTTCAAGAATACATGCTGATCACTACAGCCTCCAAAAAAATCAAAGATGTGCATTGGGGTCAGATACACTTTAAAACAATTTTTCGGAGCGACCTGAGCGATTTCTGACGTGCCGATGATCAACGGTAACGTCAGAAAGGGGCCAAATATTAGTTTTGAATTTTTCAAGAATAAATGCTGATCACTACAGCCTCCAAAAAAATCAAAGATGTGAATTGGGGTGAGATACACCTTCAAACAAAATTTCAGAGTCACCCAATCGATTTGTGACATGCCGATGATCAACGGCAGCGTCACACAGGGGCCAAATATTGAATTTGAATTTTTCAAGAATACATGCTGATCACTACAGCCTCCAAAAAAATCAAAGATGTGCATTGGGGTGAGATACACCTTAAAACAATTTTTCGGAGCGAGCTGAGCGATTTCTGACGTGCCGATGATCAACGGTAACGTCAGAAAGGGGCCAAATATTGGTTTTGAATTTTTTTAAAAAACATGCTGATCACTACAGCCTCCAAAAAAATCACAAATGTGGTGTGGGGTGAGATACACCTTCAAACAAATTTTCGGAGCGAGCTGAGCGATTTCTGACATGCCGATGATCAACGGTAACGTCAGAAAGGGGCCAAATATTAGTTTTGAATTTTTCAAGAATAAATGCTGATCACTACAGCCTCCAAAAAAATCAAAGATGTGCATTGGGGTGGGATACACCTTTAAACAAAATTTCGGAGCGAGCTGAGCGATTTCTGACGTGCCGATGATCAACGGTAACGTCAGAAAGGGGCCAAATATTGGTTTTGAATTTTTCAAGAATACATGCTGATCACAACAGCCTCCAAAAAAATCACAAATGTGGTGTGGGGTGAGATACACCTTAAAACAATTTTTCGGAGCGAGCTGAGCGATTTCTGACGTGCTGATGATCAACGGCAGCGTCACACAGGGGCGAAATATTGAATTTGAATTTTTCAAGAATACATGCTGATCACTACAGCCTCCAAAAAAATCACAAATGTGGTGTGGGGTGAGATACACTTCAGAACAACATTTCAGAGCCAGCCAATCGATTTCTGACGTGCCGTTGATCAACGGTAACGTCACACAGGGGCTAAATATTGGTTTTGAATTTTTCATTTATACATGCTGATCACTACAGCCTCCAAAAAAATCAAAGATGTGAATTGGGGTGAGATACACCTTCAAACAAAATTTCAGAGTCACCCAATCGATTTGTGACATGCCGATGATCAACGGCAGCGTCACACAGGGGCTAAATATTGAATTTGAATTTTTCAAGAATACATGCTGATCACTACAGCCTCCAAAAAAATCACAAATGTGGTGTGGGGTGAGATACACCTTAAAACAATTTTTCGGAGCGAGCTGAGCGATTTCTGACGTGCTGATGATCAACGGCAGCGTCACACAGGGGCGAAATATTGAATTTGAATTTTTCAAGAATACATGCTGATCACTACAGCCTCCAAAAAAATCACAAATGTGGTGTGGGGTGAGATACACTTCAGAACAACATTTCAGAGCCAGCCAATCGATTTCTGACGTGCCGTTGATCAACGGTAACGTCACACAGGGGCTAAACATTGGTTTTGAATTTTTCATTTATACATGCTGATCACTACAGCCTCCAAAAAAATCAAAGATGTGAATTGGGGTGAGATACACCTTCAAACAAAATTTCAGAGTCACCCAATCGATTTGTGACATGCCGATGATCAACGGCAGCGTCACACAGGGGCTAAATATTGAATTTGAATTTTTCAAGAATACATGCTGATCACTACAGCCTCCAAAAAAATCACAAATGTGGTGTGGGGTGAGATACACTTCAGAACAAAATTTCAGAGCCAGCCAATCGATTTCTGACGTGCCGTTGATCAACGGTAACGTCACACAGGGGCTAAATATTGGTTTTGAATTTTTCATTTATACATGCTGATCATAACAGCCTCCAAAAAAATCAAAGATGTGCATTGGGGTGAGATACACCTTAAAACAATTTTTCGGAGCGAGCTGAGCGATTTCTGACGTGCCGATGATCAACGGTAACGTCAGAAAGGGGCCAAATATTGGTTTTGAATTTTTCATTTATACATGCTGATCACTACAGCCTCCAAAAAAATCAAAGATGTGCATTGGGGTCAGATACACTTTAAAACAATTTTTCGGAGCGACCTGAGCGATTTCTGACGTGCCGATGATCAACGGTAACGTCAGAAAGGGGCCAAATATTGGTTTTGAATTTTTCAAGAATACATGCTGATCACTACAGCCTCCAAAAAAATCAAAGATGTGCATAGGGGTGAGATACACCTTCAAACAAAATTTCAGAGTCACCCAATCGATTTGTGACATGCCGATGATCAACGGCAGCGTCACACAGGGGCTAAATATTGAATTTGAATTTTTCAAGAATACATGCTGATCACTACAGCCTCCAAAAAAATCACAAATGTGGTGTGGGGTGAGATACACTTCAGAACAAAATTTCAGAGCCAGCCAATCGATTTCTGACGTGCCGTTGATCAACGGTAACGTCACACAGGGGCTAAATATTGGTTTTGAATTTTTCATTTATACATGCTGATCATAACAGCCTCCAAAAAAATCAAAGATGTGCATTGGGGTGAGATACACCTTAAAACAATTTTTCGGAGCGAGCTGAGCGATTTCTGACGTGCCGATGATCAACGGTAACGTCACAAAGGGGCCAAATATTGGTTTTGAATTTTTCAAGAATACATGCTGACCACTACAGCCTCCAAAAAAATCAAAGATGTGCATTGGGGTCAGATACACTTTAAAACAATTTTTCGGAGCGACCTGAGCGATTTCTGACGTGCCGATGATCAACGGTAACGTCAGAAAGGGGCCAAATATTAGTTTTGAATTTTTCAAGAATAAATGCTGATCACTACAGCCTCCAAAAAAATCAAAGATGTGAATTGGGGTGAGATACACCTTCAAACAAAATTTCAGAGTCACCCAATCGATTTGTGACATGCCGATGATCAACGGCAGCGTCACACAGGGGCCAAATATTGAATTTGAATTTTTCAAGAATACATGCTGATCACTACAGCCTCCAAAAAAATCAAAGATGTGCATTGGGGTGAGATACACCTTAAAACAATTTTTCGGAGCGAGCTGAGCGATTTCTGACGTGCCGATGATCAACGGTAACGTCAGAAAGGGGCCAAATATTGGTTTTGAATTTTTTTAAAAAACATGCTGATCACTACAGCCTCCAAAAAAATCACAAATGTGGTGTGGGGTGAGATACACCTTCAAACAAATTTTCGGAGCGAGCTGAGCGATTTCTGACGTGCCGATGATCAACGGTAACGTCAGAAAGGGGCCAAATATTAGTTTTGAATTTTTCAAGAATAAATGCTGATCACTACAGCCTCCAAAAAAATCAAAGATGTGCATTGGGGTGGGATACACCTTTAAACAAAATTTCGGAGCGAGCTGAGCGATTTCTGACGTGCCGATGATCAACGGTAACGTCAGAAAGGGGCCAAATATTGGTTTTGAATTTTTCAAGAATACATGCTGATCACTACAGCCTCCAAAAAAATCACAAATGTGGTGTGGGGTGAGATACACCTTAAAACAATTTTTCGGAGCGAGCTGAGCGATTTCTGACGTGCTGATGATCAACGGCAGCGTCACACAGGGGCGAAATATTGAATTTGAATTTTTCAAGAATACATGCTGATCACTACAGCCTCCAAAAAAATCACAAATGTGGTGTGGGGTGAGATACACTTCAGAACAACATTTCAGAGCCAGCCAATCGATTTCTGACGTGCCGTTGATCAACGGTAACGTCACACAGGGGCTAAATATTGGTTTTGAATTTTTCATTTATACATGCTGATCACTACAGCCTCCAAAAAAATCAAAGATGTGAATTGGGGTGAGATACACCTTCAAACAAAATTTCAGAGTCACCCAATCGATTTGTGACATGCCGATGATCAACGGCAGCGTCACACAGGGGCTAAATATTGAATTTGAATTTTTCAAGAATACATGCTGATCACTACAGCCTCCAAAAAAATCACAAATGTGGTGTGGGGTGAGATACACCTTAAAACAATTTTTCGGAGCGAGCTGAGCGATTTCTGACGTGCTGATGATCAACGGCAGCGTCACACAGGGGCGAAATATTGAATTTGAATTTTTCAAGAATACATGCTGATCACTACAGCCTCCAAAAAAATCACAAATGTGGTGTGGGGTGAGATACACTTCAGAACAACATTTCAGAGCCAGCCAATCGATTTCTGACGTGCCGTTGATCAACGGTAACGTCACACAGGGGCTAAACATTGGTTTTGAATTTTTCATTTATACATGCTGATCACTACAGCCTCCAAAAAAATCAAAGATGTGCATTGGGGTGAGATACACCTTCAAACAATTTTTCGGAGCGAGCTGAGCGATTTCTGACGTGCCGATGATCAACGGTAACGTCAGAAAGTGGCCAAATATTAGTTTTGAATTTTTCAAGAATAAATGCTGATCACTACAGCCTCCAAAAAAATCAAAGATGTGCATTGGGGTCAGATACACCTTAAAACAATTTTTCGGAGCGAGCTGAGCGATTTCTGACATGCCGATGATCAACGGCAGCGTCACACAGGGGCCAAATATTGAATTTGAATTTTTCAAGAATACATGCTGATCACTACAGCCTCCAAAAAAATCACAAATGTGGTGTGGGGTGAGATACACTTCAGAACAAAATTTCAGAGCCAGCCAATCGATTTCTGACGTGCCGTTGATCAACGGTAACGTCACACAGGGGCTAAATATTGGTTTTGAATTTTTCAAGAATACATGCTGATCACTACAGCCTCCAAAAAAAATCAAAGATGTGCATTGGGGTCAGATACACCTTCAAACAATTTTTCGGAGCAAGCTGAGCGATTTCTGACGTGCCGATGATCAACGGTAACGTCAGAAAGGGGCCAAATATTAGTTTTGAATTTTTCAAGAATAAATGCTGATCACTACAGCCTCCAAAAAAATCAAAGATGTGCATTGGGGTGGGATACACCTTTAAACAAAATTTCGGAGCGAGCTGAGCGATTTCTAATGTGCCGATGATCAACGGTAACGTCAGAAAGGGGCCAAATATTAGTTTTGAATTTTTCAAGAATAAATGCTGATCACTACAGCCTCCAAAAAAAATCAAAGATGTGCATTGGGGTGGGATACACCTTTAAACAAAATTTCGGAGCGAGCTGAACGATTTCTCACGTGCCGATGATCAACGGTAACGTCAGAAAGGGGCCAAATATTGGTTTTGAATTTTTCAAGAATACATGCTGATCACTACAGCCTCCAAAAAAATCAAAGATGTGCATAGGGGTGAGATACACCTTCAAACAAAATTTCAGAGTCACCCAATCGATTTGTGACATGCCGATGATCAACGGCAGCGTCACACAGGGGCTAAATATTGAATTTGAATTTTTCAAGAATACATGCTGATCACTACAGCCTCCAAAAAAATCACAAATGTGGTGTGGGGTGAGATACACCTTAAAACAATTTTTCGGAGCGAGCTGAGCGATTTCTGACGTGCTGATGATCAACGGCAGCGTCACACAGGGGCCAAATATTGAATTTGAATTTTTCAAGAATACATGCTGATCACTACAGCCTCCAAAAAAATCACAAATGTGGTGTGGGGTGAGATACACTTCAGAACAACATTTCAGAGCCAGCCAATCGATTTCTGACGTGCCGTTGATCAACGGTAACGTCACACAGGGGCTAAATATTGGTTTTGAATTTTTCATTTATACATGCTGATCACTACAGCCTCCAAAAAAATCAAAGATGTGCATTGGGGTGAGATACACCTTCAAACAATTTTTCGGAGCGAGCTGAGCGATTTCTGACGTGCCGATGATCAACGGTAACGTCAGAAAGTGGCCAAATATTAGTTTTGAATTTTTCAAGAATAAATGCTGATCACTACAGCCTCCAAAAAAATCAAAGATGTGCATTGGGGTCAGATACACCTTAAAACAATTTTTCGGAGCGAGCTGAGCGATTTCTGACATGCCGATGATCAACGGCAGCGTCACACAGGGGCCAAATATTGAATTTGAATTTTTCAAGAATACATGCTGATCACTACAGCCTCCAAAAAAATCACAAATGTGGTGTGGGGTGAGATACACTTCAGAACAAAATTTCAGAGCCAGCCAATCGATTTCTGACGTGCCGTTGATCAACGGTAACGTCACACAGGGGCTAAATATTGGTTTTGAATTTTTCATTTATACATGCTGATCGCTACAGCCTCCAAAAAAATCAAAGATGTGCATTGGGGTGAGATACACCTTAAAACAAAATTTCAGAGTCACCCAATCGATTTGTGACATGCCGATGATCAACGGCAGTGTCACACAGGGGCCAAATATTGAATTTGAATTTTTCAAGAATACATGCTGATCACTACAGCCTCCAAAAAAATCAAAGATGTGCATTGGGGTGAGATACACCTTAAAACAATTTTTCGGAGCGAGCTGAGCGATTTCTGACGTGCCGATGATCAACGGTAACGTCAGAAAGGGGCCAAATATTGGTTTTGAATTTTTTAAAAATACATGCTGATCACTACAGCCTCCAAAAAAATCAAAGATGTGCATTGGGGTGAGATACACCTTCAAACAATTTTTCGGAGCGAGCTGAGCGATTTCTGACGTGCCGTTGATCAACGGTAACGTCACACAGGGGCTAAATATTGGTTTTGAATTTTTCATTTATACATGCTGATCACTACAGCCTCCAAAAATATCAAAGATGTGCATTGGGGTCAGATACACCTTAAAACAATTTTTCGGAGCGAGCTGAGCGATTTCTGACGTGCCGTTGATCAACGGTAACGTCACACAGGGGCTAAATATTGGTTTTGAATTTTTCATTTATACATGCTGATCACTACAGCCTCCAAAAAAATCAAAGATGTGCATTGGGGTGAGATACACCTTCAAACAATTTTTCGGAGCGAGCTGAGCGATTTCTGACGTGCCGATGATCAACGGTAACGTCAGAAAGGGGCCAAATATTGGTTTTGAATTTTTCAAGAATACATGCTGATCACTACAGCCTCCAAAAAAAATCAAAGATGTCCATTGGGGTGAGATACACCTTAAAACAATTTTTCGGAGTGAGCTGAGCGATTTCTGACGTGCCGATGATCAACGGTAACGTCAGAAAGGGGCCAAATATTAGTTTTGAATTTTTCAAGAATAAATGCTGATCACTACAGCCTCCAAAAAAATCAAAGATGTGCATTGGGGTGAGATACACCTTCAAACAAAATTTCAGAGTCACCCAATCGATTTGTGACATGCCGATGATCAACGGCAGCGTCACACAGGGGCTAAATATTGAATTTGAATTTTTCAAGAATACATGCTGATCACTACAGCCTCCAAAAAAATCACAAATGTGGTGTGGGGTGAGATACACCTTAAAACAATTTTTCGGAGCGAGCTGAGCGATTTCTGACGTGCTGATGATCAACGGCAGCGTCACACAGGGGCGAAATATTGAATTTGAATTTTTCAAGAATACATGCTGATCACTACAGCCTCCAAAAAAATCACAAATGTGGTGTGGCGTGAGATACACCTTAAAACAATTTTTCGGAGTGAGCTGAGCGATTTCTGACGTGCCGTTGATCAACGGTAACGTCACACAGGGGCTAAATATTGGTTTTGAATTTTTCATTTATACATGCTGATCACAACAGCCTCCAAAAAAATCAAAGATGTGAATTGGGGTGAGATACACCTTAAAACAAAATTTCAGAGTCACCCAATCGATTTGTGACATGCCGATGATCAACGGCAGCGTCACACAGGGGCCAAATATTGAATTTGAATTTTTCAAGAATACATGCTGATCACTACAGCCTCCAAAAAAATCAAAGATGTGCATTGGGGTGAGATACACCTTAAAACAATTTTTCGGAGCGAGCTGAGCGATTTCTGACGTGCCGTTGATCAACGGTAACGTCACACAGGGGCTAAATATTAGTTTTGAATTTTTCATTTATACATGCTGATCACTACAGCCTCCAAAAATATCAAAGATGTGCATTGGGGTCAGATACACCTTCAAACAAAATTTCAGAGTCACCCAATCGATTTGTGACATGCCGATGATCAACGGCAGCGTCACACAGGGGCTAAATATTGAATTTGAATTTTTCAAGAATACATGCTGATCACTACAGCCTCCAAAAAAATCACAAATGTGGTGTGGGGTGAGATACACTTCAGAACAAAATTTCAGAGCCAGCCAATCGATTTCTGACGTGCCGTTGATCAACGGTAACGTCACACAGGGGCTAAATATTGGTTTTGAATTTTTCATTTATACATGCTGATCATAACAGCCTCCAAAAAAATCAAAGATGTGCATTGGGGTGAGATACACCTTAAAACAATTTTTCGGAGCGAGCTGAGCGATTTCTGACGTGCCGATGATCAACGGTAACGTCAGAAAGGGGCCAAATATTGGTTTTGAATTTTTCATTTATACATGCTGATCACTACAGCCTCCAAAAAAATCAAAGATGTGCATTGGGGTCAGATACACTTTAAAACAATTTTTCGGAGCGACCTGAGCGATTTCTGACGTGCCGATGATCAACGGTAACGTCAGAAAGGGGCCAAATATTGGTTTTGAATTTTTCAAGAATACATGCTGATCACTACAGCCTCCAAAAAAATCAAAGATGTGCATAGGGGTGAGATACACCTTCAAACAAAATTTCAGAGTCACCCAATCGATTTGTGACATGCCGATGATCAACGGCAGCGTCACACAGGGGCTAAATATTGAATTTGAATTTTTCAAGAATACATGCTGATCACTACAGCCTCCAAAAAAATCACAAATGTGGTGTGGGGTGAGATACACTTCAGAACAAAATTTCAGAGCCAGCCAATCGATTTCTGACGTGCCGTTGATCAACGGTAACGTCACACAGGGGCTAAATATTGGTTTTGAATTTTTCATTTATACATGCTGATCATAACAGCCTCCAAAAAAATCAAAGATGTGCATTGGGGTGAGATACACCTTAAAACAATTTTTCGGAGCGAGCTGAGCGATTTCTGACGTGCCGATGATCAACGGTAACGTCAGAAAGGGGCCAAATATTGGTTTTGAATTTTTCAAGAATACATGCTGATCACTACAGCCTCCAAAAAAATCAAAGATGTGCATTGGGGTCAGATACACTTTAAAACAATTTTTCGGAGCGACCTGAGCGATTTCTGACGTGCCGATGATCAACGGTAACGTCAGAAAGGGGCCAAATATTAGTTTTGAATTTTTCAAGAATAAATGCTGATCACTACAGCCTCCAAAAAAATCAAAGATGTGAATTGGGGTGAGATACACCTTCAAACAAAATTTCAGAGTCACCCAATCGATTTGTGACATGCCGATGATCAACGGCAGCGTCACACAGGGGCCAAATATTGAATTTGAATTTTTCAAGAATACATGCTGATCACTACAGCCTCCAAAAAAATCAAAGATGTGCATTGGGGTGAGATACACCTTAAAACAATTTTTCGGAGCGAGCTGAGCGATTTCTGACGTGCCGATGATCAACGGTAACGTCAGAAAGGGGCCAAATATTGGTTTTGAATTTTTTTAAAAAACATGCTGATCACTACAGCCTCCAAAAAAATCACAAATGTGGTGTGGGGTGAGATACACCTTCAAACAAATTTTCGGAGCGAGCTGAGCGATTTCTGACGTGCCGATGATCAACGGTAACGTCAGAAAGGGGCCAAATATTAGTTTTGAATTTTTCAAGAATAAATGCTGATCACTACAGCCTCCAAAAAAATCAAAGATGTGCATTGGGGTGGGATACACCTTTAAACAAAATTTCGGAGCGAGCTGAGCGATTTCTGACGTGCCGATGATCAACGGTAACGTCAGAAAGGGGCCAAATATTGGTTTTGAATTTTTCAAGAATACATGCTGATCACTACAGCCTCCAAAAAAATCACAAATGTGGTGTGGGGTGAGATACACCTTAAAACAATTTTTCGGAGCGAGCTGAGCGATTTCTGACGTGCTGATGATCAACGGCAGCGTCACACAGGGGCGAAATATTGAATTTGAATTTTTCAAGAATACATGCTGATCACTACAGCCTCCAAAAAAATCACAAATGTGGTGTGGGGTGAGATACACTTCAGAACAACATTTCAGAGCCAGCCAATCGATTTCTGACGTGCCGTTGATCAACGGTAACGTCACACAGGGGCTAAATATTGGTTTTGAATTTTTCATTTATACATGCTGATCACTACAGCCTCCAAAAAAATCAAAGATGTGAATTGGGGTGAGATACACCTTCAAACAAAATTTCAGAGTCACCCAATCGATTTGTGACATGCCGATGATCAACGGCAGCGTCACACAGGGGCTAAATATTGAATTTGAATTTTTCAAGAATACATGCTGATCACTACAGCCTCCAAAAAAATCACAAATGTGGTGTGGGGTGAGATACACTTCAGAACAAAATTTCAGAGCCAGCCAATCGATTTCTGACGTGCCGTTGATCAACGGTAACGTCACACAGGGGCTAAATATTGGTTTTGAATTTTTCATTTATACATGCTGATCATAACAGCCTCCAAAAAAATCAAAGATGTGCATTGGGGTGAGATACACCTTAAAACAATTTTTCGGAGCGAGCTGAGCGATTTCTGACGTGCCGATGATCAACGGTAACGTCAGAAAGGGGCCAAATATTGGTTTTGAATTTTTCATTTATACATGCTGATCACTACAGCCTCCAAAAAAATCAAAGATGTGCATTGGGGTCAGATACACTTTAAAACAATTTTTCGGAGCGACCTGAGCGATTTCTGACGTGCCGATGATCAACGGTAACGTCAGAAAGGGGCCAAATATTGGTTTTGAATTTTTCAAGAATACATGCTGATCACTACAGCCTCCAAAAAAATCAAAGATGTGCATAGGGGTGAGATACACCTTCAAACAAAATTTCAGAGTCACCCAATCGATTTGTGACATGCCGATGATCAACGGCAGCGTCACACAGGGGCTAAATATTGAATTTGAATTTTTCAAGAATACATGCTGATCACTACAGCCTCCAAAAAAATCACAAATGTGGTGTGGGGTGAGATACACTTCAGAACAAAATTTCAGAGCCAGCCAATCGATTTCTGACGTGCCGTTGATCAACGGTAACGTCACACAGGGGCTAAATATTGGTTTTGAATTTTTCATTTATACATGCTGATCATAACAGCCTCCAAAAAAATCAAAGATGTGCATTGGGGTGAGATACACCTTAAAACAATTTTTCGGAGCGAGCTGAGCGATTTCTGACGTGCCGATGATCAACGGTAACGTCAGAAAGGGGCCAAATATTGGTTTTGAATTTTTCAAGAATACATGCTGATCACTACAGCCTCCAAAAAAATCAAAGATGTGCATTGGGGTCAGATACACTTTAAAACAATTTTTCGGAGCGACCTGAGCGATTTCTGACGTGCCGATGATCAACGGTAACGTCAGAAAGGGGCCAAATATTAGTTTTGAATTTTTCAAGAATAAATGCTGATCACTACAGCCTCCAAAAAAATCAAAGATGTGAATTGGGGTGAGATACACCTTCAAACAAAATTTCAGAGTCACCCAATCGATTTGTGACATGCCGATGATCAACGGCAGCGTCACACAGGGGCCAAATATTGAATTTGAATTTTTCAAGAATACATGCTGATCACTACAGCCTCCAAAAAAATCAAAGATGTGCATTGGGGTGAGATACACCTTAAAACAATTTTTCGGAGCGAGCTGAGCGATTTCTGACGTGCCGATGATCAACGGTAACGTCAGAAAGGGGCCAAATATTGGTTTTGAATTTTTTTAAAAAACATGCTGATCACTACAGCCTCCAAAAAAATCACAAATGTGGTGTGGGGTGAGATACACCTTCAAACAAATTTTCGGAGCGAGCTGAGCGATTTCTGACGTGCCGATGATCAACGGTAACGTCAGAAAGGGGCCAAATATTAGTTTTGAATTTTTCAAGAATAAATGCTGATCACTACAGCCTCCAAAAAAATCAAAGATGTGCATTGGGGTGGGATACACCTTTAAACAAAATTTCGGAGCGAGCTGAGCGATTTCTGACGTGCCGATGATCAACGGTAACGTCAGAAAGGGGCCAAATATTGGTTTTGAATTTTTCAAGAATACATGCTGATCACTACAGCCTCCAAAAAAATCACAAATGTGGTGTGGGGTGAGATACACCTTAAAACAATTTTTCGGAGCGAGCTGAGCGATTTCTGACGTGCTGATGATCAACGGCAGCGTCACACAGGGGCGAAATATTGAATTTGAATTTTTCAAGAATACATGCTGATCACTACAGCCTCCAAAAAAATCACAAATGTGGTGTGGGGTGAGATACACTTCAGAACAACATTTCAGAGCCAGCCAATCGATTTCTGACGTGCCGTTGATCAACGGTAACGTCACACAGGGGCTAAATATTGGTTTTGAATTTTTCATTTATACATGCTGATCACTACAGCCTCCAAAAAAATCAAAGATGTGAATTGGGGTGAGATACACCTTCAAACAAAATTTCAGAGTCACCCAATCGATTTGTGACATGCCGATGATCAACGGCAGCGTCACACAGGGGCTAAATATTGAATTTGAATTTTTCAAGAATACATGCTGATCACTACAGCCTCCAAAAAAATCACAAATGTGGTGTGGGGTGAGATACACCTTAAAACAATTTTTCGGAGCGAGCTGAGCGATTTCTGACGTGCTGATGATCAACGGCAGCGTCACACAGGGGCGAAATATTGAATTTGAATTTTTCAAGAATACATGCTGATCACTCCAGCCTCCAAAAAAATCACAAATGTGGTGTGGGGTGAGATACACTTCAGAACAACATTTCAGAGCCAGCCAATCGATTTCTGACGTGCCGTTGATCAACGGTAACGTCACACAGGGGCTAAACATTGGTTTTGAATTTTTCATTTATACATGCTGATCACTACAGCCTCCAAAAAAATCAAAGATGTGCATTGGGGTGAGATACACCTTCAAACAATTTTTCGGAGCGAGCTGAGCGATTTCTGACGTGCCGATGATCAACGGTAACGTCAGAAAGTGGCCAAATATTAGTTTTGAATTTTTCAAGAATAAATGCTGATCACTACAGCCTCCAAAAAAATCAAAGATGTGCATTGGGGTCAGATACACCTTAAAACAATTTTTCGGAGCGAGCTGAGCGATTTCTGACATGCCGATGATCAACGGAAGCGTCACACAGGGGCCAAATATTGAATTTGAATTTTTCAAGAATACATGCTGATCACTACAGCCTCCAAAAAAATCACAAATGTGGTGTGGGGTGAGATACACTTCAGAACAAAATTTCAGAGCCAGCCAATCGATTTCTGACGTGCCGTTGATCAACGGTAACGTCACACAGGGGCTAAATATTGGTTTTGAATTTTTCAAGAATACATGCTGATCACTACAGCCTCCAAAAAAAATCAAAGATGTGCATTGGGGTCAGATACACCTTCAAACAATTTTTCGGAGCAAGCTGAGCGATTTCTGACGTGCCGATGATCAACGGTAACGTCAGAAAGGGGCCAAATATTAGTTTTGAATTTTTCAAGAATAAATGCTGATCACTACAGCCTCCAAAAAAATCAAAGATGTGCATTGGGGTGGGATACACCTTTAAACAAAATTTCGGAGCGAGCTGAGCGATTTCTAATGTGCCGATGATCAACGGTAACGTCAGAAAGGGGCCAAATATTAGTTTTGAATTTTTCAAGAATAAATGCTGATCACTACAGCCTCCAAAAAAAATCAAAGATGTGCATTGGGGTGGGATACACCTTTAAACAAAATTTCGGAGCGAGCTGAACGATTTCTCACGTGCCGATGATCAACGGTAACGTCAGAAAGGGGCCAAATATTGGTTTTGAATTTTTCAAGAATACATGCTGATCACTACAGCCTCCAAAAAAATCAAAGATGTGCATAGGGGTGAGATACACCTTCAAACAAAATTTCAGAGTCACCCAATCGATTTGTGACATGCCGATGATCAACGGCAGCGTCACACAGGGGCTAAATATTGAATTTGAATTTTTCAAGAATACATGCTGATCACTACAGCCTCCAAAAAAATCACAAATGTGGTGTGGGGTGAGATACACCTTAAAACAATTTTTCGGAGCGAGCTGAGCGATTTCTGACGTGCTGATGATCAACGGCAGCGTCACACAGGGGCCAAATATTGAATTTGAATTTTTCAAGAATACATGCTGATCACTACAGCCTCCAAAAAAATCACAAATGTGGTGTGGGGTGAGATACACTTCAGAACAACATTTCAAAGCCAGCCAATCGATTTCTGACGTGCCGTTGATCAACGGTAACGTCACACAGGGGCTAAATATTGGTTTTGAATTTTTCATTTATACATGCTGATCACTACAGCCTCCAAAAAAATCAAAGATGTGCATTGGGGTGAGATACACCTTCAAACAATTTTTCGGAGCGAGCTGAGCGATTTCTGACGTGCCGATGATCAACGGTAACGTCAGAAAGTGGCCAAATATTAGTTTTGAATTTTTCAAGAATAAATGCTGATCACTACAGCCTCCAAAAAAATCAAAGATGTGCATTGGGGTCAGATACACCTTAAAACAATTTTTCGGAGCGAGCTGAGCGATTTCTGACATGCCGATGATCAACGGCAGCGTCACACAGGGGCCAAATATTGAATTTGAATTTTTCAAGAATACATGCTGATCACTACAGCCTCCAAAAAAATCACAAATGTGGTGTGGGGTGAGATACACTTCAGAACAAAATTTCAGAGCCAGCCAATCGATTTCTGACGTGCCGTTGATCAACGGTAACGTCACACAGGGGCTAAATATTGGTTTTGAATTTTTCATTTATACATGCTGATCGCTACAGCCTCCAAAAAAATCAAAGATGTGCATTGGGGTGAGATACACCTTAAAACAAAATTTCAGAGTCACCCAATCGATTTGTGACATGCCGATGATCAACGGCAGTGTCACACAGGGGCCAAATATTGAATTTGAATTTTTCAAGAATACATGCTGATCACTACAGCCTCCAAAAAAATCAAAGATGTGCATTGGGGTGAGATACACCTTAAAACAATTTTTCGGAGCGAGCTGAGCGATTTCTGACGTGCCGATGATCAACGGTAACGTCAGAAAGGGGCCAAATATTGGTTTTGAATTTTTTAAAAATACATGCTGATCACTACAGCCTCCAAAAAAATCAAAGATGTGCATTGGGGTGAGATACACCTTCAAACAATTTTTCGGAGCGAGCTGAGCGATTTCTGACGTGCCGTTGATCAACGGTAACGTCACACAGGGGCTAAATATTGGTTTTGAATTTTTCATTTATACATGCTGATCACTACAGCCTCCAAAAATATCAAAGATGTGCATTGGGGTCAGATACACCTTAAAACAATTTTTCGGAGCGAGCTGAGCGATTTCTGACATGCCGATGATCAACGGCAGCGTCACACAGGGGCCAAATATTGAATTTGAATTTTTCAAGAATACATGCTGATCACTACAGCCTCCAAAAAAATCACAAATGTGGTGTGGGGTGAGATACACTTCAGAACAAAATTTCAGAGCCAGCCAATCGATTTCTGACGTGCCGTTGATCAACGGTAACGTCACACAGGGGCTAAATATTGGTTTTGAATTTTTCATTTATACATGCTGATCACTACAGCCTCCAAAAAAATCAAAGATGTGCATTGGGGTGAGATACACCTTCAAACAATTTTTCGGAGCGAGCTGAGCGATTTCTGACGTGCCGATGATCAACGGTAACGTCAGAAAGGGGCCAAATATTGGTTTTGAATTTTTCAAGAATACATGCTGATCACTACAGCCTCCAAAAAAAATCAAAGATGTCCATTGGGGTGAGATACACCTTAAAACAATTTTTCGGAGTGAGCTGAGCGATTTCTGACGTGCCGATGATCAACGGTAACGTCAGAAAGGGGCCAAATATTAGTTTTGAATTTTTCAAGAATAAATGCTGATCACTACAGCCTCCAAAAAAATCAAAGATGTGCATTGGGGTGAGATACACCTTCAAACAAAATTTCAGAGTCACCCAATCGATTTGTGACATGCCGATGATCAACGGCAGCGTCACACAGGGGCTAAATATTGAATTTGAATTTTTCAAGAATACATGCTGATCACTACAGCCTCCAAAAAAATCACAAATGTGGTGTGGGGTGAGATACACCTTAAAACAATTTTTCGGAGCGAGCTGAGCGATTTCTGACGTGCTGATGATCAACGGCAGCGTCACACAGGGGCGAAATATTGAATTTGAATTTTTCAAGAATACATGCTGATCACTACAGCCTCCAAAAAAATCACAAATGTGGTGTGGGGTGAGATACACTTCAGAACAACATTTCAGAGCCAGCCAATCGATTTCTGACGTGCCGTTGATCAACGGTAACGTCACACAGGGGCTAAATATTGGTTTTGAATTTTTCATTTATACATGCTGATCACTACAGCCTCCAAAAAAATCAAAGATGTGCATTGGGGTGAGATACACCTTCAAACAATTTTTCGGAGCGAGCTGAGCGATTTCTGACGTGCCGATGATCAACGGTAACGTCAGAAAGTGGCCAAATATTAGTTTTGAATTTTTCAAGAATAAATGCTGATCACTACAGCCTCCAAAAAAATCAAAGATGTGCATTGGGGTGAGATACACCTTAAAACAATTTTTCGGAGCGAGCTGAGCGATTTCTGACATGCCGATGATCAACGGCAGCGTCACACAGGGGCCAAATATTGAATTTGAATTTTTCAAGAATACATGCTGATCACTACAGCCTCCAAAAAAATCACAAATGTGGTGTGGGGTGAGATACACTTCAGAACAAAATTTCAGAGCCAGCCAATCGATTTCTGACGTGCCGTTGATCAACGGTAACGTCACACAGGGGCTAAATATTGGTTTTGAATTTTTCAAGAATAAATGCTGATCACTACAGCCTCCAAAAAAATCAAAGATGTGCATTGGGGTGGGATACACCTTTAAACAAAATTTCGGAGCGAGCTGAGCGATTTCTAATGTGCCGATGATCAACGGTAACGTCAGAAAGGGGCCAAATATTAGTTTTGAATTTTTCAAGAATAAATGCTGATCACTACAGCCTCAAAAAAAAATCAAAGATGTGCATTGGGGTGGGAAACACCTTTAAACAAAATTTCGGAGCGAGCTGAACGATTTCTCACGTGCCGATGATCAACGGTAACGTCAGAAAGGGGCCAAATATTGGTTTTGAATTTTTCAAGAATACATGCTGATCACTACAGCCTCCAAAAAAATCAAAGATGTGCATAGGGGTGAGATACACCTTCAAACAAAATTTCAGAGTCACCCAATCGATTTGTGACATGCCGATGATCAACGGCAGCGTCACACAGGGGCTAAATATTGAATTTGAATTTTTCAAGAATACATGCTGATCACTACAGCCTCCAAAAAAATCACAAATGTGGTGTGGGGTGAGATACACTTCAGAACAAAATTTCAGAGCCAGCCAATCGATTTCTGACGTGCCGTTGATCAACGGTAACGTCACACAGGGGCTAAATATTGGTTTTGAATTTTTCATTTATACATGCTGATCATAACAGCCTCCAAAAAAATCAAAGATGTGCATTGGGGTGAGATACACCTTAAAACAATTTTTCGGAGCGAGCTGAGCGATTTCTGACGTGCCGATGATCAACGGTAACGTCAGAAAGGGGCCAAATATTGGTTTTGAATTTTTCAAGAATACATGCTGATCACTACAGCCTCCAAAAAAATCAAAGATGTGCATTGGGGTCAGATACACTTTAAAACAATTTTTCGGAGCGACCTGAGCGATTTCTGACGTGCCGATGATCAACGGTAACGTCAGAAAGGGGCCAAATATTGGTTTTGAATTTTTCAAGAATACATGCTGATCACTACAGCCTCCAAAAAAATCAAAGATGTGCAATAGGGGTGAGATACACCTTCAAACAAAATTTCAGAGTCACCCAATCGATTTGTGACATGCCGATGATCAACGGCAGCGTCACACAGGGGCTAAATATTGAATTTGAATTTTTCAAGAATACATGCTGATCACTACAGCCTCCAAAAAAATCACAAATGTGGTGTGGGGTGAGATACACTTCAGAACAAAATTTCAGAGCCAGCCAATCGATTTCTGACGTGCCGTTGATCAACGGTAACGTCACACAGGGGCTAAATATTGGTTTTGAATTTTTCATTTATACATGCTGATCACAACAGCCTCCAAAAAAATCAAAGATGTGCATTGGGGTGAGATACACCTTAAAACAATTTTTCGGAGCGAGCTGAGCGATTTCTGACGTGCCGATGATCAACGGTAACGTCAGAAAGGGGCCAAATATTGGTTTTGAATTTTTCAAGAATACATGCTGATCACTACAGCCTCCAAAAAAATCAAACGTGCCGATGATCAACGGTAACGTCAGAAAGGGGCCAAATATTAGTTTTGAATTTTTCAAGAATAAATGCTGATCACTACAGCCTCCAAAAAAATCAAAGATGTGAATTGGGGTGAGATACACCTTAAAACAAAATTTCAGAGTCACCCAATCGATTTGTGACATGCCGATGATCAACGGCAGCGTCACACAGGGGCCAAATATTGAATTTGAATTTTTCAAGAATACATGCTGATCACTACAGCCTCCAAAAAAATCAAAGATGTGCATTGGGGTGAGATACACCTTAAAACAATTTTTCGGAGCGAGCTGAGCGATTTCTGACGTGCCGTTGATCAACGGTAACGTCACACAGGGGCTAAATATTAGTTTTGAATTTTTCATTTATACATGCTGATCACTACAGCCTCCAAAAATATCAAAGATGTGCATTGGGGTCAGATACACCTTCAAACAAAATTTCAGAGTCACCCAATCGATTTGTGACATGCCGATGATCAACGGCAGCGTCACACAGGGGCTAAATATTGAATTTGAATTTTTCAAGAATACATGCTGATCACTACAGCCTCCAAAAAAATCACAAATGTGGTGTGGGGTGAGATACACTTCAGAACAAAATTTCAGAGCCAGCCAATCGATTTCTGACGTGCCGTTGATCAACGGTAACGTCACACAGGGGCTAAATATTGGTTTTGAATTTTTCATTTATACATGCTGATCATAACAGCCTCCAAAAAAATCAAAGATGTGCATTGGGGTGAGATACACCTTAAAACAATTTTTCGGAGCGAGCTGAGCGATTTCTGACGTGCCGATGATCAACGGTAACGTCAGAAAGGGGCCAAATATTGGTTTTGAATTTTTCAAGAATACATGCTGATCACTACAGCCTCCAAAAAAATCAAACGTGCCGATGATCAACGGTAACGTCAGAAAGGGGCCAAATATTAGTTTTGAATTTTTCAAGAATAAATGCTGATCACTACAGCCTCCAAAAAAATCAAAAATGTGAATTGGGGTGAGATACACCTTAAAACAAAATTTCAGAGTCACCCAATCGATTTGTGACATGCCGATGATCAACGGCAGCGTCACACAGGGGCCAAATATTGAATTTGAATTTTTCAAGAATACATGCTGATCACTACAGCCTCCAAAAAAATCAAAGATGTGCATTGGGGTGAGATACACCTTAAAACAATTTTTCGGAGCGAGCTGAGCGATTTCTGACGTGCCGTTGATCAACGGTAACGTCACACAGGGGCTAAATATTAGTTTTGAATTTTTCATTTATACATGCTGATCACTACAGCCTCCAAAAATATCAAAGATGTGCATTGGGGTCAGATACACCTTCAAACAAAATTTCAGAGTCACCCAATCGATTTGTGACATGCCGATGATCAACGGCAGCGTCACACAGGGGCTAAATATTGAATTTGAATTTTTCAAGAATACATGCTGATCACTACAGCCTCCAAAAAAATCACAAATGTGGTGTGGGGTGAGATACACTTCAGAACAAAATTTCAGAGCCAGCCAATCGATTTCTGACGTGCCGTTGATCAACGGTAACGTCACACAGGGGCTAAATATTGGTTTTGAATTTTTCATTTATACATGCTGATCATAACAGCCTCCAAAAAAATCAAAGATGTGCATTGGGGTGAGATACACCTTAAAACAATTTTTCGGAGCGAGCTGAGCGATTTCTGACGTGCCGATGATCAACGGTAACGTCAGAAAGGGGCCAAATATTGGTTTTGAATTTTTCAAGAATACATGCTGATCACTACAGCCTCCAAAAAAATCAAAGATGTGCATTGGGGTCAGATACACCTTAAAACAATTTTTCGGAGCGACCTGAGCGATTTCTGACGTGCCGATGATCAACGGTAACGTCAGAAAGGGGCCAAATATTAGTTTTGAATTTTTCAAGAATAAATGCTGATCACTACAGCCTCCAAAAAAATCAAAGATGTGAATTGGGGTGAGATACACCTTCAAACAAAATTTCAGAGTCACCCAATCGATTTGTGACATGCCGATGATCAACGGCAGCGTCACACAGGGGCCAAATATTGAATTTGAATTTTTCAAGAATACATGCTGATCACTACAGCCTCCAAAAAAATCAAAGATGTGCATTGGGGTGAGATACACCTTAAAACAATTTTTCGGAGCGAGCTGAGCGATTTCTGACGTGCCGATGATCAACGGTAACGTCAGAAAGGGGCCAAATATTGGTTTTGAATTTTTTTAAAAAACATGCTGATCACTACAGCCTCCAAAAAAATCACAAATGTGGTGTGGGGTGAGATACACCTTCAAACAAATTTTCGGAGCGAGCTGAGCGATTTCTGACGTGCCGATGATCAACGGTAACGTCAGAAAGGGGCCAAATATTAGTTTTGAATTTTTCAAGAATAAATGCTGATCACTACAGCCTCCAAAAAAATCAAAGATGTGCATTGGGGTGGGATACACCTTTAAACAAAATTTCGGAGCGAGCTGAGCGATTTCTGACGTGCCGATGATCAACGGTAACGTCAGAAAGGGGCCAAATATTGGTTTTGAATTTTTCAAGAATACATGCTGATCACTACAGCCTCCAAAAAAATCACAAATGTGGTGTGGGGTGAGATACACCTTAAAACAATTTTTCGGAGCGAGCTGAGCGATTTCTGACGTGCTGATGATCAACGGCAGCGTCACACAGGGGCGAAATATTGAATTTGAATTTTTCAAGAATACATGCTGATCACTACAGCCTCCAAAAAAATCACAAATGTGGTGTGGGGTGAGATACACTTCAGAACAACATTTCAGAGCCAGCCAATCGATTTCTGACGTGCCGTTGATCAACGGTAACGTCACACAGGGGCTAAATATTGGTTTTGAATTTTTCATTTATACATGCTGATCACTACAGCCTCCAAAAAAATCAAAGATGTGAATTGGGGTGAGATACACCTTCAAACAAAATTTCAGAGTCACCCAATCGATTTGTGACATGCCGATGATCAACGGCAGCGTCACACAGGGGCTAAATATTGAATTTGAATTTTTCAAGAATACATGCTGATCACTACAGCCTCCAAAAAAATCACAAATGTGGTGTGGGGTGAGATACACCTTAAAACAATTTTTCGGAGCGAGCTGAGCGATTTCTGACGTGCTGATGATCAACGGCAGCGTCACACAGGGGCGAAATATTGAATTTGAATTTTTCAAGAATACATGCTGATCACTACAGCCTCCAAAAAAATCACAAATGTGGTGTGGGGTGAGATACACTTCAGAACAACATTTCAGAGCCAGCCAATCGATTTCTGACGTGCCGTTGATCAACGGTAACGTCACACAGGGGCTAAATATTGGTTTTGAATTTTTCATTTATACATGCTGATCACTACAGCCTCCAAAAAAATCAAAGATGTGCATTGGGGTGAGATACACCTTCAAACAATTTTTCGGAGCGAGCTGAGCGATTTCTGACGTGCCGGTGATCAACGGTAACGTCAGAAAGTGGCCAAATATTAGTTTTGAATTTTTCAAGAATAAATGCTGATCACTACAGCCTCCAAAAAAATCAAAGATGTGCATTGGGGTCAGATACACCTTAAAACAATTTTTCGGAGCGAGCTGAGCGATTTCTGACATGCCGATGATCAACGGCAGCGTCACACAGGGGCCAAATATTGAATTTGAATTTTTCAAGAATACATGCTGATCACTACAGCCTCCAAAAAAATCACAAATGTGGTGTGGGGTGAGATACACTTCAGAACAAAATTTCAGAGCCAGCTAATCGATTTCTGACGTGCCGTTGATCAACGGTAACGTCACACAGGGGCTAAATATTGGTTTTGAATTTTTCAAGAATAAATGCTGATCACTACAGCCTCCAAAAAAATCAAAGATGTGCATTGGGGTGGGATACACCTTTAAACAAAATTTCGGAGCGAGCTGAGCGATTTCTAATGTGCCGATGATCAACGGTAACGTCAGAAAGGGGCCAAATATTAGTTTTTAATTTTTCAAGAATAAATGCTGATCACTACAGCCTCCAAAAAAATCAAAGATGTGAATTGGGGTGAGATACACCTTAAAACAAAATTTCAGAGTCACCCAATCGATTTGTGACATGCCGATGATCAACGGCAGCGTCACACAGGGGCCAAATATTGAATTTGAATTTTTCAAGAATACATGCTGATCACTACAGCCTCCAAAAAAATCAAAGATGTGCATTGGGGTGAGATACACCTTAAAACAATTTTTCGGAGCGAGCTGAGCGATTTCTGACGTGCCGTTGATCAACGGTAACGTCACACAGGGGCTAAATATTAGTTTTGAATTTTTCATTTATACATGCTGATCACTACAGCCTCCAAAAATATCAAAGATGTGCATTGGGGTCAGATACACCTTCAAACAAAATTTCAGAGTCACCCAATCGATTTGTGACATGCCGATGATCAACGGCAGCGTCACACAGGGGCTAAATATTGAATTTGAATTTTTCAAGAATACATGCTGATCACTACAGCCTCCAAAAAAATCACAAATGTGGTGTGGGGTGAGATACACTTCAGAACAAAATTTCAGAGCCAGCCAATCGATTTCTGACGTGCCGTTGATCAACGGTAACGTCACACAGGGGCTAAATATTGGTTTTGAATTTTTCATTTATACATGCTGATCATAACAGCCTCCAAAAAAATCAAAGATGTGCATTGGGGTGAGATACACCTTAAAACAATTTTTCGGAGCGAGCTGAGCGATTTCTGACGTGCCGATGATCAACGGTAACGTCAGAAAGGGGCCAAATATTGGTTTTGAATTTTTCAAGAATACATGCTGATCACTACAGCCTCCAAAAAAATCAAAGATGTGCATTGGGGTCAGATACACTTTAAAACAATTTTTCGGAGCGACCTGAGCGATTTCTGACGTGCCGATGATCAACGGTAACGTCAGAAAGGGGCCAAATATTAGTTTTGAATTTTTCAAGAATAAATGCTGATCACTACAGCCTCCAAAAAAATCAAAGATGTGAATTGGGGTGAGATACACCTTCAAACAAAATTTCAGAGTCACCCAATCGATTTGTGACATGCCGATGATCAACGGCAGCGTCACACAGGGGCCAAATATTGAATTTGAATTTTTCAAGAATACATGCTGATCACTACAGCCTCCAAAAAAATCAAAGATGTGCATTGGGGTGAGATACACCTTAAAACAATTTTTCGGAGCGAGCTGAGCGATTTCTGACGTGCCGATGATCAACGGTAACGTCAGAAAGGGGCCAAATATTGGTTTTGAATTTTTTTAAAAAACATGCTGATCACTACAGCCTCCAAAAAAATCACAAATGTGGTGTGGGGTGAGATACACCTTCAAACAAATTTTCGGAGCGAGCTGAGCGATTTCTGACGTGCCGATGATCAACGGTAACGTCAGAAAGGGGCCAAATATTAGTTTTGAATTTTTCAAGAATAAATGCTGATCACTACAGCCTCCAAAAAAATCAAAGATGTGCATTGGGGTGGGATACACCTTTAAACAAAATTTCGGAGCGAGCTGAGCGATTTCTGACGTGCCGATGATCAACGGTAACGTCAGAAAGGGGCCAAATATTGGTTTTGAATTTTTCAAGAATACATGCTGATCACTACAGCCTCCAAAAAAATCACAAATGTGGTGTGGGGTGAGATACACCTTAAAACAATTTTTCGGAGCGAGCTGAGCGATTTCTGACGTGCTGATGATCAACGGCAGCGTCACACAGGGGCGAAATATTGAATTTGAATTTTTCAAGAATACATGCTGATCACTACAGCCTCCAAAAAAATCACAAATGTGGTGTGGGGTGAGATACACTTCAGAACAACATTTCAGAGCCAGCCAATCGATTTCTGACGTGCCGTTGATCAACGGTAACGTCACACAGGGGCTAAATATTGGTTTTGAATTTTTCATTTATACATGCTGATCACTACAGCCTCCAAAAAAATCAAAGATGTGAATTGGGGTGAGATACACCTTCAAACAAAATTTCAGAGTCACCCAATCGATTTGTGACATGCCGATGATCAACGGCAGCGTCACACAGGGGCTAAATATTGAATTTGAATTTTTCAAGAATACATGCTGATCACTACAGCCTCCAAAAAAATCACAAATGTGGTGTGGGGTGAGATACACTTCAGAACAAAATTTCAGAGCCAGCCAATCGATTTCTGACGTGCCGTTGATCAACGGTAACGTCACACAGGGGCTAAATATTGGTTTTGAATTTTTCATTTATACATGCTGATCACAACAGCCTCCAAAAAAATCAAAGATGTGCATTGGGGTGAGATACACCTTAAAACAATTTTTCGGAGCGAGCTGAGCGATTTCTGACGTGCCGATGATCAACGGTAACGTCAGAAAGGGGCCAAATATTGGTTTTGAATTTTTCAAGAATACATGCTGATCACTACAGCCTCCAAAAAAATCAAACGTGCCGATGATCAACGGTAACGTCAGAAAGGGGCCAAATATTAGTTTTGAATTTTTCAAGAATAAATGCTGATCACTACAGCCTCCAAAAAAATCAAAGATGTGAATTGGGGTGAGATACACCTTAAAACAAAATTTCAGAGTCACCCAATCGATTTGTGACATGCCGATGATCAACGGCAGCGTCACACAGGGGCCAAATATTGAATTTGAATTTTTCAAGAATACATGCTGATCACTACAGCCTCCAAAAAAATCAAAGATGTGCATTGGGGTGAGATACACCTTAAAACAATTTTTCGGAGCGAGCTGAGCGATTTCTGACGTGCCGTTGATCAACGGTAACGTCACACAGGGGCTAAATATTAGTTTTGAATTTTTCATTTATACATGCTGATCACTACAGCCTCCAAAAATATCAAAGATGTGCATTGGGGTCAGATACACCTTCAAACAAAATTTCAGAGTCACCCAATCGATTTGTGACATGCCGATGATCAACGGCAGCGTCACACAGGGGCTAAATATTGAATTTGAATTTTTCAAGAATACATGCTGATCACTACAGCCTCCAAAAAAATCACAAATGTGGTGTGGGGTGAGATACACTTCAGAACAAAATTTCAGAGCCAGCCAATCGATTTCTGACGTGCCGTTGATCAACGGTAACGTCACACAGGGGCTAAATATTGGTTTTGAATTTTTCATTTATACATGCTGATCATAACAGCCTCCAAAAAAATCAAAGATGTGCATTGGGGTGAGATACACCTTAAAACAATTTTTCGGAGCGAGCTGAGCGATTTCTGACGTGCCGATGATCAACGGTAACGTCAGAAAGGGGCCAAATATTGGTTTTGAATTTTTCAAGAATACATGCTGATCACTACAGCCTCCAAAAAAATCAAACGTGCCGATGATCAACGGTAACGTCAGAAAGGGGCCAAATATTAGTTTTGAATTTTTCAAGAATAAATGCTGATCACTACAGCCTCCAAAAAAATCAAAAATGTGAATTGGGGTGAGATACACCTTAAAACAAAATTTCAGAGTCACCCAATCGATTTGTGACATGCCGATGATCAACGGCAGCGTCACACAGGGGCCAAATATTGAATTTGAATTTTTCAAGAATACATGCTGATCACTACAGCCTCCAAAAAAATCAAAGATGTGCATTGGGGTGAGATACACCTTAAAACAATTTTTCGGAGCGAGCTGAGCGATTTCTGACGTGCCGTTGATCAACGGTAACGTCACACAGGGGCTAAATATTAGTTTTGAATTTTTCATTTATACATGCTGATCACTACAGCCTCCAAAAAAATCAAAGATGTGCATTGGGGTGAGATACACCTTAAAACAATTTTTCGGAGCGAGCTGAGCGATTTCTGACGTGCCGATGATCAACGGTAACGTCAGAAAGGGGCCAAATATTGGTTTTGAATTTTTCATTTATACATGCTGATCACTACAGCCTCCAAAAAAATCAAAGATGTGCATTGGGGTCAGATACACTTTAAAACAATTTTTCGGAGCGACCTGAGCGATTTCTGACGTGCCGATGATCAACGGTAACGTCAGAAAGGGGCCAAATATTGGTTTTGAATTTTTCAAGAATACATGCTGATCACTACAGCCTCCAAAAAAATCAAAGATGTGCATAGGGGTGAGATACACCTTCAAACAAAATTTCAGAGTCACCCAATCGATTTGTGACATGCCGATGATCAACGGCAGCGTCACACAGGGGCTAAATATTGAATTTGAATTTTTCAAGAATACATGCTGATCACTACAGCCTCCAAAAAAATCACAAATGTGGTGTGGGGTGAGATACACTTCAGAACAAAATTTCAGAGCCAGCCAATCGATTTCTGACGTGCCGTTGATCAACGGTAACGTCACACAGGGGCTAAATATTGGTTTTGAATTTTTCATTTATACATGCTGATCATAACAGCCTCCAAAAAAATCAAAGATGTGCATTGGGGTGAGATACACCTTAAAACAATTTTTCGGAGCGAGCTGAGCGATTTCTGACGTGCCGATGATCAACGGTAACGTCAGAAAGGGGCCAAATATTGGTTTTGAATTTTTCAAAAATACATGCTGATCACTACAGCCTCCAAAAAAATCAAATATGTGCATTGGGGTGAGATACACCTTCAAACAATTTTTCGGAGCGAGCTGAGCGATTTCTGACGTGCCGTTGATCAACGGTAACGTCACACAGGGGCTAAATATTGGTTTTGAATTTTTCATTTATACATGCTGATCACTACAGCCTCCAAAAATATCAAAGATGTGCATTGGGGTCAGATACACCTTAAAACAATTTTTCGGAGCGAGCTGAGCGATTTCTGACATGCCGATGATCAACGGCAGCGTCACACAGGGGCCAAATATTGAATTTGAATTTTTCAAGAATACATGCTGATCACTACAGCCTCCAAAAAAATCACAAATGTGGTGTGGGGTGAGATACACTTCAGAACAAAATTTCAGAGCCAGCCAATCGATTTCTGACGTGCCGTTGATCAACGGTAACGTCACACAGGGGCTAAATATTGGTTTTGAATTTTTCATTTATACATGCTGATCGCTACAGCCTCCAAAAAAAATCAAAGATGTCCATTGGGGTGAGATACACCTTAAAACAATTTTTCGGAGTGAGCTGAGCGTTGATCATTTCTGACGTGCCGATGATCAACGGTAACGTCAGAAAGGGGCCAAATATTAGTTTTGAATTTTTCAAGAATAAATGCTGATCACTACAGCCTCCAAAAAAATCAAAGATGTGCATTGGGGTGAGATACACCTTCAAACAAAATTTCAGAGTCACCCAATCGATTTGTGACATGCCGATGATCAACGGCAGCGTCACACAGGGGCTAAATATTGAATTTGAATTTTTCAAGAATACATGCTGATCACTACAGCCTCCAAAAAAATCACAAATGTGGTGTGGGGTGAGATACACCTTAAAACAATTTTTCGGAGCGAGCTGAGCGATTTCTGACGTGCTGATGATCAACGGCAGCGTCACACAGGGGCGAAATATTGAATTTGAATTTTTCAAGAATACATGCTGATCACTACAGCCTCCAAAAAAATCACAAATGTGGTGTGGGGTGAGATACACTTCAGAACAACATTTCAGAGCCAGCCAATCGATTTCTGACGTGCCGTTGATCAACGGTAACGTCACACAGGGGCTAAATATTGGTTTTGAATTTTTCATTTATACATGCTGATCACTACAGCCTCCAAAAAAATCAAAGATGTGCATTGGGGTGAGATACACCTTCAAACAATTTTTCGGAGCGAGCTGAGCGATTTCTGACGTGCCGATGATCAACGGTAACGTCAGAAAGTGGCCAAATATTAGTTTTGAATTTTTCAAGAATAAATGCTGATCACTACAGCCTCCAAAAAAATCAAAGATGTGCATTGGGGTCAGATACACCTTAAAACAATTTTTCGGAGCGAGCTGAGCGATTTCTGACATGCCGATGATCAACGGCAGCGTCACACAGGGGCCAAATATTGAATTTGAATTTTTCAAGAATACATGCTGATCACTACAGCCTCCAAAAAAATCACAAATGTGGTGTGGGGTGAGATACACTTCAGAACAAAATTTCAGAGCCAGCCAATCGATTTCTGACGTGCCGTTGATCAACGGTAACGTCACACAGGGGCTAAATATTGGTTTTGAATTTTTCATTTATACATGCTGATCGCTACAGCCTCCAAAAAAATCAAAGATGTGCATTGGGGTGAGATACACCTTAAAACAAAATTTCAGAGTCACCCAATCGATTTGTGACATGCCGATGATCAACGGCAGTGTCACACAGGGGCCAAATATTGAATTTGAATTTTTCAAGAATACATGCTGATCACTACAGCCTCCAAAAAAATCAAAGATGTGCATTGGGGTGAGATACACCTTAAAACAATTTTTCGGAGCGAGCTGAGCGATTTCTGACGTGCCGATGATCAACGGTAACGTCAGAAAGGGGCCAAATATTGGTTTTGAATTTTTTAAAAATACATGCTGATCACTACAGCCTCCAAAAAAATCAAAGATGTGCATTGGGGTGAGATACACCTTCAAACAATTTTTCGGAGCGAGCTGAGCGATTTCTGACGTGCCGTTGATCAACGGTAACGTCACACAGGGGCTAAATATTGGTTTTGAATTTTTCATTTATACATGCTGATCACTACAGCCTCCAAAAATATCAAAGATGTGCATTGGGGTCAGATACACCTTAAAACAATTTTTCGGAGCGAGCTGAGCGATTTCTGACATGCCGATGATCAACGGCAGCGTCACACAGGGGCCAAATATTGAATTTGAATTTTTCAAGAATACATGCTGATCACTACAGCCTCCAAAAAAATCAAAGATGTGCATAGGGGTGAGATACACCTTCAAACAAAATTTCAGAGTCACCCAATCGATTTGTGACATGCCGATGATCAACGGCAGCGTCACACAGGGGCTAAATATTGAATTTGAATTTTTCAAGAATACATGCTGATCACTACAGCCTCCAAAAAAATCACAAATGTGGTGTGGGGTGAGATACACTTCAGAACAAAATTTCAGAGCCAGCCAATCGATTTCTGACGTGCCGTTGATCAACGGTAACGTCACACAGGGGCTAAATATTGGTTTTGAATTTTTCATTTATACATGCTGATCATAACAGCCTCCAAAAAAATCAAAGATGTGCATTGGGGTGAGATACACCTTAAAACAATTTTTCGGAGCGAGCTGAGCGATTTCTGACGTGCCGATGATCAACGGTAACGTCAGAAAGGGGCCAAATATTGGTTTTGAATTTTTCAAGAATACATGCTGATCACTACAGCCTCCAAAAAAATCAAAGATGTGCATTGGGGTCAGATACACTTTAAAACAATTTTTCGGAGCGACCTGAGCGATTTCTGACGTGCCGATGATCAACGGTAACGTCAGAAAGGGGCCAAATATTGGTTTTGAATTTTTCAAGAATACATGCTGATCACTACAGCCTCCAAAAAAATCAAAGATGTGCAATAGGGGTGAGATACACCTTCAAACAAAATTTCAGAGTCACCCAATCGATTTGTGACATGCCGATGATCAACGGCAGCGTCACACAGGGGCTAAATATTGAATTTGAATTTTTCAAGAATACATGCTGATCACTACAGCCTCCAAAAAAATCACAAATGTGGTGTGGGGTGAGATACACTTCAGAACAAAATTTCAGAGCCAGCCAATCGATTTCTGACGTGCCGTTGATCAACGGTAACGTCACACAGGGGCTAAATATTGGTTTTGAATTTTTCATTTATACATGCTGATCACAACAGCCTCCAAAAAAATCAAAGATGTGCATTGGGGTGAGATACACCTTAAAACAATTTTTCGGAGCGAGCTGAGCGATTTCTGACGTGCCGATGATCAACGGTAACGTCAGAAAGGGGCCAAATATTGGTTTTGAATTTTTCAAGAATACATGCTGATCACTACAGCCTCCAAAAAAATCAAAGATGTGCATTGGGGTCAGATACACTTTAAAACAATTTTTCGGAGCGACCTGAGCGATTTCTGACGTGCCGATGATCAACGGTAACGTCAGAAAGGGGCCAAATATTGGTTTTGAATTTTTCAAGAATACATGCTGATCACTACAGCCTCCAAAAAAATCAAAGATGTGCAATAGGGGTGAGATACACCTTCAAACAAAATTTCAGAGTCACCCAATCGATTTGTGACATGCCGATGATCAACGGCAGCGTCACACAGGGGCTAAATATTGAATTTGAATTTTTCAAGAATACATGCTGATCACTACAGCCTCCAAAAAAATCACAAATGTGGTGTGGGGTGAGATACACTTCAGAACAAAATTTCAGAGCCAGCCAATCGATTTCTGACGTGCCGTTGATCAACGGTAACGTCACACAGGGGCTAAATATTGGTTTTGAATTTTTCATTTATACATGCTGATCACAACAGCCTCCAAAAAAATCAAAGATGTGCATTGGGGTGAGATACACCTTAAAACAATTTTTCGGAGCGAGCTGAGCGATTTCTGACGTGCCGATGATCAACGGTAACGTCAGAAAGGGGCCAAATATTGGTTTTGAATTTTTCAAGATTACATGCTGATCACTACAGCCTCCAAAAAAATCAAACGTGCCGATGATCAACGGTAACGTCAGAAAGGGGCCAAATATTAGTTTTGAATTTTTCAAGAATAAATGCTGATCACTACAGCCTCCAAAAAAATCAAAGATGTGAATTGGGGTGAGATACACCTTAAAACAAAATTTCAGAGTCACCCAATCGATTTGTGACATGCCGATGATCAACGGCAGCGTCACACAGGGGCCAAATATTGAATTTGAATTTTTCAAGAATACATGCTGATCACTACAGCCTCCAAAAAAATCAAAGATGTGCATTGGGGTGAGATACACCTTAAAACAATTTTTCGGAGCGAGCTGAGCGATTTCTGACGTGCCGTTGATCAACGGTAACGTCACACAGGGGCTAAATATTAGTTTTGAATTTTTCATTTATACATGCTGATCACTACAGCCTCCAAAAATATCAAAGATGTGCATTGGGGTCAGATACACCTTCAAACAAAATTTCAGAGTCACCCAATCGATTTGTGACATGCCGATGATCAACGGCAGCGTCACACAGGGGCTAAATATTGAATTTGAATTTTTCAAGAATACATGCTGATCACTACAGCCTCCAAAAAAATCACAAATGTGGTGTGGGGTGAGATACACTTCAGAACAAAATTTCAGAGCCAGCCAATCGATTTCTGACGTGCCGTTGATCAACGGTAACGTCACACAGGGGCTAAATATTGGTTTTGAATTTTTCATTTATACATGCTGATCATAACAGCCTCCAAAAAAATCAAAGATGTGCATTGGGGTGAGATACACCTTAAAACAATTTTTCGGAGCGAGCTGAGCGATTTCTGACGTGCCGATGATCAACGGTAACGTCAGAAAGGGGCCAAATATTGGTTTTGAATTTTTCAAGAATACATGCTGATCACTACAGCCTCCAAAAAAATCAAAGATGTGCATTGGGGTCAGATACACTTTAAAACAATTTTTCGGAGCGACCTGAGCGATTTCTGACGTGCCGATGATCAACGGTAACGTCAGAAAGGGGCCAAATATTAGTTTTGAATTTTTCAAGAATAAATGCTGATCACTACAGCCTCCAAAAAAATCAAAGATGTGAATTGGGGTGAGATACACCTTCAAACAAAATTTCAGAGTCACCCAATCGATTTGTGACATGCCGATGATCAACGGCAGCGTCACACAGGGGCCAAATATTGAATTTGAATTTTTCAAGAATACATGCTGATCACTACAGCCTCCAAAAAAATCAAAGATGTGCATTGGGGTGAGATACACCTTAAAACAATTTTTCGGAGCGAGCTGAGCGATTTCTGACGTGCCGATGATCAACGGTAACGTCAGAAAGGGGCCAAATATTGGTTTTGAATTTTTTTAAAAAACATGCTGATCACTACAGCCTCCAAAAAAATCACAAATGTGGTGTGGGGTGAGATACACCTTCAAACAAATTTTCGGAGCGAGCTGAGCGATTTCTGACGTGCCGATGATCAACGGTAACGTCAGAAAGGGGCCAAATATTAGTTTTGAATTTTTCAAGAATAAATGCTGATCACTACAGCCTCCAAAAAAATCAAAGATGTGCATTGGGGTGGGATACACCTTTAAACAAAATTTCGGAGCGAGCTGAGCGATTTCTGACGTGCCGATGATCAACGGTAACGTCAGAAAGGGGCCAAATATTGGTTTTGAATTTTTCAAGAATACATGCTGATCACTACAGCCTCCAAAAAAATCACAAATGTGGTGTGGGGTGAGATACACCTTAAAACAATTTTTCGGAGCGAGCTGAGCGATTTCTGACGTGCTGATGATCAACGGCAGCGTCACACAGGGGCGAAATATTGAATTTGAATTTTTCAAGAATACATGCTGATCACTACAGCCTCCAAAAAAATCACAAATGTGGTGTGGGGTGAGATACACTTCAGAACAACATTTCAGAGCCAGCCAATCGATTTCTGACGTGCCGTTGATCAACGGTAACGTCACACAGGGGCTAAATATTGGTTTTGAATTTTTCATTTATACATGCTGATCACTACAGCCTCCAAAAAAATCAAAGATGTGAATTGGGGTGAGATACACCTTCAAACAAAATTTCAGAGTCACCCAATCGATTTGTGACATGCCGATGATCAACGGCAGCGTCACACAGGGGCTAAATATTGAATTTGAATTTTTCAAGAATACATGCTGATCACTACAGCCTCCAAAAAAATCACAAATGTGGTGTGGGGTGAGATACACTTCAGAACAAAATTTCAGAGCCAGCCAATCGATTTCTGACGTGCCGTTGATCAACGGTAACGTCACACAGGGGCTAAATATTGGTTTTGAATTTTTCATTTATACATGCTGATCACAACAGCCTCCAAAAAAATCAAAGATGTGCATTGGGGTGAGATACACCTTAAAACAATTTTTCGGAGCGAGCTGAGCGATTTCTGACGTGCCGATGATCAACGGTAACGTCAGAAAGGGGCCAAATATTGGTTTTGAATTTTTCAAGAATACATGCTGATCACTACAGCCTCCAAAAAAATCAAACGTGCCGATGATCAACGGTAACGTCAGAAAGGGGCCAAATATTAGTTTTGAATTTTTCAAGAATAAATGCTGATCACTACAGCCTCCAAAAAAATCAAAGATGTGAATTGGGGTGAGATACACCTTAAAACAAAATTTCAGAGTCACCCAATCGATTTGTGACATGCCGATGATCAACGGCAGCGTCACACAGGGGCCAAATATTGAATTTGAATTTTTCAAGAATACATGCTGATCACTACAGCCTCCAAAAAAATCAAAGATGTGCATTGGGGTGAGATACACCTTAAAACAATTTTTCGGAGCGAGCTGAGCGATTTCTGACGTGCCGTTGATCAACGGTAACGTCACACAGGGGCTAAATATTAGTTTTGAATTTTTCATTTATACATGCTGATCACTACAGCCTCCAAAAATATCAAAGATGTGCATTGGGGTCAGATACACCTTCAAACAAAATTTCAGAGTCACCCAATCGATTTGTGACATGCCGATGATCAACGGCAGCGTCACACAGGGGCTAAATATTGAATTTGAATTTTTCAAGAATACATGCTGATCACTACAGCCTCCAAAAAAATCACAAATGTGGTGTGGGGTGAGATACACTTCAGAACAAAATTTCAGAGCCAGCCAATCGATTTCTGACGTGCCGTTGATCAACGGTAACGTCACACAGGGGCTAAATATTGGTTTTGAATTTTTCATTTATACATGCTGATCATAACAGCCTCCAAAAAAATCAAAGATGTGCATTGGGGTGAGATACACCTTAAAACAATTTTTCGGAGCGAGCTGAGCGATTTCTGACGTGCCGATGATCAACGGTAACGTCAGAAAGGGGCCAAATATTGGTTTTGAATTTTTCAAGAATACATGCTGATCACTACAGCCTCCAAAAAAATCAAACGTGCCGATGATCAACGGTAACGTCAGAAAGGGGCCAAATATTAGTTTTGAATTTTTCAAGAATAAATGCTGATCACTACAGCCTCCAAAAAAATCAAAAATGTGAATTGGGGTGAGATACACCTTAAAACAAAATTTCAGAGTCACCCAATCGATTTGTGACATGCCGATGATCAACGGCAGCGTCACACAGGGGCCAAATATTGAATTTGAATTTTTCAAGAATACATGCTGATCACTACAGCCTCCAAAAAAATCAAAGATGTGCATTGGGGTGAGATACACCTTAAAACAATTTTTCGGAGCGAGCTGAGCGATTTCTGACGTGCCGTTGATCAACGGTAACGTCACACAGGGGCTAAATATTAGTTTTGAATTTTTCATTTATACATGCTGATCACTACAGCCTCCAAAAAAATCAAAGATGTGCATTGGGGTGAGATACACCTTAAAACAATTTTTCGGAGCGAGCTGAGCGATTTCTGACGTGCCGATGATCAACGGTAACGTCAGAAAGGGGCCAAATATTGGTTTTGAATTTTTCATTTATACATGCTGATCACTACAGCCTCCAAAAAAATCAAAGATGTGCATTGGGGTCAGATACACTTTAAAACAATTTTTCGGAGCGACCTGAGCGATTTCTGACGTGCCGATGATCAACGGTAACGTCAGAAAGGGGCCAAATATTGGTTTTGAATTTTTCAAGAATACATGCTGATCACTACAGCCTCCAAAAAAATCAAAGATGTGCATAGGGGTGAGATACACCTTCAAACAAAATTTCAGAGTCACCCAATCGATTTGTGACATGCCGATGATCAACGGCAGCGTCACACAGGGGCTAAATATTGAATTTGAATTTTTCAAGAATACATGCTGATCACTACAGCCTCCAAAAAAATCACAAATGTGGTGTGGGGTGAGATACACTTCAGAACAAAATTTCAGAGCCAGCCAATCGATTTCTGACGTGCCGTTGATCAACGGTAACGTCACACAGGGGCTAAATATTGGTTTTGAATTTTTCATTTATACATGCTGATCATAACAGCCTCCAAAAAAATCAAAGATGTGCATTGGGGTGAGATACACCTTAAAACAATTTTTCGGAGCGAGCTGAGCGATTTCTGACGTGCCGATGATCAACGGTAACGTCAGAAAGGGGCCAAATATTGGTTTTGAATTTTTCAAAAATACATGCTGATCACTACAGCCTCCAAAAAAATCAAATATGTGCATTGGGGTGAGATACACCTTCAAACAATTTTTCGGAGCGAGCTGAGCGATTTCTGACGTGCCGTTGATCAACGGTAACGTCACACAGGGGCTAAATATTGGTTTTGAATTTTTCATTTATACATGCTGATCACTACAGCCTCCAAAAATATCAAAGATGTGCATTGGGGTCAGATACACCTTAAAACAATTTTTCGGAGCGAGCTGAGCGATTTCTGACATGCCGATGATCAACGGCAGCGTCACACAGGGGCCAAATATTGAATTTGAATTTTTCAAGAATACATGCTGATCACTACAGCCTCCAAAAAAATCACAAATGTGGTGTGGGGTGAGATACACTTCAGAACAAAATTTCAGAGCCAGCCAATCGATTTCTGACGTGCCGTTGATCAACGGTAACGTCACACAGGGGCTAAATATTGGTTTTGAATTTTTCATTTATACATGCTGATCGCTACAGCCTCCAAAAAAAATCAAAGATGTCCATTGGGGTGAGATACACCTTAAAACAATTTTTCGGAGTGAGCTGAGCGTTGATCATTTCTGACGTGCCGATGATCAACGGTAACGTCAGAAAGGGGCCAAATATTAGTTTTGAATTTTTCAAGAATAAATGCTGATCACTACAGCCTCCAAAAAAATCAAAGATGTGCATTGGGGTGAGATACACCTTCAAACAAAATTTCAGAGTCACCCAATCGATTTGTGACATGCCGATGATCAACGGCAGCGTCACACAGGGGCTAAATATTGAATTTGAATTTTTCAAGAATACATGCTGATCACTACAGCCTCCAAAAAAATCACAAATGTGGTGTGGGGTGAGATACACCTTAAAACAATTTTTCGGAGCGAGCTGAGCGATTTCTGACGTGCTGATGATCAACGGCAGCGTCACACAGGGGCGAAATATTGAATTTGAATTTTTCAAGAATACATGCTGATCACTACAGCCTCCAAAAAAATCACAAATGTGGTGTGGGGTGAGATACACTTCAGAACAACATTTCAGAGCCAGCCAATCGATTTCTGACGTGCCGTTGATCAACGGTAACGTCACACAGGGGCTAAATATTGGTTTTGAATTTTTCATTTATACATGCTGATCACTACAGCCTCCAAAAAAATCAAAGATGTGCATTGGGGTGAGATACACCTTCAAACAATTTTTCGGAGCGAGCTGAGCGATTTCTGACGTGCCGATGATCAACGGTAACGTCAGAAAGTGGCCAAATATTAGTTTTGAATTTTTCAAGAATAAATGCTGATCACTACAGCCTCCAAAAAAATCAAAGATGTGCATTGGGGTCAGATACACCTTAAAACAATTTTTCGGAGCGAGCTGAGCGATTTCTGACATGCCGATGATCAACGGCAGCGTCACACAGGGGCCAAATATTGAATTTGAATTTTTCAAGAATACATGCTGATCACTACAGCCTCCAAAAAAATCACAAATGTGGTGTGGGGTGAGATACACTTCAGAACAAAATTTCAGAGCCAGCCAATCGATTTCTGACGTGCCGTTGATCAACGGTAACGTCACACAGGGGCTAAATATTGGTTTTGAATTTTTCATTTATACATGCTGATCGCTACAGCCTCCAAAAAAATCAAAGATGTGCATTGGGGTGAGATACACCTTAAAACAAAATTTCAGAGTCACCCAATCGATTTGTGACATGCCGATGATCAACGGCAGTGTCACACAGGGGCCAAATATTGAATTTGAATTTTTCAAGAATACATGCTGATCACTACAGCCTCCAAAAAAATCAAAGATGTGCATTGGGGTGAGATACACCTTAAAACAATTTTTCGGAGCGAGCTGAGCGATTTCTGACGTGCCGATGATCAACGGTAACGTCAGAAAGGGGCCAAATATTGGTTTTGAATTTTTTAAAAATACATGCTGATCACTACAGCCTCCAAAAAAATCAAAGATGTGCATTGGGGTGAGATACACCTTCAAACAATTTTTCGGAGCGAGCTGAGCGATTTCTGACGTGCCGTTGATCAACGGTAACGTCACACAGGGGCTAAATATTGGTTTTGAATTTTTCATTTATACATGCTGATCACTACAGCCTCCAAAAATATCAAAGATGTGCATTGGGGTCAGATACACCTTAAAACAATTTTTCGGAGCGAGCTGAGCGATTTCTGACATGCCGATGATCAACGGCAGCGTCACACAGGGGCCAAATATTGAATTTGAATTTTTCAAGAATACATGCTGATCACTACAGCCTCCAAAAAAATCACAAATGTGGTGTGGGGTGAGATACACTTCAGAACAAAATTTCAGAGCCAGCCAATCGATTTCTGACGTGCCGTTGATCAACGGTAACGTCACACAGGGGCTAAATATTGGTTTTGAATTTTTCATTTATACATGCTGATCACTACAGCCTCCAAAAAAATCAAAGATGTGCATTGGGGTGAGATACACCTTCAAACAATTTTTCGGAGCGAGCTGAGCGATTTCTGACGTGCCGATGATCAACGGTAACGTCAGAAAGGGGCCAAATATTGGTTTTGAATTTTTCAAGAATACATGCTGATCACTACAGCCTCCAAAAAAAATCAAAGATGTCCATTGGGGTGAGATACACCTTAAAACAATTTTTCGGAGTGAGCTGAGCGATTTCTGACGTGCCGATGATCAACGGTAACGTCAGAAAGGGGCCAAATATTAGTTTTGAATTTTTCAAGAATAAATGCTGATCACTACAGCCTCCAAAAAAATCAAAGATGTGCATTGGGGTGAGATACACCTTCAAACAAAATTTCAGAGTCACCCAATCGATTTGTGACATGCCGATGATCAACGGCAGCGTCACACAGGGGCTAAATATTGAATTTGAATTTTTCAAGAATACATGCTGATCACTACAGCCTCCAAAAAAATCACAAATGTGGTGTGGGGTGAGATACACCTTAAAACAATTTTTCGGAGCGAGCTGAGCGATTTCTGACGTGCTGATGATCAACGGCAGCGTCACACAGGGGCGAAATATTGAATTTGAATTTTTCAAGAATACATGCTGATCACTACAGCCTCCAAAAAAATCACAAATGTGGTGTGGGGTGAGATACACCTTAAAACAATTTTTCGGAGTGAGCTGAGCGATTTCTGACGTGCCGTTGATCAACGGTAACGTCACACAGGGGCTAAATATTGGTTTTGAATTTTTCATTTATACATGCTGATCACTACAGCCTCCAAAAATATCAAAGATGTGCATTGGGGTCAGATACACCTTCAAACAAAATTTCAGAGTCACCCAATCGATTTGTGACATGCCGATGATCAACGGCAGCGTCACACAGGGGCTAAATATTGAATTTGAATTTTTCAAGAATACATGCTGATCACTACAGCCTCCAAAAAAATCACAAATGTGGTGTGGGGTGAGATACACTTCAGAACAAAATTTCAGAGCCAGCCAATCGATTTCTGACGTGCCGTTGATCAACGGTAACGTCACACAGGGGCTAAATATTGGTTTTGAATTTTTCATTTATACATGCTGATCATAACAGCCTCCAAAAAAATCAAAGATGTGCATTGGGGTGAGATACACCTTAAAACAATTTTTCGGAGCGAGCTGAGCGATTTCTGACGTGCCGATGATCAACGGTAACGTCAGAAAGGGGCCAAATATTGGTTTTGAATTTTTCATTTATACATGCTGATCACTACAGCCTCCAAAAAAATCAAAGATGTGCATTGGGGTCAGATACACTTTAAAACAATTTTTCGGAGCGACCTGAGCGATTTCTGACGTGCCGATGATCAACGGTAACGTCAGAAAGGGGCCAAATATTGGTTTTGAATTTTTCAAGAATACATGCTGATCACTACAGCCTCCAAAAAAATCAAAGATGTGCATAGGGGTGAGATACACCTTCAAACAAAATTTCAGAGTCACCCAATCGATTTGTGACATGCCGATGATCAACGGCAGCGTCACACAGGGGCTAAATATTGAATTTGAATTTTTCAAGAATACATGCTGATCACTACAGCCTCCAAAAAAATCACAAATGTGGTGTGGGGTGAGATACACTTCAGAACAAAATTTCAGAGCCAGCCAATCGATTTCTGACGTGCCGTTGATCAACGGTAACGTCACACAGGGGCTAAATATTGGTTTTGAATTTTTCATTTATACATGCTGATCATAACAGCCTCCAAAAAAATCAAAGATGTGCATTGGGGTGAGATACACCTTAAAACAATTTTTCGGAGCGAGCTGAGCGATTTCTGACGTGCCGATGATCAACGGTAACGTCAGAAAGGGGCCAAATATTGGTTTTGAATTTTTCAAGAATACATGCTGATCACTACAGCCTCCAAAAAAATCAAAGATGTGCATTGGGGTCAGATACACTTTAAAACAATTTTTCGGAGCGACCTGAGCGATTTCTGACGTGCCGATGATCAACGGTAACGTCAGAAAGGGGCCAAATATTAGTTTTGAATTTTTCAAGAATAAATGCTGATCACTACAGCCTCCAAAAAAATCAAAGATGTGAATTGGGGTGAGATACACCTTCAAACAAAATTTCAGAGTCACCCAATCGATTTGTGACATGCCGATGATCAACGGCAGCGTCACACAGGGGCTAAATATTGAATTTGAATTTTTCAAGAATACATGCTGATCACTACAGCCTCCAAAAAAATCACAAATGTGGTGTGGGGTGAGATACACCTTAAAACAATTTTTCGGAGCGAGCTGAGCGATTTCTGACGTGCTGATGATCAACGGCAGCGTCACACAGGGGCGAAATATTGAATTTGAATTTTTCAAGAATACATGCTGATCACTACAGCCTCCAAAAAAATCACAAATGTGGTGTGGGGTGAGATACACTTCAGAACAACATTTCAGAGCCAGCCAATCGATTTCTGACGTGCCGTTGATCAACGGTAACGTCACACAGGGGCTAAATATTGGTTTTGAATTTTTCATTTATACATGCTGATCACTACAGCCTCCAAAAAAATCAAAGATGTGCATTGGGGTGAGATACACCTTCAAACAATTTTTCGGAGCGAGCTGAGCGATTTCTGACGTGCCGATGATCAACGGTAACGTCAGAAAGTGGCCAAATATTGGTTTTGAATTTTTCAAGAATAAATGCTGATCACTACAGCCTCCAAAAAAATCAAAGATGTGCATTGGGGTCAGATACACCTTAAAACAATTTTTCGGAGCGAGCTGAGCGATTTCTGACATGCCGATGATCAACGGCAGCGTCACACAGGGGCCAAATATTGGCTGATCACTACAGCCTCCAAAAAAATCAAAGATGTGCATTGGGGTGAGATACACCTTAAAACAATTTTTCGGAGCGAGCTGAGCGATTTCTGACGTGCCGATGATCAACGGTAACGTCAGAAAGGGGCCAAATATTGGTTTTGAATTTTTTTAAAAAACATGCTGATCACTACAGCCTCCAAAAAAATCACAAATGTGGTGTGGGGTGAGATACACCTTCAAACAAATTTTCGGAGCGAGCTGAGCGATTTCTGACGTGCCGATGATCAACGGTAACGTCAGAAAGGGGCCAAATATTAGTTTTGAATTTTTCAAGAATAAATGCTGATCACTACAGCCTCCAAAAAAATCAAAGATGTGCATTGGGGTGGGATACACCTTTAAACAAAATTTCGGAGCGAGCTGAGCGATTTCTGACGTGCCGATGATCAACGGTAACGTCAGAAAGGGGCCAAATATTGGTTTTGAATTTTTCAAGAATACATGCTGATCACTACAGCCTCCAAAAAAATCACAAATGTGGTGTGGGGTGAGATACACCTTAAAACAATTTTTCGGAGCGAGCTGAGCGATTTCTGACGTGCTGATGATCAACGGCAGCGTCACACAGGGGCGAAATATTGAATTTGAATTTTTCAAGAATACATGCTGATCACTACAGCCTCCAAAAAAATCACAAATGTGGTGTGGGGTGAGATACACTTCAGAACAACATTTCAGAGCCAGCCAATCGATTTCTGACGTGCCGTTGATCAACGGTAACGTCACACAGGGGCTAAATATTGGTTTTGAATTTTTCATTTATACATGCTGATCACTACAGCCTCCAAAAAAATCAAAGATGTGAATTGGGGTGAGATACACCTTCAAACAAAATTTCAGAGTCACCCAATCGATTTGTGACATGCCGATGATCAACGGCAGCGTCACACAGGGGCTAAATATTGAATTTGAATTTTTCAAGAATACATGCTGATCACTACAGCCTCCAAAAAAATCACAAATGTGGTGTGGGGTGAGATACACTTCAGAACAAAATTTCAGAGCCAGCCAATCGATTTCTGACGTGCCGTTGATCAACGGTAACGTCACACAGGGGCTAAATATTGGTTTTGAATTTTTCATTTATACATGCTGATCATAACAGCCTCCAAAAAAATCAAAGATGTGCATTGGGGTGAGATACACCTTAAAACAATTTTTCGGAGCGAGCTGAGCGATTTCTGACGTGCCGATGATCAACGGTAACGTCAGAAAGGGGCCAAATATTGGTTTTGAATTTTTCATTTATACATGCTGATCACTACAGCCTCCAAAAAAATCAAAGATGTGCATTGGGGTCAGATACACTTTAAAACAATTTTTCGGAGCGACCTGAGCGATTTCTGACGTGCCGATGATCAACGGTAACGTCAGAAAGGGGCCAAATATTGGTTTTGAATTTTTCAAGAATACATGCTGATCACTACAGCCTCCAAAAAAATCAAAGATGTGCATAGGGGTGAGATACACCTTCAAACAAAATTTCAGAGTCACCCAATCGATTTGTGACATGCCGATGATCAACGGCAGCGTCACACAGGGGCTAAATATTGAATTTGAATTTTTCAAGAATACATGCTGATCACTACAGCCTCCAAAAAAATCACAAATGTGGTGTGGGGTGAGATACACTTCAGAACAAAATTTCAGAGCCAGCCAATCGATTTCTGACGTGCCGTTGATCAACGGTAACGTCACACAGGGGCTAAATATTGGTTTTGAATTTTTCATTTATACATGCTGATCATAACAGCCTCCAAAAAAATCAAAGATGTGCATTGGGGTGAGATACACCTTAAAACAATTTTTCGGAGCGAGCTGAGCGATTTCTGACGTGCCGATGATCAACGGTAACGTCAGAAAGGGGCCAAATATTGGTTTTGAATTTTTCAAGAATACATGCTGATCACTACAGCCTCCAAAAAAATCAAAGATGTGCATTGGGGTCAGATACACTTTAAAACAATTTTTCGGAGCGACCTGAGCGATTTCTGACGTGCCGATGATCAACGGTAACGTCAGAAAGGGGCCAAATATTAGTTTTGAATTTTTCAAGAATAAATGCTGATCACTACAGCCTCCAAAAAAATCAAAGATGTGAATTGGGGTGAGATACACCTTCAAACAAAATTTCAGAGTCACCCAATCGATTTGTGACATGCCGATGATCAACGGCAGCGTCACACAGGGGCCAAATATTGAATTTGAATTTTTCAAGAATACATGCTGATCACTACAGCCTCCAAAAAAATCAAAGATGTGCATTGGGGTGAGATACACCTTAAAACAATTTTTCGGAGCGAGCTGAGCGATTTCTGACGTGCCGATGATCAACGGTAACGTCAGAAAGGGGCCAAATATTGGTTTTGAATTTTTTTAAAAAACATGCTGATCACTACAGCCTCCAAAAAAATCACAAATGTGGTGTGGGGTGAGATACACCTTCAAACAAATTTTCGGAGCGAGCTGAGCGATTTCTGACGTGCCGATGATCAACGGTAACGTCAGAAAGGGGCCAAATATTAGTTTTGAATTTTTCAAGAATAAATGCTGATCACTACAGCCTCCAAAAAAATCAAAGATGTGCATTGGGGTGGGATACACCTTTAAACAAAATTTCGGAGCGAGCTGAGCGATTTCTGACGTGCCGATGATCAACGGTAACGTCAGAAAGGGGCCAAATATTGGTTTTGAATTTTTCAAGAATACATGCTGATCACTACAGCCTCCAAAAAAATCACAAATGTGGTGTGGGGTGAGATACACCTTAAAACAATTTTTCGGAGCGAGCTGAGCGATTTCTGACGTGCTGATGATCAACGGCAGCGTCACACAGGGGCGAAATATTGAATTTGAATTTTTCAAGAATACATGCTGATCACTACAGCCTCCAAAAAAATCACAAATGTGGTGTGGGGTGAGATACACTTCAGAACAACATTTCAGAGCCAGCCAATCGATTTCTGACGTGCCGTTGATCAACGGTAACGTCACACAGGGGCTAAATATTGGTTTTGAATTTTTCAAGAATACATGCTGATCACTACAGCCTCCAAAAAAATCAAAGATGTGCATAGGGGTGAGATACACCTTCAAACAAAATTTCAGAGTCACCCAATCGATTTGTGACATGCCGATGATCAACGGCAGCGTCACACAGGGGCTAAATATTGAATTTGAATTTTTCAAGAATACATGCTGATCACTACAGCCTCCAAAAAAATCACAAATGTGGTGTGGGGTGAGATACACCTTAAAACAATTTTTCGGAGCGAGCTGAGCGATTTCTGACGTGCTGATGATCAACGGCAGCGTCACACAGGGGCCAAATATTGAATTTGAATTTTTCAAGAATACATGCTGATCACTACAGCCTCCAAAAAAATCACAAATGTGGTGTGGGGTGAGATACACTTCAGAACAACATTTCAGAGCCAGCCAATCGATTTCTGACGTGCCGTTGATCAACGGTAACGTCACACAGGGGCTAAATATTGGTTTTGAATTTTTCATTTATACATGCTGATCACTACAGCCTCCAAAAAAATCAAAGATGTGCATTGGGGTGAGATACACCTTCAAACAATTTTTCGGAGCGAGCTGAGCGATTTCTGACGTGCCGATGATCAACGGTAACGTCAGAAAGTGGCCAAATATTAGTTTTGAATTTTTCAAGAATAAATGCTGATCACTACAGCCTCCAAAAAAATCAAAGATGTGCATTGGGGTCAGATACACCTTAAAACAATTTTTCGGAGCGAGCTGAGCGATTTCTGACATGCCGATGATCAACGGCAGCGTCACACAGGGGCCAAATATTGAATTTGAATTTTTCAAGAATACATGCTGATCACTACAGCCTCCAAAAAAATCACAAATGTGGTGTGGGGTGAGATACACTTCAGAACAAAATTTCAGAGCCAGCCAATCGATTTCTGACGTGCCGTTGATCAACGGTAACGTCACACAGGGGCTAAATATTGGTTTTGAATTTTTCATTTATACATGCTGATCGCTACAGCCTCCAAAAAAATCAAAGATGTGCATTGGGGTGAGATACACCTTAAAACAAAATTTCAGAGTCACCCAATCGATTTGTGACATGCCGATGATCAACGGCAGTGTCACACAGGGGCCAAATATTGAATTTGAATTTTTCAAGAATACATGCTGATCACTACAGCCTCCAAAAAAATCAAAGATGTGCATTGGGGTGAGATACACCTTAAAACAATTTTTCGGAGCGAGCTGAGCGATTTCTGACGTGCCGATGATCAACGGTAACGTCAGAAAGGGGCCAAATATTGGTTTTGAATTTTTTAAAAATACATGCTGATCACTACAGCCTCCAAAAAAATCAAAGATGTGCATTGGGGTGAGATACACCTTCAAACAATTTTTCGGAGCGAGCTGAGCGATTTCTGACGTGCCGTTGATCAACGGTAACGTCACACAGGGGCTAAATATTGGTTTTGAATTTTTCATTTATACATGCTGATCACTACAGCCTCCAAAAATATCAAAGATGTGCATTGGGGTCAGATACACCTTAAAACAATTTTTCGGAGCGAGCTGAGCGATTTCTGACATGCCGATGATCAACGGCAGCGTCACACAGGGGCCAAATATTGAATTTGAATTTTTCAAGAATACATGCTGATCACTACAGCCTCCAAAAAAATCACAAATGTGGTGTGGGGTGAGATACACTTCAGAACAAAATTTCAGAGCCAGCCAATCGATTTCTGACGTGCCGTTGATCAACGGTAACGTCACACAGGGGCTAAATATTGGTTTTGAATTTTTCATTTATACATGCTGATCATAACAGCCTCCAAAAAAATCAAAGATGTGCATTGGGGTGAGATACACCTTCAAACAATTTTTCGGAGCGAGCTGAGCGATTTCTGACGTGCCGATGATCAACGGTAACGTCAGAAAGGGGCCAAATATTGGTTTTGAATTTTTCAAGAATACATGCTGATCACTACAGCCTCCAAAAAAAATCAAAGATGTCCATTGGGGTGAGATACACCTTAAAACAATTTTTCGGAGTGAGCTGAGCGATTTCTGACGTGCCGATGATCAACGGTAACGTCAGAAAGGGGCCAAATATTAGTTTTGAATTTTTCAAGAATAAATGCTGATCACTACAGCCTCCAAAAAAATCAAAGATGTGCATTGGGGTGAGATACACCTTCAAACAAAATTTCAGAGTCACCCAATCGATTTGTGACATGCCGATGATCAACGGCAGCGTCACACAGGGGCTAAATATTGAATTTGAATTTTTCAAGAATACATGCTGATCACTACAGCCTCCAAAAAAATCACAAATGTGGTGTGGGGTGAGATACACCTTAAAACAATTTTTCGGAGCGAGCTGAGCGATTTCTGACGTGCTGATGATCAACGGCAGCGTCACACAGGGGCGAAATATTGAATTTGAATTTTTCAAGAATACATGCTGATCACTACAGCCTCCAAAAAAATCACAAATGTGGTGTGGGGTGAGATACACTTCAGAACAACATTTCAGAGCCAGCCAATCGATTTCTGACGTGCCGTTGATCAACGGTAACGTCACACAGGGGCTAAATATTGGTTTTGAATTTTTCATTTATACATGCTGATCACTACAGCCTCCAAAAAAATCAAAGATGTGCATTGGGGTGAGATACACCTTCAAACAATTTTTCGGAGCGAGCTGAGCGATTTCTGACGTGCCGATGATCAACGGTAACGTCAGAAAGTGGCCAAATATTAGTTTTGAATTTTTCAAGAATAAATGCTGATCACTACAGCCTCCAAAAAATTCAAAGATGTGCATTGGGGTGAGATACACCTTAAAACAATTTTTCGGAGCGAGCTGAGCGATTTCTGACATGCCGATGATCAACGGCAGCGTCACACAGGGGCCAAATATTGAATTTGAATTTTTCAAGAATACATGCTGATCACTACAGCCTCCAAAAAAATCACAAATGTGGTGTGGGGTGAGATACACTTCAGAACAAAATTTCAGAGCCAGCCAATCGATTTCTGACGTGCCGTTGATCAACGGTAACGTCACACAGGGGCTAAATATTGGTTTTGAATTTTTCAAGAATAAATGCTGATCACTACAGCCTCCAAAAAAATCAAAGATGTGCATTGGGGTGGGATACACCTTTAAACAAAATTTCGGAGCGAGCTGAGCGATTTCTAATGTGCCGATGATCAACGGTAACGTCAGAAAGGGGCCAAATATTAGTTTTGAATTTTTCAAGAATAAATGCTGATCACTACAGCCTCCAAAAAAAATCAAAGATGTGCATTGGGGTGGGATACACCTTTAAACAAAATTTCGGAGCGAGCTGAACGATTTCTCACGTGCCGATGATCAACGGTAACGTCAGAAAGGGGCCAAATATTGGTTTTGAATTTTTCAAGAATACATGCTGATCACTACAGCCTCCAAAAAAATCAAAGATGTGCATAGGGGTGAGATACACCTTCAAACAAAATTTCAGAGTCACCCAATCGATTTGTGACATGCCGATGATCAACGGCAGCGTCACACAGGGGCTAAATATTGAATTTGAATTTTTCAAGAATACATGCTGATCACTACAGCCTCCAAAAAAATCACAAATGTGGTGTGGGGTGAGATACACTTCAGAACAAAATTTCAGAGCCAGCCAATCGATTTCTGACGTGCCGTTGATCAACGGTAACGTCACACAGGGGCTAAATATTGGTTTTGAATTTTTCATTTATACATGCTGATCATAACAGCCTCCAAAAAAATCAAAGATGTGCATTGGGGTGAGATACACCTTAAAACAATTTTTCGGAGCGAGCTGAGCGATTTCTGACGTGCCGATGATCAACGGTAACGTCAGAAAGGGGCCAAATATTGGTTTTGAATTTTTCAAGAATACATGCTGATCACTACAGCCTCCAAAAAAATCAAAGATGTGCATTGGGGTCAGATACACTTTAAAACAATTTTTCGGAGCGACCTGAGCGATTTCTGACGTGCCGATGATCAACGGTAACGTCAGAAAGGGGCCAAATATTGGTTTTGAATTTTTCAAGAATACATGCTGATCACTACAGCCTCCAAAAAAATCAAAGATGTGCAATAGGGGTGAGATACACCTTCAAACAAAATTTCAGAGTCACCCAATCGATTTGTGACATGCCGATGATCAACGGCAGCGTCACACAGGGGCTAAATATTGAATTTGAATTTTTCAAGAATACATGCTGATCACTACAGCCTCCAAAAAAATCACAAATGTGGTGTGGGGTGAGATACACTTCAGAACAAAATTTCAGAGCCAGCCAATCGATTTCTGACGTGCCGTTGATCAACGGTAACGTCACACAGGGGCTAAATATTGGTTTTGAATTTTTCATTTATACATGCTGATCACAACAGCCTCCAAAAAAATCAAAGATGTGCATTGGGGTGAGATACACCTTAAAACAATTTTTCGGAGCGAGCTGAGCGATTTCTGACGTGCCGATGATCAACGGTAACGTCAGAAAGGGGCCAAATATTGGTTTTGAATTTTTCAAGAATACATGCTGATCACTACAGCCTCCAAAAAAATCAAACGTGCCGATGATCAACGGTAACGTCAGAAAGGGGCCAAATATTAGTTTTGAATTTTTCAAGAATAAATGCTGATCACTACAGCCTCCAAAAAAATCAAAGATGTGAATTGGGGTGAGATACACCTTAAAACAAAATTTCAGAGTCACCCAATCGATTTGTGACATGCCGATGATCAACGGCAGCGTCACACAGGGGCCAAATATTGAATTTGAATTTTTCAAGAATACATGCTGATCACTACAGCCTCCAAAAAAATCAAAGATGTGCATTGGGGTGAGATACACCTTAAAACAATTTTTCGGAGCGAGCTGAGCGATTTCTGACGTGCCGTTGATCAACGGTAACGTCACACAGGGGCTAAATATTAGTTTTGAATTTTTCATTTATACATGCTGATCACTACAGCCTCCAAAAATATCAAAGATGTGCATTGGGGTCAGATACACCTTCAAACAAAATTTCAGAGTCACCCAATCGATTTGTGACATGCCGATGATCAACGGCAGCGTCACACAGGGGCTAAATATTGAATTTGAATTTTTCAAGAATACATGCTGATCACTACAGCCTCCAAAAAAATCACAAATGTGGTGTGGGGTGAGATACACTTCAGAACAAAATTTCAGAGCCAGCCAATCGATTTCTGACGTGCCGTTGATCAACGGTAACGTCACACAGGGGCTAAATATTGGTTTTGAATTTTTCATTTATACATGCTGATCATAACAGCCTCCAAAAAAATCAAAGATGTGCATTGGGGTGAGATACACCTTAAAACAATTTTTCGGAGCGAGCTGAGCGATTTCTGACGTGCCGATGATCAACGGTAACGTCAGAAAGGGGCCAAATATTGGTTTTGAATTTTTCAAGAATACATGCTGATCACTACAGCCTCCAAAAAAATCAAACGTGCCGATGATCAACGGTAACGTCAGAAAGGGGCCAAATATTAGTTTTGAATTTTTCAAGAATAAATGCTGATCACTACAGCCTCCAAAAAAATCAAAAATGTGAATTGGGGTGAGATACACCTTAAAACAAAATTTCAGAGTCACCCAATCGATTTGTGACATGCCGATGATCAACGGCAGCGTCACACAGGGGCCAAATATTGAATTTGAATTTTTCAAGAATACATGCTGATCACTACAGCCTCCAAAAAAATCAAAGATGTGCATTGGGGTGAGATACACCTTAAAACAATTTTTCGGAGCGAGCTGAGCGATTTCTGACGTGCCGTTGATCAACGGTAACGTCACACAGGGGCTAAATATTAGTTTTGAATTTTTCATTTATACATGCTGATCACTACAGCCTCCAAAAATATCAAAGATGTGCATTGGGGTCAGATACACCTTCAAACAAAATTTCAGAGTCACCCAATCGATTTGTGACATGCCGATGATCAACGGCAGCGTCACACAGGGGCTAAATATTGAATTTGAATTTTTCAAGAATACATGCTGATCACTACAGCCTCCAAAAAAATCACAAATGTGGTGTGGGGTGAGATACACTTCAGAACAAAATTTCAGAGCCAGCCAATCGATTTCTGACGTGCCGTTGATCAACGGTAACGTCACACAGGGGCTAAATATTGGTTTTGAATTTTTCATTTATACATGCTGATCATAACAGCCTCCAAAAAAATCAAAGATGTGCATTGGGGTGAGATACACCTTAAAACAATTTTTCGGAGCGAGCTGAGCGATTTCTGACGTGCCGATGATCAACGGTAACGTCAGAAAGGGGCCAAATATTGGTTTTGAATTTTTCAAGAATACATGCTGATCACTACAGCCTCCAAAAAAATCAAAGATGTGCATTGGGGTCAGATACACTTTAAAACAATTTTTCGGAGCGACCTGAGCGATTTCTGACGTGCCGATGATCAACGGTAACGTCAGAAAGGGGCCAAATATTAGTTTTGAATTTTTCAAGAATAAATGCTGATCACTACAGCCTCCAAAAAAATCAAAGATGTGAATTGGGGTGAGATACACCTTCAAACAAAATTTCAGAGTCACCCAATCGATTTGTGACATGCCGATGATCAACGGCAGCGTCACACAGGGGCCAAATATTGAATTTGAATTTTTCAAGAATACATGCTGATCACTACAGCCTCCAAAAAAATCAAAGATGTGCATTGGGGTGAGATACACCTTAAAACAATTTTTCGGAGCGAGCTGAGCGATTTCTGACGTGCCGATGATCAACGGTAACGTCAGAAAGGGGCCAAATATTGGTTTTGAATTTTTTTAAAAAACATGCTGATCACTACAGCCTCCAAAAAAATCACAAATGTGGTGTGGGGTGAGATACACCTTCAAACAAATTTTCGGAGCGAGCTGAGCGATTTCTGACGTGCCGATGATCAACGGTAACGTCAGAAAGGGGCCAAATATTAGTTTTGAATTTTTCAAGAATAAATGCTGATCACTACAGCCTCCAAAAAAATCAAAGATGTGAATTGGGGTGAGATACACCTTCAAACAAAATTTCAGAGTCACCCAATCGATTTGTGACATGCCGATGATCAACGGCAGCGTCACACAGGGGCCAAATATTGAATTTGAATTTTTCAAGAATACATGCTGATCACTACAGCCTCCAAAAAAATCAAAGATGTGCATTGGGGTGAGATACACCTTAAAACAATTTTTCGGAGCGAGCTGAGCGATTTCTGACGTGCCGATGATCAACGGTAACGTCAGAAAGGGGCCAAATATTGGTTTTGAATTTTTTTAAAAAACATGCTGATCACTACAGCCTCCAAAAAAATCACAAATGTGGTGTGGGGTGAGATACACCTTCAAACAAATTTTCGGAGCGAGCTGAGCGATTTCTGACGTGCCGATGATCAACGGTAACGTCAGAAAGGGGCCAAATATTAGTTTTGAATTTTTCAAGAATAAATGCTGATCACTACAGCCTCCAAAAAAATCAAAGATGTGCATTGGGGTGGGATACACCTTTAAACAAAATTTCGGAGCGAGCTGAGCGATTTCTGACGTGCCGATGATCAACGGTAACGTCAGAAAGGGGCCAAATATTGGTTTTGAATTTTTCAAGAATACATGCTGATCACTACAGCCTCCAAAAAAATCACAAATGTGGTGTGGGGTGAGATACACCTTAAAACAATTTTTCGGAGCGAGCTGAGCGATTTCTGACGTGCTGATGATCAACGGCAGCGTCACACAGGGGCGAAATATTGAATTTGAATTTTTCAAGAATACATGCTGATCACTACAGCCTCCAAAAAAATCACAAATGTGGTGTGGGGTGAGATACACTTCAGAACAACATTTCAGAGCCAGCCAATCGATTTCTGACGTGCCGTTGATCAACGGTAACGTCACACAGGGGCTAAATATTGGTTTTGAATTTTTCATTTATACATGCTGATCACTACAGCCTCCAAAAAAATCAAAGATGTGAATTGGGGTGAGATACACCTTCAAACAAAATTTCAGAGTCACCCAATCGATTTGTGACATGCCGATGATCAACGGCAGCGTCACACAGGGGCTAAATATTGAATTTGAATTTTTCAAGAATACATGCTGATCACTACAGCCTCCAAAAAAATCACAAATGTGGTGTGGGGTGAGATACACCTTAAAACAATTTTTCGGAGCGAGCTGAGCGATTTCTGACGTGCTGATGATCAACGGCAGCGTCACACAGGGGCGAAATATTGAATTTGAATTTTTCAAGAATACATGCTGATCACTACAGCCTCCAAAAAAATCACAAATGTGGTGTGGGGTGAGATACACTTCAGAACAACATTTCAGAGCCAGCCAATCGATTTCTGACGTGCCGTTGATCAACGGTAACGTCACACAGGGGCTAAATATTGGTTTTGAATTTTTCATTTATACATGCTGATCACTACAGCCTCCAAAAAAATCAAAGATGTGCATTGGGGTGAGATACACCTTCAAACAATTTTTCGGAGCGAGCTGAGCGATTTCTGACGTGCCGGTGATCAACGGTAACGTCAGAAAGTGGCCAAATATTAGTTTTGAATTTTTCAAGAATAAATGCTGATCACTACAGCCTCCAAAAAAATCAAAGATGTGCATTGGGGTCAGATACACCTTAAAACAATTTTTCGGAGCGAGCTGAGCGATTTCTGACATGCCGATGATCAACGGCAGCGTCACACAGGGGCCAAATATTGAATTTGAATTTTTCAAGAATACATGCTGATCACTACAGCCTCCAAAAAAATCACAAATGTGGTGTGGGGTGAGATACACTTCAGAACAAAATTTCAGAGCCAGCTAATCGATTTCTGACGTGCCGTTGATCAACGGTAACGTCACACAGGGGCTAAATATTGGTTTTGAATTTTTCAAGAATAAATGCTGATCACTACAGCCTCCAAAAAAATCAAAGATGTGCATTGGGGTGGGATACACCTTTAAACAAAATTTCGGAGCGAGCTGAGCGATTTCTAATGTGCCGATGATCAACGGTAACGTCAGAAAGGGGCCAAATATTAGTTTTTAATTTTTCAAGAATAAATGCTGATCACTACAGCCTCCAAAAAAATCAAAGATGTGAATTGGGGTGAGATACACCTTAAAACAAAATTTCAGAGTCACCCAATCGATTTGTGACATGCCGATGATCAACGGCAGCGTCACACAGGGGCCAAATATTGAATTTGAATTTTTCAAGAATACATGCTGATCACTACAGCCTCCAAAAAAATCAAAGATGTGCATTGGGGTGAGATACACCTTAAAACAATTTTTCGGAGCGAGCTGAGCGATTTCTGACGTGCCGTTGATCAACGGTAACGTCACACAGGGGCTAAATATTAGTTTTGAATTTTTCATTTATACATGCTGATCACTACAGCCTCCAAAAATATCAAAGATGTGCATTGGGGTCAGATACACCTTCAAACAAAATTTCAGAGTCACCCAATCGATTTGTGACATGCCGATGATCAACGGCAGCGTCACACAGGGGCTAAATATTGAATTTGAATTTTTCAAGAATACATGCTGATCACTACAGCCTCCAAAAAAATCACAAATGTGGTGTGGGGTGAGATACACTTCAGAACAAAATTTCAGAGCCAGCCAATCGATTTCTGACGTGCCGTTGATCAACGGTAACGTCACACAGGGGCTAAATATTGGTTTTGAATTTTTCATTTATACATGCTGATCATAACAGCCTCCAAAAAAATCAAAGATGTGCATTGGGGTGAGATACACCTTAAAACAATTTTTCGGAGCGAGCTGAGCGATTTCTGACGTGCCGATGATCAACGGTAACGTCAGAAAGGGGCCAAATATTGGTTTTGAATTTTTCAAGAATACATGCTGATCACTACAGCCTCCAAAAAAATCAAAGATGTGCATTGGGGTCAGATACACTTTAAAACAATTTTTCGGAGCGACCTGAGCGATTTCTGACGTGCCGATGATCAACGGTAACGTCAGAAAGGGGCCAAATATTAGTTTTGAATTTTTCAAGAATAAATGCTGATCACTACAGCCTCCAAAAAAATCAAAGATGTGAATTGGGGTGAGATACACCTTCAAACAAAATTTCAGAGTCACCCAATCGATTTGTGACATGCCGATGATCAACGGCAGCGTCACACAGGGGCCAAATATTGAATTTGAATATTTCAAGAATACATGCTGATCACTACAGCCTCCAAAAAAATCAAAGATGTGCATTGGGGTGAGATACACCTTAAAACAATTTTTCGGAGCGAGCTGAGCGATTTCTGACGTGCCGATGATCAACGGTAACGTCAGAAAGGGGCCAAATATTGGTTTTGAATTTTTTTAAAAAACATGCTGATCACTACAGCCTCCAAAAAAATCACAAATGTGGTGTGGGGTGAGATACACCTTCAAACAAATTTTCGGAGCGAGCTGAGCGATTTCTGACGTGCCGATGATCAACGGTAACGTCAGAAAGGGGCCAAATATTAGTTTTGAATTTTTCAAGAATAAATGCTGATCACTACAGCCTCCAAAAAAATCAAAGATGTGAATTGGGGTGAGATACACCTTCAAACAAAATTTCAGAGTCACCCAATCGATTTGTGACATGCCGATGATCAACGGCAGCGTCACACAGGGGCCAAATATTGAATTTGAATTTTTCAAGAATACATGCTGATCACTACAGCCTCCAAAAAAATCAAAGATGTGCATTGGGGTGAGATACACCTTAAAACAATTTTTCGGAGCGAGCTGAGCGATTTCTGACGTGCCGATGATCAACGGTAACGTCAGAAAGGGGCCAAATATTGGTTTTGAATTTTTTTAAAAAACATGCTGATCACTACAGCCTCCAAAAAAATCACAAATGTGGTGTGGGGTGAGATACACCTTCAAACAAATTTTCGGAGCGAGCTGAGCGATTTCTGACGTGCCGATGATCAACGGTAACGTCAGAAAGGGGCCAAATATTAGTTTTGAATTTTTCAAGAATAAATGCTGATCACTACAGCCTCCAAAAAAATCAAAGATGTGCATTGGGGTGGGATACACCTTTAAACAAAATTTCGGAGCGAGCTGAGCGATTTCTGACGTGCCGATGATCAACGGTAACGTCAGAAAGGGGCCAAATATTGGTTTTGAATTTTTCAAGAATACATGCTGATCACTACAGCCTCCAAAAAAATCACAAATGTGGTGTGGGGTGAGATACACCTTAAAACAATTTTTCGGAGCGAGCTGAGCGATTTCTGACGTGCTGATGATCAACGGCAGCGTCACACAGGGGCCAAATATTGAATTTGAATTTTTCAAGAATACATGCTGATCACTACAGCCTCCAAAAAAATCACAAATGTGGTGTGGGGTGAGATACACTTCAGAACAACATTTCAGAGCCAGCCAATCGATTTCTGACGTGCCGTTGATCAACGGTAACGTCACACAGGGGCTAAATATTGGTTTTGAATTTTTCATTTATACATGCTGATCACAACAGCCTCCAAAAAAATCAAAGATGTGAATTGGGGTGAGATACACCTTCAAACAAAATTTCAGAGTCACCCAATCGATTTGTGACATGCCGATGATCAACGGCAGCGTCACACAGGGGCTAAATATTGAATTTGAATTTTTCAAGAATACATGCTGATCACTACAGCCTCCAAAAAAATCACAAATGTGGTGTGGGGTGAGATACACTTCAGAACAAAATTTCAGAGCCAGCCAATCGATTTCTGACGTGCCGTTGATCAACGGTAACGTCACACAGGGGCTAAATATTGGTTTTGAATTTTTCATTTATACATGCTGATCACAACAGCCTCCAAAAAAATCAAAGATGTGCATTGGGGTGAGATACACCTTAAAACAATTTTTCGGAGCGAGCTGAGCGATTTCTGACGTGCCGATGATCAACGGTAACGTCAGAAAGGGGCCAAATATTGGTTTTGAATTTTTCAAGAATACATGCTGATCACTACAGCCTCCAAAAAAATCAAACGTGCCGATGATCAACGGTAACGTCAGAAAGGGGCCAAATATTAGTTTTGAATTTTTCAAGAATAAATGCTGATCACTACAGCCTCCAAAAAAATCAAAGATGTGAATTGGGGTGAGATACACCTTAAAACAAAATTTCAGAGTCACCCAATCGATTTGTGACATGCCGATGATCAACGGCAGCGTCACACAGGGGCCAAATATTGAATTTGAATTTTTCAAGAATACATGCTGATCACTACAGCCTCCAAAAAAATCAAAGATGTGCATTGGGGTGAGATACACCTTAAAACAATTTTTCGGAGCGAGCTGAGCGATTTCTGACGTGCCGTTGATCAACGGTAACGTCACACAGGGGCTAAATATTAGTTTTGAATTTTTCATTTATACATGCTGATCACTACAGCCTCCAAAAATATCAAAGATGTGCATTGGGGTCAGATACACCTTCAAACAAAATTTCAGAGTCACCCAATCGATTTGTGACATGCCGATGATCAACGGCAGCGTCACACAGGGGCTAAATATTGAATTTGAATTTTTCAAGAATACATGCTGATCACTACAGCCTCCAAAAAAATCACAAATGTGGTGTGGGGTGAGATACACTTCAGAACAAAATTTCAGAGCCAGCCAATCGATTTCTGACGTGCCGTTGATCAACGGTAACGTCACACAGGGGCTAAATATTGGTTTTGAATTTTTCATTTATACATGCTGATCATAACAGCCTCCAAAAAAATCAAAGATGTGCATTGGGGTGAGATACACCTTAAAACAATTTTTCGGAGCGAGCTGAGCGATTTCTGACGTGCCGATGATCAACGGTAACGTCAGAAAGGGGCCAAATATTGGTTTTGAATTTTTCAAGAATACATGCTGATCACTACAGCCTCCAAAAAAATCAAACGTGCCGATGATCAACGGTAACGTCAGAAAGGGGCCAAATATTAGTTTTGAATTTTTCAAGAATAAATGCTGATCACTACAGCCTCCAAAAAAATCAAAAATGTGAATTGGGGTGAGATACACCTTAAAACAAAATTTCAGAGTCACCCAATCGATTTGTGACATGCCGATGATCAACGGCAGCGTCACACAGGGGCCAAATATTGAATTTGAATTTTTCAAGAATACATGCTGATCACTACAGCCTCCAAAAAAATCAAAGATGTGCATTGGGGTGAGATACACCTTAAAACAATTTTTCGGAGCGAGCTGAGCGATTTCTGACGTGCCGTTGATCAACGGTAACGTCACACAGGGGCTAAATATTAGTTTTGAATTTTTCATTTATACATGCTGATCACTACAGCCTCCAAAAATATCAAAGATGTGCATTGGGGTCAGATACACCTTCAAACAAAATTTCAGAGTCACCCAATCGATTTGTGACATGCCGATGATCAACGGCAGCGTCACACAGGGGCTAAATATTGAATTTGAATTTTTCAAGAATACATGCTGATCACTACAGCCTCCAAAAAAATCACAAATGTGGTGTGGGGTGAGATACACTTCAGAACAAAATTTCAGAGCCAGCCAATCGATTTCTGACGTGCCGTTGATCAACGGTAACGTCACACAGGGGCTAAATATTGGTTTTGAATTTTTCATTTATACATGCTGATCATAACAGCCTCCAAAAAAATCAAAGATGTGCATTGGGGTGAGATACACCTTAAAACAATTTTTCGGAGCGAGCTGAGCGATTTCTGACGTGCCGATGATCAACGGTAACGTCAGAAAGGGGCCAAATATTGGTTTTGAATTTTTCAAGAATACATGCTGATCACTACAGCCTCCAAAAAAATCAAAGATGTGCATTGGGGTCAGATACACCTTAAAACAATTTTTCGGAGCGACCTGAGCGATTTCTGACGTGCCGATGATCAACGGTAACGTCAGAAAGGGGCCAAATATTAGTTTTGAATTTTTCAAGAATAAATGCTGATCACTACAGCCTCCAAAAAAATCAAAGATGTGAATTGGGGTGAGATACACCTTCAAACAAAATTTCAGAGTCACCCAATCGATTTGTGACATGCCGATGATCAACGGCAGCGTCACACAGGGGCCAAATATTGAATTTGAATTTTTCAAGAATACATGCTGATCACTACAGCCTCCAAAAAAATCAAAGATGTGCATTGGGGTGAGATACACCTTAAAACAATTTTTCGGAGCGAGCTGAGCGATTTCTGACGTGCCGATGATCAACGGTAACGTCAGAAAGGGGCCAAATATTGGTTTTGAATTTTTTTAAAAAACATGCTGATCACTACAGCCTCCAAAAAAATCACAAATGTGGTGTGGGGTGAGATACACCTTCAAACAAATTTTCGGAGCGAGCTGAGCGATTTCTGACGTGCCGATGATCAACGGTAACGTCAGAAAGGGGCCAAATATTAGTTTTGAATTTTTCAAGAATAAATGCTGATCACTACAGCCTCCAAAAAAATCAAAGATGTGCATTGGGGTGGGATACACCTTTAAACAAAATTTCGGAGCGAGCTGAGCGATTTCTGACGTGCCGATGATCAACGGTAACGTCAGAAAGGGGCCAAATATTGGTTTTGAATTTTTCAAGAATACATGCTGATCACTACAGCCTCCAAAAAAATCACAAATGTGGTGTGGGGTGAGATACACCTTAAAACAATTTTTCGGAGCGAGCTGAGCGATTTCTGACGTGCTGATGATCAACGGCAGCGTCACACAGGGGCGAAATATTGAATTTGAATTTTTCAAGAATACATGCTGATCACTACAGCCTCCAAAAAAATCACAAATGTGGTGTGGGGTGAGATACACTTCAGAACAACATTTCAGAGCCAGCCAATCGATTTCTGACGTGCCGTTGATCAACGGTAACGTCACACAGGGGCTAAATATTGGTTTTGAATTTTTCATTTATACATGCTGATCACTACAGCCTCCAAAAAAATCAAAGATGTGAATTGGGGTGAGATACACCTTCAAACAAAATTTCAGAGTCACCCAATCGATTTGTGACATGCCGATGATCAACGGCAGCGTCACACAGGGGCTAAATATTGAATTTGAATTTTTCAAGAATACATGCTGATCACTACAGCCTCCAAAAAAATCACAAATGTGGTGTGGGGTGAGATACACCTTAAAACAATTTTTCGGAGCGAGCTGAGCGATTTCTGACGTGCTGATGATCAACGGCAGCGTCACACAGGGGCGAAATATTGAATTTGAATTTTTCAAGAATACATGCTGATCACTACAGCCTCCAAAAAAATCACAAATATGGTGTGGGGTGAGATACACTTCAGAACAACATTTCAGAGCCAGCCAATCGATTTCTGACGTGCCGTTGATCAACGGTAACGTCACACAGGGGCTAAATATTGGTTTTGAATTTTTCATTTATACATGCTGATCACTACAGCCTCCAAAAAAATCAAAGATGTGCATTGGGGTGAGATACACCTTCAAACAATTTTTCGGAGCGAGCTGAGCGATTTCTGACGTGCCGATGATCAACGGTAACGTCAGAAAGTGGCCAAATATTAGTTTTGAATTTTTCAAGAATAAATGCTGATCACTACAGCCTCCAAAAAAATCAAAGATGTGCATTGGGGTCAGATACACCTTAAAACAATTTTTCGGAGCGAGCTGAGCGATTTCTGACATGCCGATGATCAACGGCAGCGTCACACAGGGGCCAAATATTGAATTTGAATTTTTCAAGAATACATGTTGATCACTACAGCCTCCAAAAAAATCACAAATGTGGTGTGGGGTGAGATACACTTCAGAACAAAATTTCAGAGCCAGCCAATCGATTTCTGACGTGCCGTTGATCAACGGTAACGTCACACAGGGGCTAAATATTGGTTTTGAATTTTTCAAGAATACATGCTGATCACTACAGCCTCCAAAAAAAATCAAAGATGTGCATTGGGGTCAGATACACCTTCAAACAATTTTTCGGAGCAAGCTGAGCGATTTCTGACGTGCCGATGATCAACGGTAACGTCAGAAAGGGGCCAAATATTAGTTTTGAATTTTTCAAGAATAAATGCTGATCACTACAGCCTCCAAAAAAATCAAAGATGTGCATTGGGGTGGGATACACCTTTAAACAAAATTTCGGAGCGAGCTGAGCGATTTCTAATGTGCCGATGATCAACGGTAACGTCAGAAAGGGGCCAAATATTAGTTTTGAATTTTTCAAGAATAAATGCTGATCACTACAGCCTCCAAAAAAAATCAAAGATGTGCATTGGGGTGGGATACACCTTTAAACAAAATTTCGGAGCGAGCTGAACGATTTCTCACGTGCCGATGATCAACGGTAACGTCACACAGGGGCCAAATATTGGTTTTGAATTTTTCAAGAATACATGCTGATCACTACAGCCTCCAAAAAAATCAAAGATGTGCATAGGGGTGAGATACACCTTCAAACAAAATTTCAGAGTCACCCAATCGATTTGTGACATGCCGATGATCAACGGCAGCGTCACACAGGGGCTAAATATTGAATTTGAATTTTTCAAGAATACATGCTGATCACTACAGCCTCCAAAAAAATCACAAATGTGGTGTGGGGTGAGATACACTTCAGAACAAAATTTCAGAGCCAGCCAATCGATTTCTGACGTGCCGTTGATCAACGGTAACGTCACACAGGGGCTAAATATTGGTTTTGAATTTTTCATTTATACATGCTGATCACAACAGCCTCCAAAAAAATCAAAGATGTGCATTGGGGTGAGATACACCTTAAAACAATTTTTCGGAGCGAGCTGAGCGATTTCTGACGTGCCGATGATCAACGGTAACGTCAGAAAGGGGCCAAATATTGGTTTTGAATTTTTCAAGAATACATGCTGATCACTACAGCCTCCAAAAAAATCAAACGTGCCGATGATCAACGGTAACGTCAGAAAGGGGCCAAATATTAGTTTTGAATTTTTCAAGAATAAATGCTGATCACTACAGCCTCCAAAAAAATCAAAGATGTGAATTGGGGTGAGATACACCTTAAAACAAAATTTCAGAGTCACCCAATCGATTTGTGACATGCCGATGATCAACGGCAGCGTCACACAGGGGCCAAATATTGAATTTGAATTTTTCAAGAATACATGCTGATCACTACAGCCTCCAAAAAAATCAAAGATGTGCATTGGGGTGAGATACACCTTAAAACAATTTTTCGGAGCGAGCTGAGCGATTTCTGACGTGCCGTTGATCAACGGTAACGTCACACA